>CM062807.1:1321102594-1321430717 GCA_031772625.1 Pinus tabuliformis | reverse complement strand
ATGCCCCTCCTTAGTCAAGTACCACCTTTTTTTTAGCTAGGGTAGTTTATATTTTCATTTAGGATTTAGTTAATTTGAATATTTACTTTGTTTCTTTAACTATTTATGTTGTTGCAACTCACTAAGCAATTTACTTTGCTTTCTAATTAACAATTTGACTACAACTAATTAAGTAACTTACTATGTTTTCTAATATTACATATTGATCAAATTAAGCATGATTATTCTATTTTCATTTTTTTATACTATTAGCGTAGATTCAACTTACTAAATATCACAATTTGCTAGTATCTCATCAACTCATGAGCATTTATGATGCAGATTTTAGGAATTACCAGTTAACTTGATTATGTCATCCATTCACTTTTTTGCATATGTTTATTTCCAACGAGAGTAATTTACTTTCTTTCGTGTGTTTTTTTATTTCCAACATAGTGACTTACTTTCTATTTTGTATGACCACTTTCCAGCGAAGAGTTTTTCACCTTTTATAAAAGTATTGTAATTACGTGTGGAAGTGTGATATTTCAATTCCTATAATGGCGAGTCTTTCAAAAGTATTGTAATTAGGTGTCAAGTGTGATATTTCAATTCATATAATGGTGAGTCTCTCAATTCCTATACATATGGTTTGTTGAGTAATAAATTTAAACTTAAAATTTAATAAATATAAATTTTAAACTTAATAAATCTAAAACTCAAATAAATCTAAACCAACTTATTATAAATCAATAACAAACCATCCTCGCACAATTATCCAAAGCTAATCAAAATTTGCAATGGATTACTTCACAACTTTATACGTTAATCATTTAAACAAGAAAAGGCAAAAATATACCTTGAACAGTCTATTGCAAATAAGCAAAGTACAAACATTACCCAGTTGTCTATCATCATCCACAAATCAGCAATGGCGTATTTTGAGAAGTCTATTACAAATAAGCAAAGTAGAAATATTCCCCGTTGTCTATGGTCCTCTACATATCGGCAAAGGTGTCTTCTTTTTCCATGGCTGGAAAAAATTCGCTAACAAACAAGATGTGAGATGCTTAAAAAAATAAAAAATGAGCATGACATAACAACATAGATTTACTTTAATTTTAAAAGGGGTTTTTTAATGGTACTTTTTAATTTAAAAATCAAATCCATTTAAAATATATCAAATCTATTTAAACTGTTCAGTAAATCAATACAGTCAAATCTCAACTAAATCTTTAAAATGTAAATCTTTATTTAAATTTTAGCTTATAAGGAAAATAACTTTAATTTATTAATTTAACTCTAAGTTAGTAAATGTAAATTTCAAATTTAATAAAACAAAGCATGAATATCATCTGGAGGGTTGGGCATATTGAACATAAAGCTATTTGGGTGGGCACTCCTCATAAAATCACTATGGCGGGGAATACTTGACACATGTATTTGGAGCGAGATCATCAAGACAAAATATCTTAAGGAGATTAAGATTTATCTCTGGTTGAGAGAAGGAATGGTTGGCAAGGCATACGGATCTACAATATGGAATAACCTTGACAGAGTTCGACACTGGTTCATAGAAAGGATATGCTGGCACATGGGATCCGGGAACGACATCATCATTGGGAGGGATAAGATCCTTGGGGCCGAACTGCACAGACATTACACTGGGGAACTCACCCACTGTCTTTACACTAGGGGTATTATATTTTTTTATCAGACCATTCGCACTTCATTAGGCAACAGGCCGATCTGGAAAGAGGCGGAAGCACTAGGTCTGAGGGGGGACTTGGCTGACACTTAGAGGAACATTGTTGCTGAAATTCAGAATACACAAATCTAATATGGGAGATCAAATTGGGTGGGATGGTATCATTAAAAAGGGTTCCATCTCGGTTGCGGATACTTACAATTACATCTGTTGTAGCACATATGACTACCATGACCATTGTTGGTTCACTAAGTTCTGGAATGTACAAATCCCATACAAGATTATTTTGTACACCTGGCTAGTTTGGCAGAACAAGACACTCACTTGAGAGAACTTGAGGAAGAGCGGTCTACTAAGACTGAGTATTTGTGTGTTATGCTGGCAAGAAGAGGAGGACAATGTCCACATTCTCTTAAGATGTCCTATTGCAATTCAGATTTGGCACGGTTTGTCTATCATTCTCTCATTTGCATACATTGACCATTGTTCCATTGATACATGCTTACATTGGTGGAGTACCCAGAATAGGCATCGACGAGCCACCCTGATGATCACCTTCTGGGACATCTAGAAAGCTAGAAACAACATTATATTTGAACACAAATATCTTAGTGTTGATAGGATCATAGATAACATAAACAATGTGATGGATCCACTGCAACGACCATTGTCTCATCCACCTATGTTGTCTCAAGGGACAGATGATCCTTATATTACATACCTTGCTAGTTTTTTTGACGCTGCAGAACAGGGTGGAAATTGCGGTTGCGGGATTTGGATATGCATGGACAACAACACACAATATAGAATCCACTAGAGGGTGGAGGGGGGACTAACATGAAGGCAGAGGCTATGGCGCTTTGGGGGCTACTCTGGTTCGCAGAGTTACTAGATATCCACAACATCAACATATACGGAGACTCCAAGCCATCATCAATCATATCTTGGGATCCTCACACATTTCACATCCACATCTCCAAGGCTTACTGATGCAAATCAAGAACCAACAAGACACTCTATTGGGCGTCTCCATACAACACTTACATAGAGAACACAATATTGTTGCAGATTATTTATCTAAGCAAGGTCTCCTCGACTCACTAGAGGGGTTTCATATCACTCTGGAGGTGGATGGATGCACGATAGATGCAGGTATTGCGCCATTTCCCTGACCATTGTCTCCACTGTTTTTCCACTATTTTTGTTTCTTGTGTTCTGTCCACTAGAGGCTGCACAATGGGCACATGTTTTTATCATATATTTGGACTATATCTTGGATGTTTTTTATATCACTCCCTTATTTTCTGTTTTGGCTATGGCTTTTATTATGGAGACATGGAATGTATTGTCTTTGGACAACGACTATTTTGGAATTTCTCTTGGGCTAGTGATATATTGGGTGACAATATATAGTTCATATGAAGCATCCAAAGGAACTCAATGTACTGATTTTACTGACTATATAATAAAATCAACGTTTTTCCTTTTTGAAAAAAAAAAAATCTAACTCATTTAATATAAAGAAATAACAAACAACTTCATAGAATTTCCAAAACTATTCAAAATTTGTAAGTAAATCAAACATAAAATTTAATAAATATAAACTTCAAACATAATAAATTTAACTAATTTATTATAAACAAATAAGAAATGAAATTCTCAAAATAATCCAAAACTAATCAAAATTTGCAAATAAATCATAGTTTATAATAATTTGATATTGGATGACTTTACAATTAAGTTGTACAATTTATAGGTTACTCATTAACGTAATTGTCTTTTATGCAAAAAAGTAATTGATAGCAATTATTGAATGCTTGAACAAATTCATAAATCTAATATTGAAACACATTTGAATATGAGGAAGGGAAGTAACCGAAGTAATTAATGGACTAGATAACCTTAGAGAAAAATAGAGATAGGTGCATAGATAATTTTGGATGAAATATTAGCCCAACATCATTGTTTGTTACAAAAGTTAAGAGTTTATTGAAATGTGTTTGTGCACGTTTTATTCCATCTTTAGCTTATAAGACCAAATAAGATAGAAATTACAATGTAGATATATATATATATATATATATATATATATATATATATATATATATATATATATATATATATATATATATATATATATATATATATACGGGCAGCAAATCAAACTGGAGAACACAACAACGAGGCTGACAAATTATCCAAAGAGGCCTCGACACTTCCCCAAGGCGATGGGCAAATAGTGGAGCAGAATGGATCAGAAGAGCACCAATTTTACCACAGATATAGAATCAGAGACAACAAAGGGACAATAGTCCCAATAGCTGAACGAGAATGGAGACTATTTTGACTAACTGCCACTATGTTTTTAAAACAGAATCTTTTTGTGATAGCGAATAGGCTGAAAAGCCAGAACAATGAAATGTATATAGCACTTTTTGTAACTACTCACTGAACAACACCTGAAGAGGTGAATTTTGTATGAGCAAGACAGTAATGCCATGGCATCTGCTTATGTAATTTTCTAATATTAATGAAAGTTACTGATTTTTCCATTGGAAAAAAATATATATCTATATCTATATATATATATATATATATATTATATAAAAACCTAATTATTGTAACAAACTATTTATTTATCTGTAAATTTATACTTATCCTAATTCAAGGGCAAATAAATAATCTATGGTATAATTTCTATGTCGGAAAAATCAAATATGATACAAAGTATCCCCATCTTAATCGCTTTGCAATGAATTCATATGTAATCAAATATATACTAGAAATTACCCCTAAGGATGCAAAGATACATCGAAGGAATTGGATACATCGAAGGAATTGGATACACCGAAGGAATTGAACATGCCTATGATGTTATTGCAAAAATGTTGCAGTAAAGGAAAGATAACAACCTAAAGGGTGGAGGATGGAGAGGAGGAAATGTGTTCAGGCTTGCAATAGTCTCACACTTGTGTCAATGTATGTCTGACAGATGTTGCTCGAACCACCTAGCTAAATCATTTTTTTCCAATCATACCACTATGTCAAAATCTTATATACATATTATATCCAAGCTATAACATGCAAGGTAATGAGGAGAAACATTACCATAGGTCCTCGTGGGCACTGGCACACAAAAAATGTAATTGCATAGAGGAAATGACTAAATTCAGTGTGTGTTAATAAAGAGGTTAAATAAAGAGCATCTTTCACTAGAGTGACCTTCAAATTCCATGATATTTTGTAATAAACATAAAGAAGGGGGTTTGTTTTATAATTTATCTATCTCCTTTTAAAAATTTTAAATTAATTTGGAGCCATTAATTCCAGTTTTAAATTTAAATTTAAATTTTGTGTAGCAAAGATTTGTTGGAATTGAAAATTTATATGGTGTGTTTTACACAATCGAAGTGTCCAAGTAAACTTTCAAGCCATTGTATCCATTTATGCGTTCAAAAATACAATTTTAAAAATGAAAAGTTACACATGTTATATGTATATATAGAACCAATAGAGACCCATTTTGCACAAGATTAAATCTCTTGAGGTGCATGTTTTTTTTCAAGTTTTGTACTCTAAAAGAGGCCCCATAGGATATCTTTAGCCCTGTGGACATTAAAATTTTCTTTCTTTCTTTCTCATCTTTCCAGAAGTAATTACGGTTGCATTTGCACAACTCATGCGGGTCCCACAATAATGAGTGACCATGTAAGTTAACCATAGTTAAGAATCCTTTATGTCAAGGATGGCCATTCCTAAACAAATAAATACCCAATAACATCTAAGGTTGAACATGATTTAAGGTGGAACTTTATCATAATCAGTTAAAGCAATTTTTTGTGGGAGTTATCTTGAGAATCCCCAAAGTCATAATTTCTATATGAACTTGACCAAAAATTTAGATATTTTATGTTATATAAAAAAAATTGGTTAGGTTCCCCGATCGGGGTGCAAGCTAGAAGGATTGGGATGTGCAAATGCCATTCTGTAATGATTAAGGTTGAAAGGCGACAATTTACCACCCTCCACATGCACGAGGCACATGAAGCGGTGGCCTTACGCATGTGGCTATTTAATGTAAATGAGGAAGGTGGTAGGGAGAATATAGTGGCGAGGTTCTCTAGCCTTATTGCTGTTGAGGTAAGCAAGTTTTCTGTTTGCTAAGGTAATTTGGATTTTTCTTGGCCTGCGACAAGTTTTGGCTCTTGGGTGGCACTCCTCGTGGTCCTCCACTGGGTGTTGGTCGACTTACAGTCTGCTCGGGTCACACTCCTTGGGTATGTTCTTCGTCTCAGCTTTTGTTACCCTGCTCCCATGGATAGATACATATTTCAGCATGTTTCTTGGAGGAATGACTATGTTTTGAAGTTGAAGGTTTGGCAGAAGCACCAACGGGATTTTTGCATGAAAATTGAGGATTTTTATGAGGGTTTCTTTGTATTTTGTACTCATGTGTGTACTATGGTATTTTCCTTTCTCGCATGGGCACTCTGTGGGAAGGGGAAGCTATGTCATTCACGATTTTCTTTATGTTCCTGTCTCTGGCACAATGGCACTGGTATTTTTTTGAATGTCTGTTGTTATGGCTCTTGGCTTATATGGTTCTGGAATGTATGTTGTTCGTTTCAAATCTCCACCCTCAGTAGTTCATGGCAGGGTTGGGAGTATGGTTTATGGCTCTGGGACTGGTTTCATTCCCGAAACGTTGTCTGTTGCACGGTAAGTCGCTGGTCAACTTATAGTTTTTGGCCCTCATGAATTGATAATTTGATAGGTTCTCTGGTCTGGTGCAGTTTTGGGAAGCACACGACTCTCGAGTGCAGGCTAACTTCGAGTCTACTATCAGGGTCTGAGTCAGTTATTGCTAGAGTTTTTAGTACTTCTCGTGTCATGTCCTGTGCTACCTCAAGGAAGGGAAGTCAAGCCTGGGGTTCCTGTGGCTGTGGTAAGCAACATAAGGAAAGTCAAGAGGGACGTCAAGTCAATTCTTAGTCGAGAAAAGGCTGAGGTTGAAAATCAACCTCTCACACATATAAAAGAGGTTCCCAATGCTTACCATGAGGGCAACGCGACTCGATTTCGTCAGCTTATAGTGGGATGGGAAGCATAACTTAATCAACAGGCTGGTGCAACATAAATTGAATTGGGAAAGTGGAAGGCCCTAAAGCCGATCATGTCCAATCTCATGGTTGGTCTTCTTAGTACAAGAAAACTGTCCATCTGTACTAGATGATGAAAAATCTTCTAGCTAAGGAATTGGTACACATCCCTCCTCACTCACCTTCGAATTCACAAGGGATCCTGAATTTCAACAAGGATCTGCAACAAATTCAGTTTCGACTTCAAATGCAAAATGGTTGCCTTAGTCGCATCAAACAACATATTCCCTGTATCCCGCAAACTGAGCTCCCAAGCTCTAGTGTGAAGGATCCTACTCCCGTGGACTCATCTGAAAATTATTAGTATGATGGTTTAGTCTATGTTTTGTCTTTTGTTATATGTAGTAGTTACAAACTTTACAACAAGTTTTCAGTTATTTAGAGTATAGGAAGTATAAGAACACTAAGACATATCTAGCATGGCTTGACATACTTACAATATATATATTTTTTGGATGGCTTATCATGCAGTTAGGTGGCCAACATATATGGTTTCCCTCTTGGAAGATTGAGGCCACCTAACCATTTGATTTCTAGTTGCAACTTGCCCTTTTTTGAAATAAAATGAATACAAAGGTCTTCCTAAGCTTACAAAAAAGAAAAATTTGTTTAGGTTATGATATAGCTACATATTAGTTGAAAAAAAATCAAAATTAAGCCCATTTAATTTTTCAATTAAACATTTTATATCATTCTACCTCAAAAACACATAAATGAAATCTTTAAAAATACATAATTTAATGTAAATCTTATCATATGTATTATTATGATAGCATCAAGAATAGTGTAAAATGCCATGCCGAAAATGGCTTAATTATCTCAAATTTAATTTAAGGTGTTTATTCCCCACTACATCATAGGTATCATGGATTTTGAACATGAAGCTCCATAACCACATCCTAAAAATGAATATATTTAGTTTTTATTTATGATATATAAATAAATATTCGAGTGCACATTACACATATTAGAGTCCACCTGTGTAAAAACCTTGTACCTTTCCTAGTTCCAAGATGAATATAATTCATGATATTTTAATAAAATAAGGTTGTTTTTCTTGTAGAAGTTTTTACGACTTCGGTAATTGATCTGTTGCATGAGCCTCCTTATTTATATTCTATTTTCAATGTCATATTATAGTGATGCATATTTATTTCTTATTTCTTAGTAATTTAAATATGTAATATCATTGTAAAAAGTAAGGTTATCAAGTTTTTATTAATATAAAGATTTAAATGTGAAATTTTTTAAAATAATGCTAATTAAAAGTGAATTGGATTAACTCGAAACTTCCCACCCACCAATTTCCTATGGATTTGAGATTATTCCAATTCTAATAAGTTCCTTGTTATTATTTATAACATTCATTTATATATAAGTAAATTTTATTTAGAAAAATGGTCCATTACTTATAATAAGTTTTTAAAATTAGATTCATGCCACGTGACTCTGTTGGGCCTTCGTTTTGAATTTTGAAGTTTTGAGAGAATCAAGGCGGAGAACAGGTGGCGGGAGCAATAGTTGATTTATGGATATGACAGCTAGGGATGGAAGCAAGAACATACAGTAGACGGGCAGTTGCGACAAGGTGTCGAGAGAAAGCAGGAATAACTGAGCGGACAAGGAGGAGAGCAGAAAGCAGTCGAGTGCAAAGACAACCGAACAGAACTAGCAGTGGGAACAACGGGAGAGAAGATAAAAGCAAAATATAGAACAGGAGAGGGGATTGGAATCTAGCTAGGGTTAGAAGTGTAGAAGAGCAATGTCCTGAGGACTTGAGCAATTGCGGAATGACCAGAGCTAGACTCGGTGAGAGGTCTAAGGCATCATGTGGCTATGGTATTTTATGTATCTATTGAAGGGATTTACGCCTTATGTATATTATAATGAATCTTCATTAAGTTGATATGAATGAATGAATGAGATAGTTTTCATGGCGTTATGATCAAGTGTATTATTCTAGTCTATAGACCTATTCAAAATTTTAATTAATGGCCTTTTATTGGATGAATATGGTAATTGTAACAACATGATGTTGTGATGAATGATCTTGTTAAGCTACTGATAAGTTAACATCTAGATCACCCTTGATATCCCTCTAACCCTTCTTAGTTCTGGTCGCGACACGCCTCAGGTGAGACTCCTTTCCCCTTGGGTAAGGTGAAAATGACAGCGTTGGCCTAGACTATAGTGAATCCTTGTTGGCCCCTTGTGCCTAAACCCAGGGTCTTTTCCCTGATGACATTTTTGTGCGAACAAATGGTTTCATTGTCGGGGCCTGAAATCACAAGAAGAAGTTTGGAATATGGCGTTAAGGATATTTAAGAAGGAGTTACGGGATTGGTGGGATAAACAGGTGGATCGGTTTGTGTCAAAACAGGCTACGCTTCGAAGCCAATCTACGACTAAGGTGAATGAAGAAATCTTGTACTCAGAGGCTGCGAGTGATCAGTACGAGATCTTCTGGTGTAAATTTCTGGAAGAGTTGTACAAATGGCTAAGGAGACTAAAAGTGAAGAACCAGCTAGAAGGACCTACACCAACACGTCGCGATTGGGTCCTTGCAAATCTCATGACGCTCCAATGCTTGGATAACGACTTAACGAGAGCAGTAGATTTATGGGTACAAACTACCATAGAGGGGTACGTTGTCGAGTTCGCAACAGAGAGCTACCAGTCTTTCTCAAAAGAGGATGCGGTGTTCAGATTGGGTTGAGAGGAAAACTAGTGAAATAGGTACCTTTTTGGATTAAGATGTTGACGGTGGAGGAAGGGTTGATACCTTTACATGGAGTAAGTATGGTAGCATAAAACCCTAGTATTGGGGGAAGGATCTAAGGGGAATTCTACCATTTGGGGAACTTGGATGTTGCTGAAGGAATGGATATAGAAGGATCGCGAAGAGCTAGAGATGTTAGAGCACAAAAGAGAGCGTTGATAGTGAAAAAGTGGCAGGAAAGAGCAGTACATGCGTTGAACGAGAGACGTATAGGACCCCTCCAAGCAAGAGCGATGTCAGAGAGTCTAAAAGTGAGAAATAAAATGGAAAATAACCTAGAGCAAGAGAGGGATGTCAACAGGACAGATGGGAGCCAGGAGAATGACAGGAACCCTCCCTCCCAGGTTGCGGGGAAGATACCGGAAGGAAGAAATCACAGCATTTACGAGGAAGAGATGGAAGATGATATGTGCGATGTGATGAGGAGATTATTCGCAGAGGATGATATGTCAGATGAATTTCAGCAACAGAATCCCCAAATTTTAGGTAGTGTTCACCCCGACCTTCCCCTGGTGCTTTACAATAACCTTGATAAAATTGTTGCTAAGTTACTTAAAGTGATACGAGTACACAGTGTGCATGATAGATATAAGACAAACTTTGATACATATAATAGTAGTGGGCCTAACAATATTAGTAACCTTGGATTGCAAGGATCTCAGTAACTCGGAGACCAAGGATTTGTGCTCATAGAACATACTCGAACCAACATGACAAGACCCTTTACTAGATATCCAGAGTTCTCTGGTAGAGGGAATGAAGATGTGGAACATCATTGGTACCTATGTGAAGCTATATGGAGAGCCTGCCAAACACCAGACAAGATGAAGTCGATTGAGATCGATACTACGTTGAGGGAGAGAGCACTAAGGTGGTTTATCAAATGGGCAGAGATGAATTAGAATCCCTTTGTGGATGACATCAAGAAGAGCTTCGTTCAAGAGTTCAAATTACTGAAACAAATCAGCGAGGAACATCATAACTATGGGAGATTAAGCAAAGGAAGGAGAGACTACTTGGGAATTAATGTAGAGGTCCAAAGATGAAATCGACAAGTTAAGCTATACAATAGATCCTAATCACTAGAGGGATTGGTTCATTAAAACACTCCTACCCCTTACTAGGACACCGCTGACGCAACAGAAGATCGAAACTCTCCAAGATGCCCTGGAGCAAGAAACACGCATAGAGGCTATGGAAGTATACCCCGATGAGTATCGAGGAGGAATGGGATCTCAAGATCCATCGATTATGGGCCTCCAAAATCAAATCACTAGTCTAACAAAGAAACTAAAAGATCTACAGTCAGCTCAACCGGTGACACCCAATGTATGGTGCACTCACTGCCTGATAGAGGGCCATGTAGTGACTAAATTCCTAAGACTAAGAGGCACAAATAGTTCATTGGGCCTTGCAGGATCATCAAGGGCCCCGCCAACAACAGGTGTTGCAACGGTATGATCGCAAGGAGCATGCTCGAGCCGAAATTCACAAGACTATTGTGAAGTCTGTAGAAACTATGGACATCTGCCACTAATATGTCCAATATTGTAGAAGTACTCCAATGTACCTAACAACAATTCCTATGAGTCCTGTTTATGCACGACTCACCACACTGATCAGTGTTAGGCGTTAAATTCCTTAGCAGAACAACTAGACAGGTCAACATTCAGAATTAATGAAACTAGTCATGGAGGACGGGGAGGAGGTATGATAGGAGGAAGAACATGGGGTAAAGGACCTGTAAGGTGCTACAATTGCGATTAGGAGGGACATGTTGCCAAATGCTGCCCACTCCCAAGAAGGCCTTGGTGCTCATAGTGCCAGTCAATGCACATGCCACAGAATATTGCCCCGAGTTGATTGCAATATGGGAAGAAAGGACCAGACAATGAGGAACTAACTTGATCAACGTAGAACCATGGACCGTTGACGCTCTCCCACTAACTAATATAAACATAGTTACCAGAGGGGGTAAGAAGACAGGGGACGATCAAGGAGTGGCAGACCAGCCTTCAATTGTTTGGGTGGCATCCCCAAAGCAGTCATACAACCCGACTCAATAGAAGCAATACTATCATGAAGCAGCCAAGATGTTTGATAAATTAACAGAAGCTAAAAGGGACAAGGGGCAAGACTCAGGCATAGCTACAATTTCTCAACCAATTGAAGAATGGTTTAGGTTATTCCTGCAAATTGTTGATAATGAACAGATGCTAAGGGAGTTGCGCAAAAGTCTAAAAGAAGTATTGTCGGAAGAAGAACTGAGAAGAGAAGCAATATCATCAAATCTACCTAAAAGACATATGAGGAGGATCCGCAGGAACAAGAAAAGAATCGATATGGAATTCTGAATTGATGCTCAATTTTCAGGGCTTCATATTAAAGATACAATGCTAGATTTGGGGTCTGATGTAAATATCTTGCCCAGAAAAACATGGGAAGCGTTGGGGAAGCCACAACTGAAGTATTCACCAATTCAACTGCGTATGGTAAACCAATATTGCATCTTCCCATCGAAAGACTAGAAGATGTGGAAATAGATTTAGCAGGGGTAAAGATTCATACCGAATTTGAAGTGATAGATATAATGGGTGACAAGGACCCTTACACAACACTCCTTGGTATTGACTGAGCATATGAGAACTATGCCATCATTGATCTAAAGAAGGAGTTGATGATTTTTGAATTAGAAGGGATGTGGATAATACAACCACTAGATCTGTATCAAGGACCAAGGTTCACTAAACCTGTAGATGATCGCGATGATCCCAGAATGCTAGATCAGTTGTACAGGCTAACTGCAGTAAAAAGAGAAGACTACATCAATCCCACAGCAAGATTGGTCAATTGGAGAAGCATACAAAGTTCAAAGTCCAGCTCGGAAGTTTCTTGGGATGCTTGCCAACAGGGATGATACGAGGTTGATACCAGACATTGAGCCAAGATATGTCGAGTAATCTGGATTGCGAAAAAGGTAAGTAATTACCCAAGATTTCATGGAATACAATCACTAGATGCTTTTTGAATAAGGTTGATAGAACTATAAGGGAGAGCCACAAGGTCCCGTTACTGGATATTGCATTACAAGCCACCCCAAAAAGATGGTGGGGAGCACATCGCAACACCCTGTGTGACTGGGAGAAAATCAAGTGGGCCATGAGGGAAAGGTTTAGACAAGAAGGAGACCACCCGTAGGAGATGGTGAAGTATAGGGGGAACTCTGATCGCAGGAAACATCTAGAGAAATGCACAGAGAGATGGAGAAAAGAGTGAGTCCCAAAGGAATTTTGGGTACACATATTCATACATACCTTGGGTACAATTCCCCAAGCATGGTATATACAAGAGGAACTCTGAAGACAAACCAGAGACTGGGATGCTATGGCTAAACAGTTCAACATCAATTTCTCATTCAGAGATAGTGATTGACGAATGAGTGAAACCCTACATGCCATTAAAAGAATCCCGTTTACTCCAGGACAGATATGGGAAGGGTGCATTGATGAGAGGTTCCTATAGTATTTCTATGAAGTAGGGTATCCAGAGTTCATGTCTTGCGGAAAAGTTAACGTGGATCGAGAGGAGGATGATTTGGAAGGACTCAGACATCTGACATTTCAAGAAACTGAAGGAGAACGAGATATTCAAGAGGGACCTTCAACAGATTCCTCCCATTTGCTCCTAGTAAAGTTGCGGAAGAAAAACATTGGCTCAAAAGATAAACCTAAGATGGTGTCCATTGGGGATTAGTGGGATGAGCAAACAACTAAGGAAATTTTTGATTTACTGCGCAAGTATGAAGACTTATTCCCAACCTAAGTTGCTAAATTAAAAGGAATAAAAGGGGACATTAGGGAAATGAAGATTATGTTGAAGCCAGGCGCATGACCAAAAAAGCATAGACCATACGGGCTCAACCCAAGGGTAAAAGAGAAGCTTAAGATAGATAGTGATAAGATGTTAGAAGCGGGACTTATATTCCCAGTAGACGAAGCAGACTAGATCAGCCCAATTGTAATACAAAATAAGAAGGATTCCATGGAAATCAGGGTCTGCGTACTAGATTACATGAGCTTAAATAATGCGTGTGTACATGACCCGTTTCCAACGCCCTTTAGTGATGAGGTCCTAGATATTTTTGTAGGGAATGAAGCCTACTCTTTCACTAATGGATTCTTAGGATATTATCAAGTTCGCATAGAGGAAGAGGATAAGAAGAAAACAACATTCACCACAGAATGGGGGTATTACGCATATCATGTCATGCCATTTGGTCCGAAGAATGCACCTGTTGTTTTCTCCTGGATTGTCATAGATTCCTTTAGATATTACATCCACTGATTCTTAGAAGTATACATGTACGATTGGACAATGTATAACTTACTAACGAAACATACCAACCTCCTTTGAGTGATGTTTAAGTAGTGCAGACAACTGCTAATCTCTTTAAACCTGAAGAAATGCATATTTGCAGTTCCATTCAGAACATTGCTGGGTCATGTCATTTGCAAGGATGGCGTTTGTGTAAATCCTGCAAAAGTTGTAGAAATCGTAAATATGGATCCACCGAACAATGTGAAGCAACTGCGATCAGTATTGGGCCACATAGAATATTACCGCCAATTTATCTGCAACTACGCATCAATTATTGCTCCCATGGAGAGACTGCTAAAGAAGACGAAAGCCTTCAAATGGACGGAGGCCTATCAAGTAGCGCTGAACAAACTAAATGAAAACCTAGTGAGTGCTCCCATCCTAGTATATCTAGACTAGAATAAACAGTTCCATGTACACATTGATGCATCAAGAATTGCACTAGGAGCAGCACTGGTGCAACCGGAGAAGGGAACCTAGACCACCCAATCTACTTCGCCAGTAGGAAGCTATCAACCACAAAGAAGAATTACACCACAACAGAAAGAGAAGCATTGGTCATGGTCTAATCCTTACAAAAGTTTAGGCACTATCTACTAGGAGCACCATTCAAGTTCTTCATGGACCATTTAGCTTTGAAATATCTGGTAAACAAGCCAGTCTTAGAAGGAAGGATCTGTAGATGGTTGTTACTGTTCCAAGAGTTCACATTTGAAGTTATTATCAAAATGGGAAGGTTAAATGTGGGACCATACCACCTGTCAAGGTTGGATTCAAGAGAGAATAAAGGATCACCAGACGACCAACTGCCAGATGCCGACTTGTTCCAAATAGAGGCCATACCAGATTATCTAGAGGAGGTTACTGCTTTATTAGTAACATAACACTGCCTGGAGGGATACACAACGACACAGGAAAGGCACCTAATAGTAAGAGCGACATATTATCAAATAATTGCAGGACATCTATATAAGCTGGGACTTGACCAGGTTCTGGGACATTGCCTTCTTCAGCATGAAAGGCAAGATGTACTGTGGGAATGCCACATTGGGGTTGTGGGGGGCCATGTTGAGGGAAACGCTGCCGCAAGGAAAATCTTACAAATTCGGTTGTGGTGACTCATCGTCCATAAGGACGCTAAGGAGTATGCAAAGGGATGTGATGTTTTTCAAATAGTTGGAAAGCCATTGCATTAGGATGAATTTCCTTTACATCCAGTACACACAGTGCAATTTTTTGAAAAATGGGTAGTAGACTTTATTGGCCCAATTACGCCGCCAACACGTCATTCCCATACCAGATACATTATCACATCTACTAAGTACCTCACTCGGTGGGCAGAGGCAGTGCCAGTAAAACACTGTATAGCCGATACAACAATAAGATTCATCTTCGAAAGCATAATATCTAGGTTTGGATGTCCGAAAAGCCTAACCAGCGATGTTTTCGGGAAACGTGTCTATTCAGAACGACCCTATCCCACTGGGTTGTGACAGAGACCTCAGAAACAAACAAGGAAAACTACTCTTGTATTCTTCTTCATGAACTATAAACGAAGATGATTAAGATGAACCGACCTGTGTCTTGCGCTAGTTGTTCGATCCAATCTCTCTTCTATTTGCTAGCTTCCAACGATCTGCTCCCTCACTTGCCCAGCATCACCAAGTTCCTGCAAGTTCACAGAAGAGAGAAACTACACAAAGACATAGATTTATATTCATAAAAAGCTTAGGATCAGATTTAAGCTAAACATACAAATATAACACACATCAGATATACAAGCATGTAGGAGAAACTCAAGTAGTTTTATTGATAAAACAAGAAGATCCAAGAGGAGTTACAACCGATGATTCCTAATCCAGCATCAACCTCCCAGCATTGAATCCCTTCTTCACCTCCAACAAAGCATAAATCACCCAATACTCTGATATCTATCAAAAAACCAACATCAATTCTCTGCAATGTACAAAATTCCAGCCTCTGGATATCTTGGTGAGGGATCCATATATAGATGTATCCAAAGAGGATGAGTCAGCTCATGAATTGATTAGTGGCTTCTCTCTGTCAGTTCTTGCTTCCACTTGGAGACTGAGAGCCTCTTACTCATCACTGGTCGAATTCAGTGAGGCAAGTGTCATTGGAGAAGATTCTGGAAGCTTCCATTGTCTCTCCACCTCGTTGAATGACTCTGCCACTTGTCATTTCCCGCTCAACGCACCCTAGTAGTGCATTCAAGTGCGTTGCAACGCACCTAGCCAGTGTATTTGGGTGCTTTGCAATGCAGCCAGCTAGTGGAGCACTTGAAATGATCCTGTTTTGACTAGTTTTGAGCAGTTTCTGGTGGAGAACTTCTGAGAGAAGCTGTAATTTGTTGACCTTGTTTCTTTAGGAGCTGGAACAACACTTTTAGGGACTTAGGATCCCTTGGTTTATGGACATTTCATGCTTATAGCTGTAAGGCACAAAAATGTCTATAACAGTTGCCCCCTAAAGTATGAGGCCGTTTATCGGGTGAAATGCTTTATTAGGAGGATCGAAGTTCTTCTGATGCTGGGAGGAGACCTGTAATAAGATACAATACAATACATTATTTTCATACTGTTTTCATGATCTAGCTGAGGCGGGCATTCCCATGCTCAGCTTTATAAATTCATTTTCATGTACATAGGACAGATAATCGTCTGATGGTAGACTAATGATTTTGATGAAGTCATCATCCTTTTGGTAGGATGATTATCTGTGCTGCAATGCTGTACATTTCAATGTCTTTATTTTTCCTGAATATATATCGCAGCCCGGATGGATGAAACTAGATCCGGGTCTTCAATCTCGTCCGATCTTCACTCTAAGTACAAGTCGATCCATGTGAGAAATGTTTTGAAGTCGAACATGGAAAGACATCGCTTGATTACCAGTCAATGATGTAAACTGTTAACAAGCGCGAGAGGAATCACCGATAATGATAATGACCCTCAAGGTACTGCAGTACAATTCACGTGGTGTGAATAAAGGACTCGGCGTCGAACACCACGCAAAATCTTTCGGTCGAAGGTCATTGATGTATACCTATCGCCGGAAGTGAGAAACTTGCCATTGAGGCATGCAAGCTTCAAAGTACTGAAGGGGTGTTCCTAGATCAACTTCTTGGATAATGAGCTGATGTCGACAAGAAGCGATCTGTCAAAGGAGGGCCTTAATGAATCCCACATCAATGACACGGAACGGAGCAAATGATTTTGATGGAGGTGAAAACGATCTGGTGATATACGTTCAGGGTGGTGGTCATGAAAGAGTGAAGTATAATGTATGGTAGTGGATGGGACACGGGTGACTTCTCTGGATGACTTCTCTTGAACATGTCGGCAACACTTATGTGATGGATCGATAGCATTTAACCCAAATGTGGATGGTATGGCGTGACCATGTTGATGTGACCGGTGAATGAAACAACCCAACCCGACTCTGGCACGGAGTGGAAGTGTCATGTTCAAGAGCGACTTGCTACCAATAAAGTTTCTTTGAGTTTTCTTCCCAATTTTTCCCCAGTCATTTCTGACCAGTACCTCTTTATTTTTGTCAAGCTTGAGGAGGATAACATATGCTTGTTCTATAATTTGCCATTCAGGAAAACCCATCGCTATGTTTTAACGAGCCCAGCGATAGTGAAACTCGTTCTCGTCTAAAGACAAGTTTGTCGCTATTAATCTTTTTAACGAGTCTAACGACAAAGATAACTCGGTCCTTTTCCTTTTTAGGGAGTCTGAAAAGGTACGTAAAGATAACTCTGGAATTCCTTTTTCGTCATCTAATCCCTTAAGTCTGAAAAAGTATAAAACAATACAGAAGGGATGAATTTTCGATAGTTTTAACGAGCCGAACAAAACAAGCGCTCGATCTTTTTGTGCAATAATCCCTCAGGTCCAAAAAGATTAAAATATAGAGGAGGGATAGCACTTCTTGTCGCTTTAACGAGCTGGAAGGCCAAAACTCGGAAATCTTTTCATATTTTACGAGTCAGATGAAAAGAGCTTAAAGAAGACACGTCTTTTGAGGAACGAGTGATAAAACGGGTAGCAGCTGATTCCAGGTAAGGCTTGGAATTCTCCAATCACGGCAGTGTCACAAGGATGGCTAGTGAAATCACTCTTCGCAGCTGTTCCTCAAAAAGGGTAAACAATCAAATGGAGATGACTGATCGGCCAATGGAAAAGTGGAGGTGACGGTGCAAACACGACCAAGGCTTTAATGGCTGAAAATGCTTCATTCACGGTGGTTATTTACCGGGGGAAAAGTTCATTTTTTAACGAGCTTAAATGCGGGTGGAAACATTTGCTCGGTCCGTGTTTATTTTTTAACGAGCTTGAATCTTGCGGTAAACACTGCTCGATTAATCCAGTCATATGATAAGAATGTCTCATTTAAAAACGGCAACTTTTAGATTTTTGCCCCACATCCTCTCTTCATGCAAGTTAGATGACGACTAATCCTACGAGTTTAAAGGGTTAGCCTACGGGTTTAAAGGGAGGACCTAAAAATTTAAAAAATAAATAGTCGCCCTTTGCTTGCACTCCAAAAGGTTTGCATGCCCCCAGGTATAAAACAGAGTTTCAAAGTTACCCCTCAATTTGCAGACAAAACATTTGTTCTATCAGGAGAGGCCTACCTCTTACAGGTTACCCAAAGATTGCTCTATTCGCGGTGCAAACAAAACACTTCCTCGGCGATATCTACCGAAATAGACAAAGGTGAGTGACTCCGTCTGTCAACTCACATAACTTTGACAAAAGAATCTTATTCTAGAACAACCCCTCTTCCAATCACGGATGGGGTACGGACTAGTCATATTCTCCCGCGGAAACCTACTCTATACCCGAAGTTTTCCTGCCGAAGCAAACCAGGATGCATGCCCCCTGGGTTTCAGTCATATCCCTCCGAATTACTCGCGCTCATCGGGAGGACGGACTGGGACTTGAGACATTTCTTGAGTGAAGAGACCATTTAGGGACGGTATATGACTATTTGCTATGTGTGATCCAGGAAATGAAAGCTGGTCCACGAGCTTGACCACTCTTCCTTCGTGCAGAAAACACATTACTCTAAAGAGTGAGGAGACGATGGCTCCCATGCAATAAATATAGTCTCATCCAAGGAGTAGGTTATATTTCAAGGGTCCTTGAACGACCATGACGTTCAGGCGAACTGTCTTCCCTCTCAATGTTATGGGCACATCGGGAAGGATCCCTAAAGGTCGACTGGTTCCTTTATCAAAGCCCGTCAGATTTCTTATTTCAGGCAATAGCGATGGCGAACCAAGCGCTTTCCAAGCAATAGAGGAAAGGATACTCACAGAAGCCCCCTCATCTATGATGGTGCCAGCCATGACCATTCTATATATTTGAACGATAATTCAGAATGGTATGCTTGCTGGCAAACGGGGTCTGTCTAGTTGATTCCAGTCGAAGGATACAACTAGGTTGCTTGGAGGTGGGACCGAGTAAACGGCCGGGTATGGCTCTGACGAAATTCCTTCCTGCGGTAAAGGAATGGGTGGATTGCCCCCATGTTCGTCGGAGTCTGTGTTGATGAAGAGAATTTGGACGGTGTCATCCTTATTTTCTTCAGTGACTGTACCATTCGAAGATAAAACCTCTGAAGGCAAGACTGGGTCAACTGCCGCCTCGACCTTTTGACTTTCGTCTGGTATGGATTCAGTTGGTTTATCCTCAATGATAGACGCTTCAGCTGACCACTTGAGTGGGCCAGCTGGGTTCTCAACTAGTGACGGACTCGGCAAGAGTTTTTTATATCCAGGAGGAAGTCGTAACGGTGAAACCGGACGATTATCCAAAACTCTTTTAGCTTCGTCTAAGAAGGGACAACGGTGGAGGGCATGGTCGCCTTCGCACAGTCTACAGGGAAATATAGCTTTCCCTTTTTGTCCTGGGGCTTCACTTTCACTAGTTGACGGTGTGTTTTCAACATGATCTCCAGAGGTCGATGACACCGGATTGTGCAAACGAGGAGACCAGTCCCTTAGTATCCGAGGGATGCAAGGACAATCTCTGTGAAAGTGGTCTCCTCTACAAATGACACATGGCGATTTAGGCCTGGTCGGTGCTGTGTGTGGATTCTCATTAGACGACACTCGTTTTCCCTTATTCGCCTTTGGCTCCTTCTTATTTTTCTCTTTCTTCTTCTTTTCCTTCTTCTCCTTAGGAACTTGGCTTTTAGCTTTACCAGTCCCGTCAAGCGAAGAGGAAGGAGGAGAGGAAGAATTAGAGGAAGTAGAAGGTTGGTGGGTAACTCTGGACTTGTCTAATTTCTGATTCGACTGTTCAGGAATAGTGGTGTTCTGAACGACATTGGTTGAGAAGAGCCATACTGGCAAGCCAATTGTCAGTCCCGGAAGCGACAATGTGGCCATATGGGGCGCACCAACATCTCCCCAAGAGGAGAAGGGACTAGGATTTCCACCAAGGGGAATTCCTTGGTTGGTAGGCTCCATTTTCTCAACCTAAAGATCAACGCAGGAAAAGGGTATGAATATTCCGTTTAAAATAAACTTTAACACCCTTTGACACAACTTGCTTTTTCAGTTTTAAAGAGTCGAGAAAAAACAAAAGATGACTCTAGTCTCCTTCGATTTTTAATGAGCCTGAAGTGACAAGTGCTCAGATGGACCTTTTCCGTTAAGGAGTCTGAAAAGGAATGAAAGGGACTACTCTGGATGTCTAGGTAGAGGGAGTGCCAAACCAATCGCAAAATCGCAGAATACTTTTTAGGGTACGTCGGTCAATCTTCCCGAATGCTGTGTTCAGTGCATTGCGATCAGTAGGGCGGCCGACACAGCTTCCTATGGATAAAGGTTTTATGCCTATAGGGGTCTCCCAATATATACTCGACGGTACGTGGGAGCACAAGTTTGTACTGGCACTTATCGTCTCAAAGTGTAGGAATCACCCAACCATCAGTGAGGACAACAGTTACCAGGCTTTACGACGCCGGAATACGTCTCTAGCCTAGACCTCTAGATGTTGTGCGTTAAGTTACAAAGCGTTGTTAAGTTCATTGAATTTATTTTAGGTTGATATTTCTTATGAAGTTTGCCTTTCGGGTTCACCACGAGATGTAGATGTAATTCCTAAAATGCAATCTAAAGATGATAAGCAAGCTTTTATCTCTTTTCAACAATGAAAATCCTAGCTACAAGGGGAAAAGAAAGACACAATCTTTTCTCAAAGAGCAAAGAGCACACTGTAAATGCACTTTTCCTAAATCAAGCCATACAAACTGTCAATATGCAAATGCACTTGTGCATGTATTTGTTTTTCACTTTCTTAATATTGATGCCTAAAAAGAAAGTTGTTGTACAAATTTGAATTCGATTTCAAGTGAAAAACACAAACAAGCTTCTTTTCGAAATCAAAAGGTAGAGACAATTACGACACTTTATGATTTTGAAGTAAACACTTGTTTCGACACTAGAAATTCGATAATTCAAGCCAAAGGCAAAAGTAAAAGCGTAATCAACTGTCAACAGCAAATAAACTTTCTCCTAAGATCAAAACGACACTTACGACAGATCTAGATCTAAGGGCGACAGTATGACTAGTTTACTTTTGCAATGGGAAACTGTAAATGACGTAACAAATACACAAAAACAAATACAGTTTCCTTTATACAACTGTGGCGGAATTAAGGCAAAGAAAAGGGGCTTTTAAACAGACAAACACACTGATCACAGGCTGCAAAAATCAGAGGCAAAACTGGAAAAAGTAAGCAAAGAACCTCAGCTAGGCAGGGCTAGGCTGATCAACACACCTGCTACACAGAGAAACTGAATTGCAACGCAGGTAGCCCTCTCGGGAACTGCGCTGAAATGCAGAGTCTCTTCACAGAGCCTGCGCTGAAGCAGAAATGAGAATTTTCTCTGGGTTCTGGGTCACGGTTTGCAGTTTAATCTATGGTTTTTGGCTGGGTAAAAGCAATCAATTGTGCACAATCAGAGGGTTGATTTACAAGAGGTTTGAGAGCTATCACAAAGGGTAATCAGATCATTTGTGAGTCAACTGTTCATATCATAAACAGGCCCAGTGATTGGACTAGAGTAGCAGATGTCTACTTTGCATTTGTAAATGGCAAATGCAGTTCGATTCGCTACTCCTAAGTTTATGAGTTGAACAACAATAGAAACACAAATAAACTAACTAGACACGATGCCCAGTGGAGTCGCCATTTTGTTTTTGGGAAAAGTGTCTATTCAGAACGACCCTATCCCACTGGGTTGTGACAGAGACCTCAGAAACAAACAAGGAAAACTACTCTTGTATTCTTCTTCATGAACTATAAACGAAGATGATTAAGATGAACCGACCTGTGTCTTGCGCTAGTAGTTCGATCCAATCTCTCTTCTCTTTGCTAGCTTCCAACGATCTGCTCCCTCACTTGCCCAACATCACCAAGTTCCTGCAAGTTCACAGAAGAGAGAAACTACACAAAGACATAGATTTATGTTCATAAAAAGCTTAGGATCATATTTAAGCTAAACATACAAATATAACACACATCAGATATACAAGCATGTAGGAGAAACTCAAGTAGTTTTATTGATAAAACAAGAAGATCCAAGAGGAGTTACAACCGATGATTCCTGATCCAGCATCAACCTCCCAGCATAGAATCCCTTCTTCACCTCCAACAAATCATAAATCACCCAATACTCTAATATCTATCACAAAACCAACATCAATTCTCTGCAATGTACAAAATTCCAGCCTCTGGATATCTTGGTGAGGGATCCATATATAGATGTATGCAAAGAGGATGAGTCAGCTCATGAATTGATTAGTGGCTTCTCTCTGTCAGTTCTTGCTTCCACTTGGAGACTGAGAGCCTCTTACTCATCACTGGTCGAATTCAGTGAGGCAAGTGTCATTGGAGAAGATTCTGGAAGCTTCCATTGCCTCTCCACCTCGTTGAATGACTCTGCCACTTGTCATTTCCCGCTCAACGCACCCTGGTAGTGCATTCAAGTGCGTTGCAATGCACCTAGCCAGTGTATTTGGGTGCTTTGCAACGCAGCCAGCTAGTGGAGCACTTGAAATGATCCTGTTTTGACCAGTTTTGAGCATTTTTTGGTGGAGAACTTCTGAGAAAAGCTGTAATTTGTTGACCTTGTTTCTTTAGGAGCTGGAACAACACTTTTAGGGACTTAGGATCCCTTGGTTTATGGACATTTCATGCTTATAGCTGTAAGGCACAAAAATGTCTATAACAAGCGATCAAGGGGCTTATTTCATAAATGAAATCGTTGCCTCTCTCCTAAATAATTTTCTGATCCAACAACACAAGAGCAGCCCTTACCATCCTTAGACCAATGGAATAGTTGAAGCCTTCAATAATATACTTGAGAAGGGCCTGACAAATATTGTCTCAGCAAACTGAGATGACTGGGATGAGCTGGTGCTAGCCACATTGTCGGCTTACAGGACAACGGTAAAGCGATCACATAAGAAAAAACCATTCTAATTGGTATACTGGCAAGAAGAGATAGTACCAACAGCGTTCATTGTACCAAGCATACTCATTTCTTAGGCTACTAAAATGACAGACAATGCATCCTTACAAGAGAGGTTAGAAGAACTAATAGAGTTAGATGAATCAAGATTTTAGCTAAATTCCACCAATCAGTCGAACAACGGAGACAAGAGGCTTGGCATGACAGGCACATAAAGAAGAAAGCTTTCATGGTGGGAGATCACGTTCTATTATATGACAGTGAATTTTAGAAATTCCTAGGCAAGCTACAAATGCATTGGTTAGGGCCATTCATAGTTGCATAGATCAAAGAGTTTGGTGCGGTGAGGTTAGCACAACTAGATGGGATACTATTACCAGGATGGGTGAACGGTGCTTGCTTGAAACCTTTCCACAAGTCTAAAGTCATGTCATCAAATTGAAATGGTCTCGACAACGGGCCCGCAAGTAGGTTTAGAGTCAATAACAATTAGTCAGTTGCATTTTAATTTATTCTTTTTTCTTCCAGAAAATAAATAATGCGTGTCAGTTGGGTGGCGGCATCAATGCCATGACACTGCAACCCACTTGTTGTCATGGTAGATAGTCACACATTTTACGAGTCTTATCTGCCATACTCCGGGTCTTTTCCAAAATAAGTAGGCAATAATACACCTGATAGACAAATTTCCGTAGGATCTTTTCCCATTAGGGAAGAAATTAACTAATAAGTGTCTGCCATTATGGAAACTTTATTAGCCATGCACCCCACTTTGTCCTTTCCCCTGCTACGCCATCTAAGTCAGATCTAGGTCACCCGACGACGGAGTAACATGATTAAGCCTGCATAGGGAAAGTTGTTGTAGTAATTAGTTAGGGAGTCTAGTCAGAAACGTCGTGTCAAATTTGGTCTACTTAATCTGCATGGTTACACAAGAAGTTATAGAGTTTCAAATGCATGTGATAGAAGAGCTCAAAATTCAGTCTGAGAACCAGCAACAGCAAAGACGCGGAAACTATAAACCTCCGGTAACAATATTCTATCAGAGGCATAGAAATATGACAAAGGAAATTATCTCAGTCCCAGAGGATAGATTGGATGAACGAATTATAGTTCTAGAAACTCTGTATGGCAATTATGACAAGGCAATGTTAGTGGACAACGATCTTTCAGATTGTTTCCAATTCCTAGCTTTGAAGCGAGAAGTATACACAGAGGAGTTTCCCAAGGGAGATGGAACCATGACCACAAAATTTAAAGCCACATTCAAGGGCCCCCAGTGATCAACATTAATTAATCTCAGAAGTTTACCAGTTTTTGGTACGCAATTGTCTGTGATGCAATGTACTAAGCTCCTTGTAAGAAGGATGCATGGCAGATCACTGTGGCTGGACAGAGAATACCCAATTCATGTGGATGACATCCAGGATTAACAAGACTCTCGACGAGAGGAAATGCAGTTTCTTCCGCATTCCATGGAGGAATGAAACGGGCAAAGAAATAAGGTGGCAAGGATTACTATGAAAAGTATAAAACCAAGCACGGAGGCAAAGGTGCAAAGATTGACCTTATCAACAAGGAAGAGATAAAATTCTCATGTTATATCATAGTAGGGAAGATGATGAGGGACTCAAATTTAATCAAATTTAGAGTGGAAACACTCGTTGGATGTAGAATATGATTCCTCATATAAGGAGTACCCATGTTGCATACTTTTGATGGACCCTACTACACGAAAAATGAGAAATACATGAAAAATGTGGTTGTAATCACATTTTTTCATGTATTTCTCATTCTTATTGTAGCAGGGTCCATCGAAAGTATGCAACATGGGTACTCCTTGGATGAGGAATTAAATTTTGAATCCAATGAGTACTCCCACTCAAAATTTGAGTAAAACCTAAAGGAGATAAGTTGAAAATACGAGTTGAAAAAGTAGTTTTATTATTTTATTATTTTTTAATCTTTTTACTTTTTACTCCATAAATGGTGAATCATCCCCCATGGTTGAAATCATCATCTTGAATCCTATTAGTTCTTATAAATTTTATTTTGGTTGTACATGTTTCTTAGGAGGCCCATTTTAGACCTCAAAATTCCCCTAATGTGTCTTCCCTCAAACAGACAATTGCAAGTTTCACAGAACCCTCAGGTAAGAGCATGCAATCCATACCTTTTCAAGGATCTATGTTGTTTAACCCAATTATCACCACATCATTATCTGTAGCAATTCCTCACATCGGCCCTCATGCACAACCTAAGCCAACAATTCCTAAGCCAAAATAGAAAAGAGGAACCAAAAAGCCACCTACTAAGAATCCCAAGACAACCCCTGTAATTCAAGTTATTGACCTCACTGGCGAGGCAACCCAATCAATATCTACTTCACCCATAGTCGAAGAGAACCCTCCATCCACGTCTACAGTCTCACCAGGGTTGCAAGATTCATCGCCACATACAACCTCCACCTCCACAACCCTGTTTGAATACATTCCCCCTGGTACATGAGTGGCAACAAAAGAAATGGAAGTAGACTCCACACAGTAGTACAACGAGTCCCTCCATGGTAACGACACTCGCACATCCTCATGGATATCCTTACTTCTAGGGTTGGGCCCACTACCACGCAAAGAACCGATCACCTCCACATTGTAGTCCACGAGAATTGAACCCTACCAACCTTCATTTCCAATAAATTTTCCAGTGATCCCAAACCGGGTTATTATTTCACCCATTCCTCAGTTCACCACAACTTCACATCCAACCACCTCGCCCTGTGCCAACTCAGAAAAATCCATTTCTAGTGGCCTACCCCTTCAGAGTAACTTCCCAGATCTAAACACCATGTAGGCAGAGACTCTACAACACTGGTCATCCTCACAGTTGTTTGGATTTATCCAATAAGTTGCACAACGAGCGAAGAAAATACATGATGACCTTGTCCAAGAGCATGAGCAGTAGAAATGACAATTGCAAATGGTCACAGAGGAAAGGGATAAGCTCAGATAGGAAAACCAGGATCTCCAAGCACAAGTAGATCAAGTCATAGATAAGTTTCAGGCTCTTTGGCCGACAGTTTCAAACCTTGTCATCGAAGCTCCTGAAGACTTTACATCCTGCACACTAGTCAACTACTGTGAACACATTTAGGCAACGTGTTCGGGCTTGCTAACCACAAACACAGAGCTGAAAAATAAGTTGGAAACAGTCAGATCAGCGTTGCCTGATCCGACTGAGAGCTACACCCAGGCAATTGATGAGAATCTCAGCACAGTCGCAACTATCAAACAGTCCCTTACTGAAGCCCTCGCAGATGGATATGCCCTAATGGAAAAGGTGCACAACTAGTCGGGTAGCCTAGCTCAAAAGAATCAGCATGTCTATCCCCTTCGCGAGCAACTACAAAAATACATTGCAGGCAGCAAAACATGCACGGACTCAGTTCGATTGCAGAATATTGATGAAGAAATTGCCTCCATTGAGGCACAAGTCCAACAAATAGAGGAAGAGTCTGCAAAGACCAAAAGAAAATTTGTGACCTCCAACCACCAATCTGCCAGCATGTTCTTGCTCTGTGAGAGGTCTGCAACAATAGTGAAGCACAGTGGAACATGTTACAAAGCAGTAAGCCGAGTCAGCCAACCTCCACCACGACGGACAATTTCATCAAGTAGGCTGACTCAATGACTATTGCATGGAAAGGAATTATTGACGATTACAACCACTTCAGACAAGAAACGACCAAAGTTGTCCCTGAATTGGGGCCTTCATTTGGAAAAGAAGGCCAACATGTGGCAGAAGCAGCTGAAGCAGTAGCCCCACAGAAGGAAGGACTAGCGCAACAGCAGACAGAAACATCCACGGGACCAAAGACAGGACCCACAACACTTGAGATAGATTGACTTAGGGACGAGTCAAAGAACTGTGTCCAGGGCCTGTTGGGGCCTTCATTTTGAATTTTGAAGTTTTGAGAGAATCAAGCCAGAGAACAGGTGGCGGGAGCAACGACTGAGTTGCGGATATGAAATCCAGGGATGGAAGCAAGAACATACAGTAAATGGGCAGTTGTGGCAAGGTGTCCAGAGTAAGAAGGAATAGCCGAGCAAACAAGGAGGAGAGTGGAAAGCATCTGAGGGAAAAGACAACTAAATAGAACTAGCAGTGGGAACAACGGGAGAAAAGATAAAAGAAGAAGACAACACAAGAGAGGGGGTTGGCATCTAGCAGGGGTCAGAAGTGTAGAAGAACAGGGTCCTGAGGACCTGAGCAGTTGTGAAATGGCTAGAGCTAGACTCGGTCAGAGGTCTAAGGCATCTTGTGGCTATGGTATTTTATGTATCTATTGAAGGGATTTACGCCTGATGTATATTGTAATGAATCTTCCTTAAGTTGATATGAATGAATGAATGAGATAGTTTTCATGGCGTTATGATCAAGTGTATTGTTCTAGTTTATAGACCTGTTCAAAATTTTAATTAATGGCCTTTTACTGGATGAATATGGTAATTGTAATAGCATAATGTTGTGATGAATGATCTCGTTAAGCTACTAATAAGTTAATGTATGGATCACCCTTGATATCCCTCTAACCCTTCTTAGTTATGGTCGTGACACGCCTCGGGTGAAACTCCTTGCCCCTTGGGTAAGGTGAAAATGTCGGCGTTGGTCTAGACTACATCGAATCCTTGTTGGCCCCTTATGCCTGAACTCAGGGTCTTTTCCCTGATGACATTTTTGTGCCAATAGACTCCCCACCCACCGATTTCCTAGGGATTTGAGATTATTTCATTTCTAATAAGTTCCTCATTATTATTTATAACATTCATTTATATATAAGTAAATTTTATTTAGAAAAATGGTGAATTTTGCAATAGGATGTGTAATTCCTTTCTTCTCTTAAGTTAAAGTTGATCCATTTCAAAACACTTGTGGGAGATGTTTCTCAAACCACCTGGCTAAATCATTTTTTTCCAATCATACTACTATGTCAAAATATTATATATATATATATATATATATATATATATATATTATATCCAAGCTATAACATGCAAGGTAATGAGGAGAAACATTATCATAGGTCCTAGTGGGCACTGGCTGGTGCACAAAAATGTAATTACATAGAGGAAATGGATAAATTTAATGTGTGTTGATAATGAGATTAAATAAATAACATCTTTGACTAGAGTGACCTTCAGATTCCATGATATTCTACAATCAACATAAATAAGGGGGTTTGTTTTATATTTTAACTATCGCTTTTTAAAAAATTTAAATTAATTTGGAGCCATTAATTCTAGTTTTAAATTTAAATTTAAATTTTGTCTAGCAAATATTTGTTGGAATTGTAAATTTATGTGGTGAAATTTACAAAATCCAAGTTCCAAGTAAAATTTCAAGGCATTGTATCCATTTATGCATTAAAAAATACAATTTTAAAAATGAAGTGTTACACATGCTATATGCATATATAGAACCAATATAGATTCATTTTGAAGAGGATTAAATCTCTTGAGGTGCATACTTTTTTCCAAGTCTTTCACTCTAAAAGAGGTCTCATAGGCTATCTTTAGCCTTGTGGATGTTAAAATTTTCTTTTTTTCTTTCTCAACTTTCCATAAGTAATTACAGTTGCCTTTTCACAAGTTGTGCGGCTCCCACAATAACGGGTGACCATGTAAGTTAACCGTAGTTAAGTATCATTTATATCAAGGATGGTCATTCATAAACAAAAAAATACCCAATAACATTTGTGGTTGAACATGATTTAAGATGGGACTTTATCATAATCAATGAAAGGAATTTTGTGTGGGAGTTATCTTAAGAATCCCCAAAGTTGGAATTTCTATACGAACTTGACCAAAAGTTTAGATATTTTCTATTATATAAAAAAATTGGTTAGGTTCCCTGATCAGGATGCGAGCTGGAAGGATTGGGATCCGCAAATGCCAGTCTATAATGATTAAGGTTGAATGGCAACAATTTAACACCCTCCACATGCACGAGGCACATGGAGCAGTGGCCTTACACATGTAGCCATTTAATGTAAATGAGGAATGTGGCAAGGAGGCTATAGTAGTGAGGTTCTCTGTCATTTTTGTTATTGAGGTAAGTAAGTTTTCTGTTTGCCAAGGTAATTTGGATTCGGCTTGGATTGTGACAAGTTGCAGCTATGGGGTGGCGCTCCTCGTGGTCCTCCACCGGGTGTTGGTCGACTTACAACCTGCTTTGGTCGCTCTCCTCGGGTATGTTATTCGTCTGAGTTTTTGTTACCCTACTCTGATGGCTAGCTACATATTTCTGCATGTTTCTGGGAGGAAAGGATATGTTCTGAAGTTGAAGGTTTGACAGAGGCACCACCGATATTTTTGCACGGAAATTGAGGATTTTTATGATGGTTTCTTTGTCTTATGTACTCCTGTCTCTATGTATTATGGTATTTTTCTTTCTCACATGGGCACTCTGTGGGCAAGGAAGCTATGCCATTCACAGTTTTCTTTACGTTCCTATCTCTAGCACAATGGAACTGGTATTTTTCCTAATGTCTGTTGTTATGGCTCTGGAATTATGTGGTTTTGGAATGTGTGTTGTTCAATTCAAATCTCTGCTCGGAACCATTTATGGCAGGGTTGGGAGTATGGTTTAGGGCTCTGGGACTGGCTTCATTCTCGGAATGTTGCCTGTTCCAGGGTAAGTCGTTGGTCAACTTATAGTTTTTGTCCCTCATGCATTGATAATTTGACAGGTTCTTTGGTTTGGTGCAGTTCTAGGAAGCACACGAATCTCGGGTGTAGGCTAACTTTGAGTCCGTTATCGGGGTCTGAGTCAGTTACTGCTAGAGTTTTCAGTACTTCTCGTTTCATGTCTCGTGTTGCCTCAGGGAAGGGAAATCAAGCACGAGGTTCATGCGGTCATGGTAAGCAATAGAAGGAAACTTAGGAGGGTTGTCAAGCCAATTCTCAGTTGGGAAAAGGCCAAGGTCAAAAATCAACCTCTCGCACCATAAAAGAGGTGGCCAACGCTTACCACGAGGGCATCTCTGCTCAGGTTCGTCATCTTATAGCCAGATGGGAAGAAAAACTTAATCAGCAAGTTAGTACAAGGGAAATTGACTTGCGAGACTAGCAGGCCCTGGCGCCGGATCGCAGTCACTCTCGTGGCTGATCTTCTCTATACAAGCAAATTGTCCATGTATATTGGATGATGGAAATTATTCTAGCTAAAGCATTGACTTATCATGCAGTTAAGTGGCCAACAGATTTGATTTCCCTCTGGGCAAGTTGAGGCCACCTAACCATTTGATTTCTGGTTGTAACTTGCCCTTTTTTGAAATAAAATGAATACAAAGGTCATGCCAAGCTTACCAAAAAAATAAAAATTGGTTAGGTTATGATCTAGTTGCAAATGGGTTGAAAAAAATCAAAATTAACCCCATTTAATTCTTCAATTAAACATTTTATATCATTCTACCTAAAAAATCCCCTTAAACACTTAATTGAAATCTTTAAAAATACATAATTTAATCTAAATCTTATCATATGTATTAATATGCTAGCATCAAGAATAGTGTAAAATGCCATGCCAAAAATGGCTTGCTTAACTCGAATTTAATTTAAGGTGTTCGTTCCCCACTACATCATAGGTATCATGGATTTTGAACATGAAGTTCCATAACCACATCCTAAAAATGAATATATTTAGTTTTTATTTATGATATATAAATAAATATTCGACTGCACATTACACTTATCAAAATTAACCTATGTAAAACCCTTCTACCTTTCCTAGTTCGAAGATGAAGAAGAACTTTTTTCTTGTAAATGTTCTTATGACTTAGGTAATTGATCTATTGCATGAGCCTCCTTATTTATATTTTATTTTCAATGTCATATTATAATGATGCATATTTATTTCGTATATCTTAGTAATTTAAATGTGTAATATAATTGTGAAAAGTAAGGTTATCAAGTTTTTATTAATATAAAGATTTAAATGTGATTTTTTTTTAAAATATTGCTAATTAAAAGTGCATTTGATTAATTAGAAACTTCAGGCCCACCAATTTCCCAGGGATTTGAGATTATTCCAATTCTAATTAGTTTCTCCATGATAAGTTCCTCATTATTGATGATGATGATGAGGATGATGATGGTTAACGTCCGCTGAGACCAAATAATGATCTATCAGACCTAAATAGACAAATTATTTATTTTGATTTAAGATTTTATTCCTATGCTCAAAAAGCTTGGAGAGAAGCCTCCCGAGTTCACTATAATTTTGGCATTGTAAAAGGCTAGGAAGGTCAGTATTGTAACAAAGGTTGTGAAATTGAGATCTAATGTGGTTGTATGCAGGGCACTCTAAGAGGAAGTGGTTTTCATCCTCGATGCTCCTATTCTCACAAATATGGCAAATCCTTTCCATCCATGGCGTTTTAGGAACTGCCCAACGACCTGTTTCACTATGGAGCTCATGAGAGTTCGTTCTAATCTTTGCTATATTAATTTTCTTCTTTGAGCTAGTTAAAATAGAGAGATACTTTTGATCTTCAAGGGTGGGGTTGATGACCTTCTTATAATAACTTAATTTTCTTTTAGACGCTAAATCTTTCTCACACCACAATTTTTCTTTGAACTTAGAAGTAACAATATCTTTAATGTTATTTATGTTTTGCAAAGTATCATTCTCATTGATCTCCCAATAGTTTAATCAGGCCCTTGTGTCTTTATGCCATCCTCGGTTAAGCCTTAGGTGGTTTTGGCTGGAATTTAAAGCTAGCTTAGGAAGTCTATGATTGTCTATGTTATTGAGCTTGTGCTTGTACAACAGAAACCTAAGCATAGCTAGGCTCTCAATAGGAGAAAGACCTGCTTCTATAAGGAGAATAGGATAGGGTGTATTACTTTTAATTTTCAGGTTATAAGTTATAAAACGCTTCTGGATTTGCTCAATCTTTCTCCATGATTCTCTGGAGATGCTGCAGCCCCAAACTTCACAGCCATATAAGATAACAGGAGTGACTAAAGTTTCAAAGAGGAACTTCTTTTTATCCCACATTACGAGGTTTGCTGTTTTACAATTATTTTCAAGACCAAAATAAGCTTTCCATCCCCCATTGATCCTTTTCTCAATGCTATGGTTCCAGTTGAGCTTGTGATGGATATCAATTCCTAGGTACTTGTAAGAATACACTTCCTCCAAGTTATTATTGTCATACATAAAATTAGCGCAAGTGTCCTTCTTGGATTTGATAATCATAACTTTTGTTTTGTCAGTGTTAACAGTCATACCCATGGTAGAGCAGAAATCCTTAAGAAGCTTGAGTTGCTTATCAAGATCAGAAGGGCACCTTGCCAAAAGAACAATATCGTCAGCATAGAGAAGAAGGATAACGACTATCCCAGCTAAGATTGTGCCATCACATCCTGCTTCTTCTAAATAACCTTCAAGCTTATCGATGTAAATGCCAAATAGGATAGGGGAGAGGGGGCAACCTTGTTTAACTCCGATGTTACACTTAATATCTTTTGACCACCCCTCATTGTTCTTTAGCTTGGCAATTACATTCTCGTATAGCCTTATAGCAGCAGCTCTCAACTCAAGAGGAACCTTTAGCTCTTCTAACCTATTCCAAAGGTTGTATCTAGGAACCGTATCGAAAGCCTTTCTAAAGTCTACAAAGCAACAAAATAAATTGGATTTATCATTACGACATTCCTCCGCAATGATCCTAAGCGTAACAAGGTGGTCTGTTGTTGAGTGATGCCTTCTGAAACCTGCTTGGCCTTTAGCCCGCTTACCTTCACTTTCAAGCCATATGCTTAACTTTTTTTCCAGAATACTACCATACAACTTGGCTAAGAGAGGGCTGATCATAATTGTCCGATAATTAGAGGGGTTATTTGTATCCCCACTTTTAAAAATAGGGATAATGAGGCTCTCAATCCAAGGTTTAGGGAACCCTTGCTTAACAGCTTGATTGAAAAGCTTGTGGATGTGGGGGATGAGGACAGGGCCTCCAATTTTTAAGATTTCTGCCTAGTAACCTTCAATGTCCTTAGCTTTCCCATTCGCGAGGCGATTAACCCCAAACTTAATGTCTTCTAAAGAGAAGACTTCTTTCGTTGTGAGCAGGGTTTCCAAATTATCCATGACATTAGGAGATTCATAAAGCTTTTTAAGATAAGAATTCCAATCGTGAAGAGCAATTTTATTATTATCCTTAGTCTTCCTAGTCAGAATCTGCCTCCAAAATTTCTTAGGAGCTACCTTAGAGAGGTGTAAGAGATTCTCCTGTCTTTGACGAATGTACTGCCTCTTTTTCCTTTTAATTAGGGCTTTGTATATTCTTATCTTGTCCATTTTAAGAGAATCATCAACAGCTTCCTTAATTGCTCTCCTCGCATTTTTACAATCTTTGTCATACCAAGGATTGGTTTTGTTATTTCTTTTATTATTTGAGACTTCAATTGAGAACTTTTTAATAGAATATGAGAGGGTTGTAGTAAAATTATGATATATGTCTTCTATGTTGTCTATACTAGATAAAGGAGGCAAATTAATTTTTAATTCATTTAGAAAGAGATCCTTTTTATTTTTATCAAATATTAAGTTCTTTTGGTTGTAAGTATTATTTTCTATGGGAACTCTATGCATGACAAAATTGAGGGTTATAAGTAAAGGCCTATGATCGGAGTCAGGCTCGTGGTCGTTTAAGATGTCAAAGTTTATCATTTCGTTGTATAATGGAAGATGTCAAAGTTTATCATTTCGTCGTAGTCTACCACGCTGCTACCAAGTCCATGGATGCAGGTCATCTTGCTGGAATTGGGCCACTTTTTTAGACCGTTGCAAATTATGAGATCCTGAGCACTACAGAGCTTGACTAGCTCTGACCCAAACAAATTATTTATAACATTCATTTATATATAAGCAAATTTTATTTAGCAAAATGATCCATTACTTTTAATAAATTTAAAAAATTAGATTCATGCCATGTGGCTCCCCACCCACCTATTTCATAGGGATTTGAGATTATTTCAATTCTAATAAGTTCCTCCATGATAAACTCCTCATTATTATTTATAACATTAATTTATATATAAACAAATTTTATTTAACAAAATGGTTTATTTTACAATAAGATGTGCAATTCCTTTTTTTCTTTGATCCATGTCAAAACAACGGACGGATAAATGTCAAATGGAGATGAAAATGGTAGAGAATGCACAGCGTGACCAATTTCAAAAAAGGACACCTTCACTGTAAATATAAAAGATTACAATATCTAGTATATTAAAATAAAAATTTAGTTACACAAACAAAATATAAGTGCAAAAGATTCCTAAAATTTATTTTTTTATTTTATATTTTTAAGCTATGGTTAAAATTGTAAAGACAAAAGAAAAAATCTTATGGTAATGTTGATTTAAATTTTATTTTTTCTATTACATCATGATTTAAAATTGAAATATCAAAACATATAAAAATTTATTATAGAAAAAAAAATAATAATAATATATAAATACATTTGAGAATTGTAAGTTCCTTTTAATTTTTAATTTTTTAACTATTTTTAATTTTAAAAATTTAATTTCAAATCACATCAAATTATTCATCAACCATCAAAAATTAAAAATTAAAAATTTAAATATTAAAAAATAATTTTCAATTTCTAAAAAATAAATTTAATATTTAACTTTATAAAAAACTTTAATAAACTCTACCATAGTTTCGAAAATATTAGAAATTAATTAAAAATCAAAACGAAAATAAAAAGTAAAAATATAAGCAGTCTATTAAGAATAAGCAAAGTACAAATATTACATAACTTGGCTCATCGAGGTTTATTATGGAAAATACACAACCAAAGACCGATGTTAAAAATACATAAATGATAAATCAGTTTGCAATATGATTAATTTCCGATCTTCTCGAAATCTGGGATTGCTATTGGGTAGCGATCAATACAGTCCAACCACGGATTTTTAGAGGGCATTTTGACAGTCCTCAAAGCTTTCCAAATCGCGCTGTTGCACTTGAATCCTGAGCCAAAAGCTACCTGCCATATTATGTCGCCTTTCTTGATTCTCTCCTTCGCTTCAAGGTATGCAAGTTCATACCAAAGGGTACTGCTGGATGTATTGCCAAACCTGTGAAGAGTCATCCGAGAAGGCTCCATGTTGCTGTCGCTAAAAGATAAATTCTTCTGCAGCGCATCAAGCACAGCTCGGCCTCCAGCATGCATACAGAAATGCTGAGCTGCCAATTTGAAGTCAGGCATGTAGGGTTTCGTGTTCATTCTCAGAATTTTGCGACAAAACGAGGAAGCCAGGAAGAGAATTTGTTCTGATAAGGGAAGAACCAGGGGACCCAAAGTTGTTATATTCGCTTTGAGTGCATGGCCTGCAACTTCCATGAGTTCTTTGGATAGGGTGAGGCCCCTTTTGTTGTCACCATCCTCCTCTTGAAAAACGCACTTGTAACTTCTGTCATCCGATCCTCTATGAGTTCTAACGATGTGGAACAGCTCGTATTTTGCTCTTCTTCTATCTTTTCTCTTGTTGGATAGAAGAATGGCTGCACCACCCATGCGAAACAAGCAATTGGGTAGGAGCATTGATCTGTTGGTGCCATGGTACCAATTTAATGTAATATTTTCAGTGCTCACAACTAGTGCATATGAACTCCCATGCAATTTCAACATGTCTTTGGCCAGATCCACCGCTATGATTCCTGCACTACACCCCATTCCTCCCAGGTTGAAGCTCATAATGTTTTCTCTCATCTTGTAATGGTTGACAATCATGGCAGAAAGAGATGGAGTTGAATTAAACAAGCTGCAATTTACTACTAGGATACTAATATCCTTTGGCCTGATTTTACATTTCTCAAAGACCTCATCCAGGGCTCCAAACATCACCATCTCTGCTTCTACACGAGCTTCCTTCATTGTGAGGCGAGGTGGGGAAGCCAACATAGCTCCCGGAAAGTACGTGCATTCTCCAAGCCCAGATTTCTCTAATATTTTCTTCTGAAACCTCAAGCTTCCATCATCAAATAGGCCAGATTTCTTAGAGTGTTCTATGAAATACTCTTTGGTTACCCCAAATTCCTCAGAGGGCTTATAACAGGCAAAATCTACCACATAAATGGGCCTTCGACTGGGGAGGAAGCTAAGGAGAAGAAGAAAACCTATAAGCCCAGATATGGACAGAATGCTAATTAAATAAATCATGGGATGTTCCCATAAGATCCATAAATCATACTTTCCTAGGGTTTTTAGTTCTGCGCTAACTATTAGCAAGACAACAGGGATGGCTAATAAATAGAGAGCATTGCTGATGAGGTAATGGTATCCCAGCTTCACATGCCCCAGATTCACAGAATTTAAGAAGTCAGGCAATCCCCTGCGAACTCTCACAGAGAACGTGTGGAATCCCGCATTGGGACCAGATCTTTCTATTCCCCTCGCCACTATCTCTGTTGACAGAAGCATTTCTTCCTTCACCATATCTGAATCAACACAATAACCAACAAAATTATTTGAATGAAAAACCCAGTGTCCAAAACAATTATATAAACCCAAACAAACTTCATGCACTGATAAAATGAAGGAGAAAGCTCTGGACCAAGCTGCTAACAGGGTCAATAAACTAGCTCAAAATGGATTAAACCTATGAGCGCAATGAATCATTAAAGCACTTGTTCTAGATTCAAAACACACCTCTGAATTTGTGAATATGTTGAACCAATACGCTACCACTTGTGCACAAACCTAGAAGGCTGACAAAAAAATGCACCTACTGATTAACCCACGGTGCCCTTAAATATTTACAATTCACAAAAAAATGCGGTGCATACAGCTAACTTGTCAATCCTGTTGAACGCGGCGAAAACAGTAACCGCATATTCTAGAAAGCATTAAAAGATGGAGAATCCGTGACAGTTCATCCATGCAAACTGCAACTCAAGATAGGCAACACTCAAGGAGAGTACAGCACTGAAAAGTGAACCGGCCGAGCAACCAGTTGGGAAATTGATGAATATAATTCCAAAAATCAAATGATCCGGTCCGGGGTGGGAACTTTATGTAAACGATATGGCTTCTAGAATTGTATTGAATATAGCCGGCCGTCGACCATATCCACGTACCATGACTGCAACACGATTATTGAAGTCCATTAAACGAAAAGAGCGAGCAATAAATTTCTTTGAATACCTTCACTACACCAAGTCAATGCCATATCCATACCTCAGTAGTTCGCCGAAGCTTCGCCAAACATATATATACACTATAAGATATATATATATATATATTATAGATTGGATGGTTTATATTATTAGCTGGTGTTTATTATTGTTCCACATTTCTTACATTATGTGCCCTTGTCACCTATCATCCACGAGAGATCAATAAATTTCTTTCACTATGTCCACTCCACCCCGTCAATGTCATATTTATCATATAATTAAATTTAATATTTTTTTAGATTGGATGGTTTATAATATTAACCATGTAGCATTGTGCATCTTTTAACTCCTAAACAATCAAGCTAAATATATATATATATATGTTTAAAAAATTAATCACGTTAAAAAATTAATCAGTTAGAGAAAAGTATAAAAATCATATGGTTAATAAAAAATCATAATATAAATATATTAGGAGAAAGTTGGGTATTTTTTGTTGTGCTATGTAGTTAGCATTGTATTAGATTATAATTTTTGGGGATTGAAAGTGATCATTGATTGGGCTATGGGAACCTTAGTGTTTTGTCACTATGGCACTAGCTGGAGTAAATCTGATGACACACCTTTCCACTGACGTCGACGCTGCGTGGCAACTGTACCACGTGATATTCACGCGCAGTCACTTAAAAGGTTTTGGGGAGGTTTAATGAGGCTTTAATGCCTCCACCATTCACAAGGTTCTGGAGTTTCGTGTTGGCTCTATGGTTTTGGGTGAAACCCCTTCCCGGTCATTCACTTGCCCTGTTGGTAACCTGGTTGCTCTGTCCGCTATGGGGTTTGATTCCTGGTTGTGGCTATGGCACTCGGCCCTCCTCCGTTCGCTGGCTCCATCACGTTCTCCCTGCTATGGGTTCATTTTGAAGGCGGTCTGAAACTGTAAAGCCTTATTTGATTTACTGTTTGCTGGCTTGATCTATTTGTATATGTAGCTCGACTATGAAATAACTGTCTAGTTTCTCTGACAGGTTCCCGGTTTGTTTGCTCAGGCGATTATCCAGTTTCTTCCATAGGTATCCTTCTTTTCCAATTTCACTTTTTTTTATGCTACTGTATCTCTTGCTGACATTGTCACTCCTTGTGAGCAGTTGTGGATGTATATGGCTCTGTGGTCGTGGCTCTCTTGTTTTTGTTGGGGCTCTCGATTTCCGCTCCCTTCTTGGCGTTGCTGTTGGTTCGGGGTTTGTTCAAACCCTCTTGACACTCAGGTAACCACAAGGCTATCGATTTGCCGTTGCTTCTTTCTGTTATGTTTGCTTTCTGTTTCGACAGGTTATGCTGCCCTAACTTACATGTTCGTTGTGTTGTGCAGGTGGCTCATGTGCCGGTGTCGAGGGCTCAGACTTGGTGGCTTGTCGTGTCTCCGGTCTCAGCCTCTTATTTGAAACGGGTAGGACTGTTCCCTTAAGTGTGCCCTGGTGCTTGTTTAAGGCTCTTGTTTGTCGAATTAATTTACAGTTGTCTTCTCGGTAGGCTATGTAGGGTTGTCGTTCTTTTCTTCAAGTCTTCACCACTGTATTCTGTAGTCAATCTTGCAGTTATTATAGTTTTGTAGTGGTCGCAGTCTTTATATCTAGTCCTGTAGTCCGCCGTCTATTCTCGTTCTTACTTGGTCATGTTGACCGAGGGTTTCTAGTCCTTTCTCCTACATATGAGAAGGGACTCAAAGAAACCTGGAACTATGTGTCTATATATGGAATGTAAATATGGAACAACATGGAACTTGAAATACTAATTCTCTTTGACAATTATTTGTGTAACGTTTTCATTACATGTAAGCACATTTAGATAAAAAAGTTCTGTTACTAAATGTTAAATTGTTTTGGTCTGCGAGTACCTTTGGTTATGCATGGTAAAAAGTTGATTTCTGGGTATGCGCACAGTTCTTGTTTTCTTTCCTCGCTCCTAGTTGTTTATGCTGGCACAATCTTCATATTCGTTCTCCTTTTATAGTTTGCACTCATGCACATCTACAAAAAATGATTCATGAAACAGTCATTTTGATTACCTGAAAATAACAATGTTTGTTCTTCTGGTTTACGCTTCACCACAAACTTTTACAATCTCAATATGTTTTTATTTTTCTCTATCTGGGCAGCAACCCCCTGCCTTCTATGAAATGTCTTTTTTAATAGTTTAGGTAGCCTCATTTAGTTGAGGAACTACCTGCGGTTACATTGCACAGTTACATTTCCTGTTATGTTGTCAAACTAATTTTTTGTTGTTGTTAAACTCACGTTCAAAACTAAAAAAGAAATAGAAATAAAGAAAAGAAATTTACAATGGCTGTAACAGCCTTCTTGGAAAAAAAAAGTTAACAGTAAAATAAATCAAAGTGAAATTTTCTGGAAGGTGCTTTAGGCAACCTGTCCACCTGTTGCCTTGCTATTGGATGCTCTTGCATGAGGCTCCCGGGGTGAAAGAACGTCATTGCTCCTGTCTATGAGCTCTTCAATCATATATTCGGCGCGCTGAATCTGTCCAGCATCCATCCATGTGTTGTTCTCTATTAGATGACCCTTCCATTTAACCAAGTACTGCAAGTACTCCTTCCGGCATGTCCGCCGAGCTACCTGAGTGTCCAATATTTGGTCAATCTCTAAAGGCTTGGTTGTGGGCAGCTGCTTGATCCATGTCCCTGTCTCTTTGTCTCCCTGGGTGTCCCGTGTGTGACCGTTTGAATCTTCCTCTGTGTCTGCAGAAACATAGGGGTATAGGTCTGCGACATTGAAAATGGGCGAGATCCCAATCCCTTGTGGTAATTGCAGTTCATAGGCATTTGCAGAGAATTTTCGTAAAATTCGACAAGGCCCTATCTTTTTGAATTTCAACTTGTTGTACTCTCCTTTGGGGAACCTTTCCTTTCGTAGATGCGCTAGTACCAAATCTCCTATATCAAACTGCACTTCCCGACGCTTCAAATTTTCCTTTTGTTTATATTTATGACTGTTGTTCTGTAACTTAGCTTTTACCTGCTCGTGAAGTTCACTAATCATCTTGGCGAATTCTTCTCCGTCAGCACTCCTCCGTTCCAACCGACCCAAATCTCGTAATTCGTGCACTCCTCGAGGGTGCATGCCATACAGGATTTGGAAAGGGCTTCTGCCTGTGCTCCTGTTTGGAGAGTCGTTATAAGCGAACTCTGCCTGGGCGAGTACGCGATCCCACTGTTGCAAATTCTCTCCAACGAGGCTACGTAGCAGATTTCCTAGACTTCGGTTTACTACTTCAGTTTTCCCGTTAGTCTGTGGATGATACGTTGAACTGAAATTCAGTTTAGTGTCCAATTTCTTCCACAAAGTCCGCCAGAAATGACCTGTAAACTTCACGTCCCTATCTGAAAGAATAGATGTCGGCAAGCCATGTAACCTAACAATTTCTGTAAAGAATAGGTGGGCTACATGCGTGGCGTCATTGGTCTTCTTGCAAGGGATAAAATGTGCCATCTTTGTAAAGTGGTCCACCACTACCATAATTGAATCATACCCTTTCTGTGTCCTTGGCAAACCCAAAACAAAATCTAAACTAACCGAATCCCAAGGTCTGTCCGGAATAGGCAATGGTGTGTATAATCCCGCATTCTGACTATGTCCCTTCGCCAGTTGACACATCTTGCATCTAGCCACATATCGTTGCACGTCTCGTCGCATCCTAGGCCAATAATAAAAATGACTTACTTGGTCCAATGTCTTGTCTACGCCAAAATGTCCGGCTAGACCTCCATTGTGCTTCTCCTGGATTAGATTTTCCCTCATTGAACACTCTGGAATGCACAACTGTCCACCCTTGAACAACAATCCTTCTTGCAAGTTAAAATCTAACCACAAGTTGTTGTCCCTCAACAACGAATTCTGTCAAGCTTCGTATGCTTCACGAAAATATGCATCTGTCTCGTACAGATCCTTAAGATGCTCAAAACCCAACACTTGTATTCTGCTCTCCTGCATGATCAAACTTCTCCGACTTAGTGCATCTACCACCTTATTGGCCTGTCCACTGATGTGCTTTAACACAAACGTGAAACTTTGGAGATATTCCACCGATTTCGCATATTTGTGGTTTAATTTGTGCTGCTGCATAATATATTGCAGAGCAAAATTGTCCGAAAACAGGACGAATTCACTTCCCAACAAATAGTGTCTCTAGTGTTTCAGTGCTTGTACTATTGCATAGAATTCCTTATCATAGGAAGAATATTTCTGTTTGCTCTCATTCAATTTTTCAATAAAATATGCCATCAGGTTATCCTCTTGACTCAGCACTACCCCAATGGCTGTCCCACTGGCGTTGCAACGAACTTGAAAAAGTTTGTTAAAATCTGGCAACTGTAAAACAGGTTGTTCAGTAATATTTTTTTTCAGCAGCTGAAAACTCTTTTCAGCTGAATCAATCCAATGAAATGGCTGATTGGCCTTCTTGATAGTCTCTACCATGGGCGTGCAGATACCGCTAAAATCCCTTATAAACTTCCTGTAAAAACTTGCTAGCCCATGAAAACTTCGTACTTCAAATAAACTCTTTGGGGATGGCCAGTTGACTATGGCTGCAATCTTTTCCGGATCCATCTTCAACTCATTTTCTGAGATCACGAACCCCAAGTAAATCAATTCCTTCTTGAAAAACGTGCATTTCTTCAAATTTAACAGCAATTTATTTTGTTGTAATTTTTCTAAGACACACCTGATGTGTCTGAAATGTTCCCCCCTGGTCTTATTGAAAATAAGAATATCATCCAAGTATACAATAACAAACTTCTTGATGTATTCTTTCAACATTTCGTTCATCAAGCGCATGAATGTACTGGGTGCATTACTCAATCCGAATGGCATGACTAGCCACTCATACAAGACCTCGTTGGTCTTAAAAGTAGTCTTCTACTCATCGCCTTCTCGAATCTGTATCTAATGATAACCACTTTTCAAATCAATCTTGGAAAAGTAAGCTGCTCCACTTAAACAGTCCATCATATCATCCATGCGTGGTAAAGGAAACCTGTACCTAATAGTAATCTTATTGCTCGGGAATCGGTACACATTCGCCACTCCCCTCCTTTCTTGGGAGCCAAAACTGTTGGTACTACACACGGACTTAGGCTTTCCCAAATCAGTCCCTTATCCAACAATTCTTGTACCTGTTTTCTAATCTCCTCATTGTCTTTCGGGCTCATGCGATAAGCGGCTTTGTTGGGTAAGCTGGCTCCTAGTATAAAATCGATATGGTGGCTGATACTCCATTTTGGAGGTAACTTATCTGGCAATTTGTCCGCTACTATATCGCTGAATTCATGCAACATATCTTGGATTTCTTCCGGTAAATCCTTAATTTCAGTATGAACTAACACTGGCCTTGGCCTCCGTACGACTGCAAATTTAATCTCGTCATCTCCCAACTGCTGTAGGAACTCTTTCCTCCCTAGCAAAAAGGCTTTCGACCCACTACTTTCTGCTGTAGCTTCTTCCTTCATGGGTACCAATGTGTGTTTGATCCCATCTTTCACGAACTTATAGCAATTTGTTTTTTCATCGTGTACCACCTTCCTATCATATTGCCAAGGTCTTCCCAGCAGTATATGGCATACATCCACCAGCATAATGTCACATGTCACTTTATCCTTATATCTGCCAATATGAAATTCCACTTCACACTTCTTGTCAACAAGTAGTTGGTGTCCTTTCTGTAGCCAAGATACCCAGTATGGAGTTGGGTGTTTCAAACACTTCAGGCCCAACTTTTCCACCATCTCTGTGGCTACCAAATTTTCTGTGCTTCCACTATCGATAATCAATTTACAACACTTTCCCTGTGACTTACACACTGTTACACAGTAATTTGTCACCATTTGTCACTGTCCCTGTTAACCCTTTCCCGCACTTTGGAGAACTCATTCCGGGACCTGTGAGAAGTGACATAACTTGAAAATACTTGCATTATGTTCCCCTAAGTATGGACTTCATATGCCCTGAAGACATCTCCTACAGAATATCCTTAAAAAGTCCCCTTTTTCCATTAGCGCGGATCCACAATGTATTACCAGCGCCAACAGGGGAAATCCTCCAAAGAGGGTGCGCCAGTTGGCGCTCTGTCTCAGAGTTATACCCGCGCCAACCGAGTTTGGGAAAGCTTTTTAACAAACACACACCCGAAGGTTTTTTCCTTTCGACTCATGAAGCTTTTTAAGGATAATGCCAATCTCATGGATGTCGAGATTCATCATATCTCCCTTTCCCCTATCCATAATAGCTTTTGAGGATAATGCCAATCCCATGGATGTCTTGATTCATTGTATCTCCTTCTCCTCCATCTATAAAAGCTTGTTCTGTTGCATTTGACAAGCTAGTTCGAGCATAGGGAGAATTATACTGTCGAAAGTCTGAGAGATTGTTGTAAGAGTCTTCTTTGCATTCATAATCAAAGAGAGAGAGGCTTGTTCCCAATCCCAACAAGCTTTGCAAGACATATGTAGCTGATCACCCAGCCAAAGGAGGATTTGACGTCAAAACTATGGTTGTATTCTTCTTTATTGATTATCAATAATAGATGACTATCGTTATGGTTCCATTCTTGTTGTTCATTGTGATGATGTTTGAGTTATATCTTTTCTGACCGATATATAATTGCATCTATTGGATTTTATGCTTGTATTTGTGTTGTTCTTTGCATGTGCAGGTGTCCATTCACGGAGATCGTGGAGATCGTGACCGGCCGGAGCAAAGGAACGGGAATGTCAACTCTTCTACAACACTGGCGTTGGAATCCAAGTAGGCTGTCATAATCCACCTTTAATTTGCAATTAGGAACTTGCGTGATAGCATTGTTTGATTGTTGCTAGACCCATTTTGGGCTAGTGGGGATCGCCTCTGTCCGCAGAGGGGATTTACCTCTCCAACAATTTGGCGACTCCGCTGGGAAGTTAGCTTGTTGTTTGATTTGTAAACTTTAGATGGAGCATGAAGTACAGCCAGATAGCCTTCGAAACGCTATTGCTTTGCATTAGCGAAGTAGATCAACGCCACTTCAGTCAATCTCCGGTTTGGTTTACGAACTAACAACTTGGAGTTTGTCTTGTCTCTTTGGTTTTCTCTTGTTTTGATTGCTTAGATAGCTTTGTAGGTTGGATTCTTTGCTGTCTCTTGCTGCCTGGTCTGTCTGGATACTGCTGGCCTAGTCTTGGATTGCTTGTTTTTTATTTTAGCATAGAAAACTTGATTGGCGCTCTTTTTTGCATGACAGTCGTGCCAATTGGCGCCACTTGTCAATGTACAGCCCGCGCCAATCCTCAATTGGCGCTACTTTTAGCCTGAAAGTCGCGCCAGCTCAGGGAAACTTTTAGAGTTTGCTTGTTTTGAGCCTTCCAAGCTTGGTTTTTGTGTCTGGATACTATTTTTCAATCACTTGAATGTGTTAGAGTCTTGTTTGATTGGTTTTTGGCCTTTACCCTTTGGATGTTTGCTTTTTTCCACCGATTTCACATTTTCAGCCCTAGGGCATCTAGTGGCTTTGTGCATCGAGCCTTCCTTAGGAGTTTTGGTCTTTTGTCGGTCCAGTCGACTTTTTGGTTACTCTCTTGCACTTGTTCAGTGATTGTTAAGCTTTTTATTGCGTTATTCGAGTGATTCACTTCTTTTTCACTTGGATTCTGCTTGGCTTCGTTTTGGGCTTACATCACATAGCTCATTGAGGTTTTTGTGATTTTTCTTGGTTTGAAAGATTTCCTTGGTGTTTCAGGGACTTGATTGTATTTTCATTGAGTGAAATTTGTCTCTTTTAATCTTTGTTATTATCTCTCAAAATTTGTTTAGTGCACTTTGCCATTGAAAAGAAAATGAACAATCTCTTTTGCTTTGAATTAGTTAATGGAAATTAGAGCTTTTCGTTGTTGTTAGTGATTAGTGACTTTAAAGAAAAGTTTCGTTTATTTCCATTAGCTGCATTAGAGTCATTGTTGATTGCTTTAAGATCATTTATTTGATTGAAAGATCTCAACTCTCTCGTAGCTAGTTCGAGCATAGGGAGAATTATACTGTCGGAAGTCTGAGAGATTGATGTAAGAGTCTTCTTTGCATTCATAATCAAAGAGAGAGAGGCTTGTTCCCAATCCCAACAAGCTTTGCAAGACATATGTAGCTGATCACCCAGCCAAAGGAGGATTTGACGTCAGAACTATGGTTGTATTCTTCTTTATTGATTATCAATAATAGATGATTATCATTATGGTTCCACTCTTGTTGTTCATTGTAATGATGTTTGAGTTATATCTTTTCTGACCGATATATAATTGCATCTATTGGATTTTATGCTTGTATTTGTGTCGTTCTTTGCATGTGCAGGTGTCCATTCACGGAGATCGTGAGGATCATGACCGGCCGGAGCAAAGGAACGGGAGTGTCGACTCTTCTACAACACTGGCGTTGGAATCCAAGTAGGCTCTCATCATTTACCTTTAATTTGTAATTAGGAACCTGCGTGTTAGCATTGTTTGATTGTTGCTAGATCCATTTTGGGCTAGTGGGGATTGCCTCTGTCCGTAGAGGGGATTTACCTCGCCAACACACACAGTTCGAAAAAGAGCTTTCCGCTGTGTCGGATCAGTTGATTCTTTAGTTGGCTTTAATAAAACTTTATTTAGTACCAATTCTTCACCTGTTTCAAGCATGTTATCAACTTCTTGAGGTGGGGCCTCGGTCTCCTCAGGTTGAGCAACATATGCCCCCCTTTGTCCTGCCTGATCACTTTCAGGACATTCAAACGATCTGTGCCCCCATTTGTGGCACTTGTAACACTAGTAGGCAGCTCCTCTGCCTTTGCCATTACCTCTACCTCGCTGGTAAGGCCTGCCTCCCCTAGTGTTACCCTCTTTGTCTGTTGACCCTGCAGCTTTCAGACTGTTGCCTTCATCATTGCTACTGGCAGTTCTGCCTCTGCCATAGGACTGTTCCCTTCCTCGTCCAGAACCACATCCTCTCCTCACATTCTGCTTTCTGTTAAGTTTTTCTTCCGCTTTTAAAGCACTTTGATATGCTTCTTCTACAGATCTGGGAGAGAGAATACTGATCTCGTCCAGTATCTCCATTCACAACCCATTCACAAACCTCGCAGTCTTCTCTGGGTTATCCTCGACATAACCTGCTCGCAAATTTACTCTATAAAACTCCTTTGTGTACTCTTTGACAATCATTGACCTCCGTTTCAGATTCCGTACCTATCTATGCAGCGCAATATGATAATCTTTAGGTAAAAATTTACCCTTCAACTTGGCCACCATCCTGTCCCACTTCTTAATCGGTGGTTTGTTGGATCTTTTCCGCTCCGCTTGCACATTGTCCCACCACAGTGTGGCATGCCCCTTCAACTTCGTAGCTGCAAACCTGATCCTCTTTTCATCACTGATCTCTTCACACTCGAAGTATTTATCTAACTCGCTAATCCAATCCAGAAGCAATTCAGTAGATAGGCTGCCATCATAATTTGACAGTTCAGGTTTCGGTTTGTTGTTTGCTAACAGGACGGATTTCAACAATCTTATTTCTGGCCCTTCCTCTTCAGACCCATCTGTTGTAGCTATAGTCTCTACATCACTGTCATCGCCATCCTCTGGATCTCTGTGCCTTCCTGCCTCCACTGCTGCTAGCTAGGCACTTAGGATCCTGATTTCTTCATGCAGTCCATCTTCGGCTACTCTCTGAACACCCCTTCCTCTTCCTCTTCTTCCTACCTCCATAATTAAACTTTCTTCCCTAAGGAAAGAACCTGGCTTTGATACCAAAAATTGATGACACACCCTTCCGCTGACGTGGACGTTGTGTGGCAGCTATACCACATGATATTCACGCGCAGTCACTTAAAAGGTTTTGGGGAGGTTTAATGAGGCTTTAATGCCTCCATCGTTCACGAGGTTCTGGAGTTTCGCGCCGGATCTATGGTTTTGGGTGAAAACCCTTCCTGGTCATCACTTGCCCTGTTGGTAACCCGGTTGCTCTGTCCGCTATGGGGTTTGATTCCTGGTTGCAGCTATGGCACTTGACCCTCCTCCATTCGCTGGCTCCATCATGTTCTCCCTACTATGGTTTCAATCTAAAGGTGGTCTGAAACTGTAAAGCCTATTCGATTTACTGCTTGCTAGCTTGATCTATTTGTATATGTAACTCGACTGTTAAATAATTGTTCTGGTTTCTCTGACAGGTTCTCGGTTTGTTTGCTCTGGCGATTATCCAGTTTCTTCCACAAGTATCCTTCTTTTCCAGTTTCACTTTTTTTTATGCTACTGTATCTCTTGCTAACAATGTCGCTCCTTGTGAGTAGTTGCGGATGTATATGGCTATGTGGTCGTGGCTCTCTCATTTTTGCTGGGGCTCTCGATTTCTGCTCCCTTCTCGGCGTTGTTGCTGGTTTGGGGTTTGTTCAAACCCTCTTGACACTCAGGTAACCACAAGGCTATCAATTTGTCGTTGCTTCTTTCTGTTATGTTTGCTTTATGTTTCGACAGGTTATGCTACCCTAACTTACATGTTCGTGTGTTGTGCAGGTGGCTCATGTGCCGGTGTCAAGGGCTCGGACTTGGTGGCTTGCCATGTCTCCAGTATTCGGTCTCAGCCCTTGTTTGAAATGGGTACGACTGTTCCCTTAAGTGTGCCCTGGTGCCTGTTTGAGGTTCTTGTTTGTCGAATTAATTTACAGTTGTCTTCTTTGTAGGCTATGTAGGGTTGTTGTTCTTTTCTTCAAGTCTTCACCACTGTATTCTGTAGTTAGTCTTGCAGTTAGTATAGTTTTGTAGTGGTCGCAGTATTTATATCTAGCCCTGTAGTCCGACCTCTATTCTTGTTCTTGCTTGGTCATGTTGAGCGAGGGTTTCTAGTCCTTTCTCCTACAGATGATAAGGGACTCGAAGAAACCTGGAACTATGTGTCTATATATGGAATGTAAATATGGAACATTAGGGAAATTGAAATACTAATTCTCTTTGACAATTATTTGTGTAACGTCTTCATTACATGTAAGCACATTAGATAAAAAAATTCTGTTACTGAATGTTGAATTGTTTTGGTCTGCGGGTACCTTTGATTATGCACAGTAAAAAGTCAATTTTTGGGTATGCGCACAGTTCATGTTTTCTTTTCTCGCTCCTAGTTGTTTCTGCTGGCACAATCTTGATATTCATTCTCCTTTTATAGTTTGCACACATGCACATCTACAGAAAATGATTCATGAAACAGTCTTTTTGATTACCTGAAAATAACAATGTTTATTCTTTTGGTTTACGCTTGACAACAAACTTTTACAATCTCAATATGTTTCTATTTTTCTCTATCTGGGCAGCAACCCCCTGCCTTCTATGAAATGTATTTTTTAATAGTTCAGGTAAGCCTCATTCAGTTGAGTAACTACCTGCGGTTACATTGCACAGTTGCATTTCCTGTTATGTTGTCAAACTAATTTTTGTTGTTGTTGTTAAACTCACGTTCAATACTAAAAAAGAAACAGAAATAAAGAAAAGAAATTTACAATGGCTGTAACAGCCTTCTTGGAAAAAAAGTTAACAGTAAAATAAATCAAAGTGAAATTTTCTGAAAGGTGCTTTAGGTAGCCTGTCCACCTATCGCCTCGCCATTGGATGCTCTTGCTTCAAAATCTTTTCAAAGAAGGTCTGGTTCCTTTGTATCTCTTTCTATCACATTTTCATAGAGCAAAACACTTTGGCAGATCAACTTTCCAAGCGTGGGTTATCAATTCTGTGTGGGTAGTTCCACTATGAATGTAGGATCAGGGGTCAATCATTGTATCAGGTTCCTTCCTTTTTTTTTTATGGTGCCTTGTTCACTTTTAGGGCTACAAGTAGCGATGCAGGTTTCTCCTTTCTATTTTCAATATTCTCTATTTCATTTGTAGATTACGTAGGGGCTCTTTCTTGGGAGTTTTTATTGCCCTCAATTTTATATGGAACAAGAGACTATTTATTATCCTTTTCTCGTTGGGAGTCATATTTGTACTATATGATGGGATCTTCCTCCTAACTTCTTCATCGACATTTCTAACGACATTGATGGGTTGCTTTTAGACTGTTGAAATATGTAACAACGTTTGATTAAATAAAAGTTTGTTGTTTTTTCCTATGGAAAAAAAAGCAGAAAGTTATTATTATTTTTTATATAAAATCATTTTAAAACTAAAATTAAATAAATGATGACGATCATCATTAACATTTACTAAGACCAATGTGGTCTATCAGACCTTAAGATAAGAGATTTATTGAGACTCTTTAATATTTTATTTCTATGATCAAAGAAAGGGAAAGAAATATTCCTAGAGCACTATAGTTTTGTTGAATTAACAAGAAGAAGCTTGGTAGTGCGACATATGTTTTGGAAACGAGAGTGGATGTGAGTAAGAGCTAGGCAATCCAAGAGAAAGTGTTTTCCATCTTCAACCCTCTTAGTATCACAAAGGTGACAAATTCCTTCATCCCAAGGTGTTTTGGGAATAGACCACCACCTAGTTTCACTTCGAAGCTCATGAGAATTAGTTCTGATCTTTGCAATGTTCATTTTATTCTTAGCACTAATCAAGACCAAAATATAATTCTAGTTAGCAAGAGTGGCATTGATCACCTCCTTAGCTTCATGTTCCCCTCTAGCTCCTTATCATCCCACAACTTATCCTTAAATTTGGAAGTAAAAGTATTTTTAACATTATCCTTCTTCTCCAAGATGATCTCCTCCTTTATCCCCCAATAGTGGAGACAAGACTGGGCATTGTTGTGCCATCCCCACTTGAGCCAAAGGTGGAGGTTTTGGCTAGAGTTAGAAGCGATTTTTGGGAACCTCTTGGCTTCGAGGTTATAAAGCTTCTTCTTATAAATCAGATACCTAAAGACAATCATGTTTTCAATCAAGAGGATAGGATAGGGAGTATTTCCTTTAATCTTGAGGTTGTATGTTATAAATTACTTTTGGATTGGCTCTTCCTCCACGATCTTCTAGATATGATACAACTCCAAACCTCAGAGCCATATAAAATAACAAGGGTGACAGGAGTCTTAAAGAGGAATTTTTTTTACTTCAAAGTCAAAGATAAATCAACTTACAATTGTTTTCAAGCTCGTAGTAAGCTTTCCATCCTCCAATAATATTTTTCTCAATGCTATAATTCCAATTGAGCTAATGATGAATGTCAATAACTAAATATTTATATCTAAAAACATTCTCTAGTAATTGTTATCATAGATAAAATTATCATGTTTGATCCTTTTTGATTTAATTATCATGACTTTAGTCTTGTGAATATTAATAGCCATACCCATCTTGGAGTAGTAATCATGGAACATTTTAAGTTGCTTGTCGAGATCATCATAGCTTTTGGCTAGAAGAACAATATTGTCAGCATAAAGGGGAAGAGTCGTATCCATACTAGAGAGCTTGGACCATCACATCCCGCAACTTCCAAATACTATGGCTTATCGATGTAAATGCTAAAAAGGGCAGGGAAAAGGGACACCCTTGCTTAACGTTGATATTGGATTTAATTTCTTTAGAAAAAACCTCAATGGTCTTAATCTTGGTGACAACATTCTCGTATAGCCAAATTACAGCAACCCTTAACTCAAGAGGAATCATCATCTCTTCGAGTCTTTGCCACAGCTTATCTTGAGGGATTGTGTCGAAATATTTTCTAATGTCAGCAAAACATTAGAAGAGATCAATTTTAGTATTGAAACATTTCTCAACAATGATCCTAAGAATGATAAGATGGTCAATAGTTGAGTGATGTCTCCTAAATCTAGCTTTCCCTTTCGTTCTTTCACCATGGCTTTCAAGTCAGAGGCTAATCTTCTTTTCGAAAATGATCACATATAGTTTCACTAAAATGTCGCTAATCACAATGGTCTTATAGTTAGAGGGAACAATTTTATCCTCGCTTTTAAAGAGAGGCACAATAAGGATTTAAGACCAAGGCTTCGGGAAGCCATGTTTTGTCGAATTGAGGCTTAGGGAAGCCATGTTTTATTGCCAAACTGAGAAGTTTGTGAATATGAGGGATGAGGATAGACCTTCCGATTTTGAAAATTTCAGTTCAGTAGCCTTCAATATCCCTAGCTTTCTCGTTAGCAAGTTTCTTAATCCTGAACTCCACATCTTCCAAAGAAAAGATATTCTCCCCTATGGGAGTGTTTAAGGTGTTACCTGTTAGGGTCCTATATTATAGGGATCTTAGTCATTTCAATATTTATATACACTTGAGGTCAATTTGTAAATGGAAGTCTTGATTTCATGAGTATTACAGTTTAAAGGGGTCACTGGTCATGTCATGTTCTAATCATTTCAACAAATGCCACTTCATTTTGAAATGGACCATTATTAACATAAAGGAAGGATTTAGAGGTGGATGAAATTTTAAAAAGTGAATTTGGCTATCCTTTTCACTCATTTGAAACACATTCCCTGCTCTCAAAATGCGTTGGAGGCTGCCAAAGGAATGGTGTTGTCTTCCATTGGAGTTTGCTGCACAACTGAGGGTCTTGCTGCACATTTCAATAAGTCATCAATCGAGTTATGAGTAAATACATTTCTCACTTCTTTGAGCTTATTGATGTTTTAGAGGACCTAATATACCCTAGCAAGTTGATTAGAAGCCTCGAGAATACCTACAACCATCAGTAACTATGATTGTTGTGTTTTCTGTTGCGCAAGCTTTTGCTACCTACTGTTGTGCATGAAACTTGTTCCTCTACTACGTTCAATGTTGCTTTGAACCCTACATATCTCTAGTTGGAAGTTAACTTTCCTCTCTCAAAGAATCCTGGTCACATTTATTGCACAATTGCTGCATGTATACAAAACTTGGAATGTTGCACAAGTTGTTGTGAAACTGTCAGAAGTATTAGGGTTTAATTAAAAATAAAAATTTTGGCATTATTTTTTTGTGTGGGAACTTAAAATAGGTTTACAAGGGTGGAAACATCATCAATCATCCATTTTTTCTCAGCCAAAGTTCAAGCATGTGATTAAAGCCATGCAAAGACAACTCACTACACAAGTGTTTTGCACAAATGTATTTTCACCATATATCTTAAGCCCTGTACCCATTTTCCCTAAAATTTTTATAGTAGATGAATCGTGTTGAGATGAATAAGCTCAGTTAATTTCAGCCCAAAATTCTTCACGGTTTTCGAGAAACAAGCTACTTTCACCTACAACCATTTTTGGATTTGCTCGAGATCAGTGAGTTGGATTTGGCTCAAAATGTTTGTGGAGATGAAGTATGACGATAATAAATTTCTGTCAAAATTTCAGCACTATTAGACTCACCATTTGGGAGATATTCGTAAAATGTTATATACCTAGGGGGGATAATATGGGGTACCAAGGGAGGTACCCAAGCTAATAATGTAATAATGGGATGGGCCATAGTAATAAATAAGGTGGTTAACCCATATCATGTAAGGGACCACAAGTAGTTAGTAATAAGGTAATGAGCCCATGGTATTAGTTTGATGGTATGAGGGAACCATGGTAATGACCCATGGTATTGTATGTATGAGGCCTATATAGAGGCTAGAGACTCCATGTGAAGGAAGAGTGTCAAGGATTATTGTATGAACAGACATATGGCTTGTGGAGTATTCTCCTTCCTTAAAGAGTAAATGTATGGTGGTGCCCTACCATAAGGGTTTGATATCAATAAAGAATCATTTCATATTATTTTTGGGTTTATTTGCATTGTCTTATATTTTCATATCAGATCTATAATATTTCCGGTTTGGATCTATAACAAGTGGTATTAGAGCTATAACAAGTGGTATCAGAGCACTTTCTTGGGCCAAAGTGGAGAATTTTTTTTATTTTTTGCAGGATTTCGGGGCCCACAAGTTTGCAGATCAGATCTATATTTTTTAGTGCAAGATCTGCAAAATATAATTGTAGATCTAGATTCTTTGTGAAAAAATAGCCGATTTCAAAAAAAAAAATCGGTTGAATCAGAGTTCGGATGAAGGAGATATCGCTGATCTAAAAATCAGCAGGGTTGCAGACAATTTTTCAGGGAAGCAGGTTTGTGGCGCAGACCTGGACGTCCTGGTGCAAGATCTGCAAAATATAATTGTAGATCTGGATTCTATGTGAAAAAATAGTCAATTTCGAAAAAAAAATCGGTCGAATTGGAGTCCGGATGAGGGAGATATCGCTGATTTAAAATCAGCTCTTTTTGCAGAAATTTTGGTGACGGCGGGAGAGTTGCAGCACAGATCTGAAATTCCAGTGCCTGGATCAAGATTTCTATCACATGGGTAGATGCAGAATGGTTGTTTCATTTCCAAAAACAGGTCATAATAGGGATTCTGAGCAATATTGACAGAATTGTGGCCATTTAAAATTTTCGCCAATTTTTTTTGTGATGGCGGGCCAAGATTGGAGTTTGAGGGACTTGTATAAATTTGATGGCTCTCATCCAGCCAAATGGCTAGCACAAATGGAGAAATGTTTTAGTTTGAATTACATCATGGATGATGAGGCTCGGCTGAGAATGGGACAAATGTACTTGGACTATGAAAGATGGCAATGGTGGCAAAGGCATCAACATTGCTATCGAAGGCCCTTGACTTGGGACATATTCACAAAAGCTATTATGGACCACTTTGACCGTAAAACTAATCTTGTTGATAAGCTCACACAGACAGACACACTGCCTAGCACAGATTTTATTTTTACAGAAAAGAAGGAAACCAAGGAACCTAAAGGGTTATTTTCTGCTGGTATCTTCTTATTGCATGTTCATGGATTGATTCAGAAAGAGAAGATCATTGTTTCCATAAATCCTAGTTGCAAGCATAATTTCATCAATGTTAATTTGGCAAAAAAATCGCAAGTTCCAGCAAAACAAATTGAAAATACACAGGTTGATGATGAGGATGTTCAAATTTATAAGGATTTGAAGCTTTCTATGGATAAGTATGTGTTGCATGGTGATTTTTATACTTCAGAGATGGATAATATGGATGTTGTTTTGGGATATCCTTGGATGGAATCTGCGGGTACTATCAATATTAATGTGCAGAAGAAATTCCTGAAGCTCTCGTATAAAAAAAATAAAATTACATTACAAGATATTTCCATCAATAAATAGGTAGAGTCCCTGAACGTTGAAGCAGAAGATGTTCCAGGGTCTGACATATTAGATGATGAGCCAGTGATGATAGACAATCAAAAACAAACAGAGGCTGAAGCAGAAAAGGTTACAGGTACATCAGATGAGGGCTCAGTGGTTGAAGTCATACTGGAAAAGAAGACACCACAACAGGCACCACAACATGGTGAATTAAAGAAAAAGACACCGTGGGTTAAAACTTTGACATATCATCACCCACATCACCCCGCAAGAAAACAACCAACAAGATGGCAACCAATTAGCCACAAGGACAACAACCCCCATATGACGGATAGCAAGGAGCGAAGATCCACCTACTACACATCAACACCGAAGAGCTGCCACGGTCAGCTTCCATCTCAAGCGAGTGAGGCACCAACAAGATCGAGGGTTCACCTTTCTCTTGGATGGCTAGATGCACGTGCATGGTACCAGTGGACTACTCTTTTGAGTAGATCTTATTATTTGTGTTCTTCCCATGTTTCGGGGACGAAACATGCTAAGGGGGGTGGAATGTTATATACCTAGGGGGGATAATATGGGGTACCAAGGGAGGTACCCAAGGTAATAATGTAATAATGGATGAGCCATAGTAATAAATAAGGTGGTTAACCCATATCATGTAAGGGACCACAAGTAGTTAGTAATAATGTAATGGGCCCATGGTATTAGCTTGATGGTATGAGGGAACCATGGTAATGACCCATGGTATTTTATGTATGAGGCCTATATAGAGGCTAGAGACCCCATGTCAAGGAATATTGTGAAGGATTATGGTATGAACAGGCATATGGCTTGTGGAGTGTTCTCCTTCCTTAAGGAGTGAATGTATGGTGTTGCCCTACCTTAAGGGTTTGATATCAATAAAGAATCATTTCATATTATTTTTGGGTTTATTTGCATTATCTTATATTTTCATATCAGATCTATAATATTTCCGGGTTGGATCTATAACAAGTGGTATTAGAGCTATAACATAAAATACAATTTGTTGCGCAAGTTGCTGTGAAACTGACAGATATGTTGTGTTTTTAGACAATCAACCTTTTGACCAATGAATTATACTCCAAAACTTCTATAGATGCTTTTTATGAATATAGAAACTTTTCTTACCAATTTAGACCTTCATGAATCATGTTTTTTTAGTGATTTAATGCATTTTGTTCAAAAAATCCCAAGTAATTAAATTATGAGTCAAAACAATTTTCTATTTTTTAGGGAAGTAGTTTATTATTATTTCTATTTTGATGTAATCAGTTTTATCTATTGGGGGAATAGGTGGATTTCGGCCCTCTTTGACTTAGGAAGACCATATTGTATAAATTTGTGAATCTGGATGTAGAAAGAGTTGGTTAGATTGGAGAATAAGACACTTGTGTATGATGTCTTTTTTCTAAATATTTACCAGTGAATGAAAGACAAAGGTGATTTGCAAGGATTCATGTGTCATATCTTGATGGTGTTGTGCTTCTTTCATGTTGTAAGTTTTCCTTATGTTATTTGCATATCTTAGTTGTATGTCTTCATGCTTGGTTGAACCTGAACTTATCTCAGAATTCATCTAAAAGGTGCTATGTTTTAGGTTACCAAGTGATCTATGTTTTCTTCTTAAAACAACATTTAGAATTTATCCACATTTTGATATTCTACGTGTTTTTTCATATTTTCTCACACTCACCCTCCTACAAAAAATTAATTTGATTCCACCACCAAGACTATCTACCTTTCCCCTATAGAATACCCTTTCTCTCTTCATCTTATAATTGGACAAATAATCAACTTAACGGGACTCCATGCTTAATGGACATCTACCTTTTTCTACCAGCAAATATTTGAGAATCATACCCTATTGAGCACTATAACTAGCCTAAGATCAAAAAACCTCTCCAAGAGTAGAAGGGTTAGATTCTAGCCTAAAAGTGGTCTATGGTTACCTTTATAATCCTTTCTCAGCTTAAAGGAAATTACAGATTGCTAAAATTACCCATGGTGTTCGAAGAGTCATAAAGATTCTTCATAAAAAGATCCCAGTTCTTTAAGGGGATCAACTTATTTTCTTTTATTTTATGAACAAGTATATCCCTCCAAAACTTTCTAGGCTCAACTTTAGAAAGGTGAAGAAGATATTATTGCCTCTTATTAATGTAGGACTTTTTTTCCTTTTGATAAGAGATTTATACACACTCTTTCAAGCTTCACAGTTTCATTAGGAGCATCTCTAATCTATTTCTTGACAATTTTACAATCATTATCATACCAATGGTTAGAAGTTTTATTATTCTTTTTATACAACACCTTGGTAGAGATTTTGTTAATGGTAGCGAAAAGGGTGGTTGTAAAATTGTGGTAGATGTGATCGATGTATCATTATATATTAAGAAACTTAAACCCCTCTTTAAATCCTATAATAAGAGATCCATTTTACTTCTGCCAAAATGAATGTGCCTTTGACCCTCATAATTATTTTGCATGTGGTTGGTGTGCATGTCAAGATTTAGGGCTAAGGATAAAGTTATATGGTTAGAATTAGGCACGTTGTCATTTAGGAGACCTCCAAACTTACAATACAGTTGAGAACATGGGTGTATTATATTGCATAATCCACAACATTATTTCACAACCCATGAATACAAGTTGTCTAGCTAGAGGTTGGCCACTTATTAATTCCATTACAAATTATTAGGTCTTGGGAATTGCAAAGCTTGATAAGCTCGGTACCAAATAGGTTCTTGGTAGTCTTCATAATTTCTTTTGAATCTATTAGCTAAGTCATAGTCCTCATCTAGCCATAGGGGGTTAGGGTTAGAGTTATTACATAGAAGAGTAGCTTGGTTAATAATGATTCTACCATTGAAGTCCCTAAGAAAAGGGATATTACCTTCATTCCTTATACTATGGATTTCATGTTCTAAGGTATTGAAGTGGAAATTCTTATCGATGTTGTTTTTCTTATAGGAGGTAGAGTTGATAGGAGAGAAATAACAAATTGCAACAAAGTCCCATTGGTTTTAGAATCATAGACTTATATCCACGTCTATTGATTGAGGGGGTTGATCTTATGAAGCAAAATGTGAGAAGAAATATTATTTTTTATATAACAAGCTATACCACCAAAACCTCTACGAGAGGATTTCTTGTTCCAAGTTGACTAGAGAATGAATCCATCTATGTGGGGGACCCTAGATTCATCATGCTCCCAAGTTTCAACTAAGAAAATAAGATCAATATCACTCAGGATCCAACTTAACATAGGACCTTTACACCATGGAAAACCACGACAGTTCCAAAAGAGGATCCAAAGTGTTCCTAATTCCTATTTATCACTTTTATTTTGGACTCTATCTTTAATAATAGGTAACCTATTTCTAATAATTTCCCATTTCCCTTCCTTTATTGCCTCCTTCACCTTTTGTACCTCTTTCCTTAGTTCAACTTGGTCTTCTGGAATAAGATCTTCATTTATAAATATTCCTTATCATTTTAGGCTTGGAGATTTACTAAGTATATCTAATTTATGGTCATTACAACTTACATTAACATGGATCAATCTATGTTTATGCTCAAGTATCTTTCCCATATTTTTTGCTTATGTTAAATAAGTTGTTTGAATTTGTGACTTAGTTTTCAGTTGTTCTTTTACTATTTCTAATGTGTCCTTGTAATTTTGATATTTTATGTGAGAAATTATAGCATTTATGGCTCTTTTGTGGCACTCATGATCTAGTTCAATTATTTTTCCCATTTCCTCTTTTATGGGTTTGATATCTAATTTATTCTCTATGCTACTTAGGGTTGAATTATTATTTAGTTTTCCTTTTAATTCTTTAATCTCATCTCTCATGGTACAATTTTCTCAAACATTGACTGTTTTTTGTGTTATGCTTCTGGCATCCTATCTTTCATTCCTTAGAGTTCAATCTTAAGAGCTATCATTTTATTTTTTAATGATTTGTAGTTGTTTTTAGGCATTGTAGATAATTCGAGTTTATGTTCCATAAGCATAGTATAAAATAGTTCTTGTTTAAGTTTCCTTTCTCTTTCTTCTCTTCGCTTTTCTAAAGATTCAATGTAATTGTAAAAAAATTTTAAGATAATTTTGCTTGGCCTCCCTTTACGAAAAGGACGTCTAGAAATATGAAGAGAAGTACTCATAATTTTAACCAATAGACTAAAAAAATAAAATAGGTAAAAAGAAATGCATGCACCTAAGATATTTGAACAAATAAAGACCACAACAATATATATCCAACCACTACATAAGTATATACCATAGAGACCTTCACTCGCAGACTCGAACAAGAACCTCAATGGAGACTGCATAGTCAAATGCAGACTTGTATTTCCTTTATAGTATTATATTTGCGGGATTCAAAACCACGAGCCCACAAAGGTATCTGAGACGGAGTTATATTACAAGCCACAAACAATAAATTTCACTTCCATTTCCGCAGTTATATTACGAACTACAGGCAAAAATAAGCTTAATATGAGCCACAGAGACTGTGTGCCATATATTGTCATGTAAAATAATAATACATATTCATTTTATACTCAACAATTCATTATTTTATTTTAATAAAAGTAGAAATAACTCTTTTATTTATTTACATTTTATATTTTAATATTGATTAGATATATAGATGATTAAGAAAAATACTATAATACAAAATTTAATGGTGATAATGTTTTTAAGATTCAAGTTTTTTTAATAGATATATTAAATTTTTTTAATTATTATAATTATAATTAAATAATAAACAAATATTAAAATTATTATAGTTTTCTAAATTATAAGATCTTCAAAATAATTAATATACCAGCCGATAAAGAATAGTTATATTATAGACTTGGGTAAAATCGTGTTTTAATATATGTAGAGATATATTACTCTAAAATATATTCATCCTCAATTTAGTATACTGTAAATTTTAAAAATTCTCTCCTAAAATGTCGTTGACTAATTTTATTATATAGTTAAGATAACCAGATATAAAAAAAAAAAATTGTCCTTATATAATTAAGATAACCAGATTAAAAAACAAAAATTATTATATTATAAAAAATAATTTTATTCTAAAATTTAATAAATTTTTGTTCAATATATTTAAAAATATGTTACTTTAAAATATTTTTATTTTCAATCTCTTATATTATATATTTTAAGTATCCCTTATTTCTAAGATTTATTTAGGAGCTTCATTATATAAGTCGAGTATCGATTTCAATTTTAATGATATGCATTTTGTGATGATGGTTAATGTCCGTTGAGATCAAATATTGGTCTATCGGACCTAAAGAAACAAATTATTTATTTTGATTTAAGATTTTATTCCTATGCTCAAAAAGCTTGGAGAGAAGCATCCCAAGCTCACTATAATTTTGACATTGTAAAAGGCTAGGAAGGTCAGTATTGTAACAAAGATTGTGAAACTGAGATCTAATGTGGTTGTACCCGGGGCACTTTAAGAGGAAGTGGTTTTCATCCTCAATGTTCCTATTCTCACATATATGGCAGATCAGTTAAAAATAATGGAGAAATGGTTATATGGTTGTAACGTATCTCCTTAGTTTAGGATTAGTTCCTAGAGTTTAGGAGGTTGTTTACAACTACCTAATTTTCAGTGATGTATTTAATATTGTAATATTCATTTGATGTAAGGTAGAGTGAACAAGAGTGAGAGTCTCCTCTTTATTTGAGTGCAGTCTCCCAGGTGCTGTACACACCTGTGAGCTACAACTCCTTCATTTAATTCAAAGTTTGATTTTTATCTTGGTATCAGAGCTTAGGGTAGAGATAGCCTCATTTTTTTAGGGATGTATCATTAGTTACATTTCTGTAGTGGTAGGAGTGCATGTAAATGTATTTGTGTGATCAGGTGGAACTGCAGTAACACTTGGAGCGAAGGATCTCAGATGACTGATCATCTCTGAGTCGAAGAAAGGGTTGGAGCACATTTTTTTTAGAAGCAGCAACAGTTGGCACGGATTTTTTGCAGACAGTCGCGCCAATCCAGAACAAAACAGAAAGGCGCGATTTTTTAAAGAACAGACGCGCCCATTGGCGCGGGTTTGGGGCTTATAAGCGCGCCAACGAAAATATAACTGAATTGGTGCGGATTCGTGGCTGTTAAGCACGCCAATTTCTGTGGACACCGTGAATTTTTCTTTTCAACAATTGGCACGGATTTGTAGCTGTTCAGAGCGCCACAGAGCCAACCTTTTTTTTTTCTCTCTGGAAATCTGCAATTTTTCGTTGCAGATCGGAGTTGCCCGGTGGTGGCACGTGGAGATTTATGCTCGGTGGCAACAGATTTGATTTGCCCGGTGGTGGCGAATTGAGGTTCCTTAATCCGCTCGGATCGGACTTGCCCGGTGGTGTCGAATTGGGGTTCCGTGATCCGCTTGGAGGTAGCAGATCAGACCTGCCCGCTGGTGGCGAATCAGAGCTCTGTGATCTGCTCGGTGGAAGCAGATCGGTTTTTTGCCCAGTGGTGGCGCAGTGCAACTCCTCGATCTGTTCGGTGGAAGCAGATCGCCTTTGCCCGGTGGTGGCGTGTTGGAGCTTGCTTGTTGATCTGTTCGGTGGTAGCAAATCAGTTTTGCCCGGTGGTGGCATAGTGAAGTCCCTGATCTGTTCGGTGGCAGCAGATCGGACTTGCCCGATGGTGGCACAGTGAAGTTCCTGATCTGTTCGGTGGTAGCAGATCGGACTTGCCCAGTGGTGGCTAATTGGAGTGTTCAGTTGGGCGAAAATGAACAACAGTATAGAATCATACCTCCACGAGTCTGGAAAACTCGATGGAACGAATTTCTCCAACTGGAAATTCAAAATGCAAACTTTGCTAGAGAGCGTAAATGCATGGGCGATCGTTGAGGGAAATGAGCCAAGATCTAGAACAGCGACCCAAGAACAAGACTGGGATAAAAGAGAAACGAAAGCAAAAGTTATACTGAAGATGTCCGTTAAGGACAATATTATCCCACATATCAGAGATTCCACGTCGGCTGTTGATATATGGACAACGATCAAGAACCTGTATGAGACTCAGAATACAAATCGTGTTCTGGCACTCAAGGGAAAGTTGTTTGCATTGAAGATGGACGAGAATGAGTCCGTTGGTGGATTCATGGCCAGAGTCAAGGATCTGAGAGACAAACTGGGAGCTATTGGAGAAAAGGTGTCCAACTCAGATCTAGTTACACTCACATTGAACAGAATGACTGATGAATATCAGACATTCATCACAGGACTGTCAGCGAGGGAGAAAGCCCCTTCATTTGATGAGCTGACTGCGATTTTGCTCCAGGAGGAGGAGTGAAGACAGAATCTGAAAACTCAGAGCAATGACCTAGCTCTGATGGCGAAGAGGCGACATTACAGAGGAAAGTAGCACCAACACCAACATCAGTACCAGCAACCGCAGCAGTAGCAGCAGAAGGGAGCCAACTCTTTCCAAAAGAGATCATTCAGAGGTATGACTAATAATTATGTTAAGAGATGTTTTTATTGTGGGAAACCTGGTCATCAGATTAAAGAATGCTATAAGAGGCAGGCGGATGAAAGAAAAGGTAAACAGAGGAAACATTAGGGCTGTTTTGCTGGAGAAGAGGAGGACCACAGCCATGATCTTCGACTATTCATAGTTGATTGTGCTCTTTCAGCATCAAAGGGAGATGAGGACAACATATGGTATGTCGACTCTGGCGCATCCTCACATATGACCGGTAAGAAGGACTGTTTTGAATTTCTTGAAGAATCTGCATGTGGATCAAAAATTTATCTAGGAGATCACAGTGGGTATGAGATCAAAGGATATGGAGATATTCCTGTGAAGCTACCTAGTGGTGATATTAAACATCTTAAAAATGTATTATATGTTCCAGGAATAAAGAAAAACTTGATCTTTGTCTCAATGATTACAGACCAGGACATGCAGGTGCAATTCTTTAGGAATGGTTGTGTCATTAAGGATAGCCAGATGGAAACAGTTGCAACAGGAGTGCGCGTGGGGAATTTGTACAGATTGGATGCAAAGAGTATGCCACGACAAGCAATGGTTGCAGCTGGATCAACAGTCGAAAATCTCTGGCATTAGAGATTTGGACATCTCAATTTACAAGACCTCATCTTACTTTAGAAGAAAGGTATGGTTGATGGACTCCCTGTTTTTCATAATGTCAAGTTGGAATGTGATGGATGTGCATTAGGGAAAATGCATAGAGAAGAGTTCCCTTTACATGTCAACGGAAAGGAAAGAGACATCCTAGAACTAGTGCATACAGATATTTGTGGACCTATGCAAACTAGGTCCTTAGGAGGTGCATATTATTTTCTGCTGTTTACAGATTATTGCACTAGGTTCTCCGCTCGGACCAAGGGGGAGAATACAGGTTAGGAGAGTTCATGAACTTCTGCAAGCAGCATGGGATTATGCAGCAATTCACAGTGCCACACACTCCACAGCAGAATGGAGTAGCAGAACGCAAGAATAGAACTCTTGTGGAGTGCGCGAGAAGTTTGCTTCAAGGTAAAGGTATATCAAATGGTCTTTGGGCAGAAGCCATTAATACTGCTGTTTATTTAAAGAATAGGAGTCCTACTAAATGTCTAAGCTTCAAAAACCCTTTGAAGCATTGTTTGGACTCAAACCAGCAATTAGTCATCTAAGAATATTTGGATCTAAAGCTTATGCTCATATACCAAAAGCAGATAGAAAGAAGTTAGACCCCAAAGCCTTGAAATGTATATTTGTAGGATATGGCACAGAGTATAAGGCATACAAGTTATATAATCCTGTGACTCATAAAGTTTTTGCAAGCAGAGATGTTATTTTTCATGAACAGACTGAAGATGGAAAGGAAGACTCTAACAGTGACAGCCACATTCCATTGTTGATAGAGATGAACAATGACGAAGATGAAGAGCAGGAGTAGGAGCAAAAACAGGAAGAAGTAGCAGCAGATAGTGTAATAAGTGATTATGTAGGCTCGAAAAGTGCTAAAACAGATAGAGTTGAGGTAAGTCCTCTACCTAGAAGTTCAGGTAGGAAGACTAGACTACCTGAAAGATTGAAAGGCTATGCTTTAATGTCCAAAATTTTAAACATTGTAGAACCTTCAAACTATGAAGAAGCAAGTAAATCAGATGAATGGAGGGCTGCAATGCATGAGGAAATTGAATCAATATATAGAAATCATACTTGGGATTTAGTTGAGTTGCCTGAAGGAAAAACCCCTATAGGATGCAAGTGGCTGTATAAACCTAAGATAAATGTAGATGGGAGTGTAGAAAAATTCAAAGCTAGACTGGTAGCAAAGGGTTACTCACAGCAAGAAGGAATAGATTTCGATGACACCTTTGCCCCTGTAGCTAAATTAAATACAATTAGAATGCTAATTTTGTTAGAAACAAAACATAAATGGAAGCTACACCAGCTAGATGTTAAGTCTGCATTTCTGAATGGAGAATTAAAGGAAGAAGTTTATTTAGTATAGCCTCCTGGTTTTGTGAAAAAGGGGCAGGAGCATTTAGTGTGTAAATTGCATAAGGCACTTTATGGTTTGAAACAAGCACCCAGGTCATGGTATGAGAAAATTGATTCATTTTTTATACAGCATGGTTTTCATAGGAGCCTCAACGACCCAAACCTGTATACCACTATAAATAAACAGAGGAAAATCATTTTGATTTCTTTGTATGTGGATGACATGATTATAACAGGAAATGAAAATAATTTGATCAAAGAAATCAAGCAGCAAATGTCACGGGTATTTGAAATGAAAGACCTTGGAGATCTTCATTATTGCCTAGGTTTGGAGGTGTGGAAAGATTCTGGTCAAACTTTTCTAACTCAAGGAAAGTATGCCAGAACCTTGTTGGAAAGATTCAGAATGGAACAGTGTAAAACAGTAGCAACACCATTGCAGCAGAATATCAAGTTTAGCAGTGATGATGGCACAAAACAGGTGGATGCCACTTTGTATAGATAGTTAGTGGGAAGTTTGATATATCTCACGACAACTAGACCTGATCTGGCATATTCTGTTAGTGTGCTGAGCCAGTTTATGTCCAGACCACTTGAAAGTCACTGGATTGCAGCAAAATGTGTGTTGAGGTACCTTAGTGGTACTTTTAATTATGGTATTTTATACACTGACATTTTTTATGTTACTTTAGCAGGTTATTCAGATTTTGATTGGGCAGGTGACCTGGATGATCATAGATCCATCACAGGTTATGCATTTAGTATTGGATCTGGGGTTATTTCGTGGAGTAGCAAAAAGCAAAGTATTGTAGCATTATCATCATGTGAAGATGAGTACCAGGCGTTGTGTGCAGCAACATGCGAAGCCATTTGGTTGAGGAGATTGCTTAGCGATGCAGGCGAAGGACAAAAAGAAGCAACCAGCATCAAAACTGACAACCAGAGCACAATAAAGCTTGCATACAATCCAATTTTCCATAAAAATACAAAACATATTGACACTCAGTTTCATTTTGTTCGAGAAAAGATACAGTCAAAAGAAATATGTGTGGAGTATTGTAACACTTGTGATAATTTAGCTGATATTTTTACTAAGCCTCTAGGGCGAGTAAAGTTTGAATTATTTAGAGGGATGTTAGGAGTGCAGAATAACCCTTTCTCCATTAAGGGGGGGAGTTAAAAATAATGGAGAAATGGTTATATGGTTGTAACGCATCTCCTTAGTTTAGGATTAGTTCCTAGAGTTTAGGAGGTTGTTTACAACTACCTAATTTTCAGTGATGTATTTAATATTGTAATATTCATTTGATGTAAGGTAGAGTGAATGAGAGTGAGAGTCTCCTCTTTGTTTGAGTGTAGTCTCCCAGGTGTTGTACACACCTGTGAGCTGCAACTCCTTCATTTAATTCAAAGTTTGATTTTTATCTAGATCCTTTCCATCCATGGCGTTTTAGGAACTGCCCAACAGCCTGTTTCACTATGGAGCTCATGAGAATTCGTTGAAAAAATAATCTTATTTAATTTAAATTTATTATATATTTTAAGTATCCCTTATTTTTAAGATGTTATTTAGGAGCTTCATTATATAATTCAAGGAGTATCAATTTTAATTTTAATGATATGCATTTTATATTTCAAACTCAAAAGCAAAAATAATTTTGTTGAATTGAGGCTTCTGTGATCCATAATAGTTATAAGTAGAACTTCGGTGTAAATCACATATAGAAAGACCTTTGTCGACGCGTTTCGAACCAACCAGTGTGGTTCATCGTCAGGACAAGTTGAAGAAACAGATCCAGCAATTGCATGTTATATAGTTTGAGCAGAGCCTCCAACGACTATCTTTACCAACGACTAATTTTGACTAAGGGACCAAGGTCAAAAAGTCATTCTGATAATTTAAGGAAATTAGTTAAATTCTTTGACCATACCTCCTATAATCTTAATTGGAATTCATAGTTAAAAAGGAATCATTCAATAATTAAGTTATTTTAATTTAAAAGGGATTTAGTTATATGGAAGATCTCACTTTTAATATATATATGGTAATAGTTAGTTAGAATAACTATATATTCGAACAAGAGATTAGTAATAAGTTAAAAATTAGAAATAAAATAAAAATAAAAGTAAATAAATAAATTTAATAAAGAACGTAGTTGTAAAAAAAAAAATATATTAATTAATTAAAAAATAAATAAATAAATAAATAAGTTCATTAGTTAAAAAATAAATAAATAATAATAATAATAATAATAATTAAATTAAATTAAAAAAAAAGGATGGGAAGAAAGAACAATAAAAAACCCAGAGCAGGAAGGATAAACCCTAGGAGGAAGGAAGGCCCCAGGGGGAATAACGAAAGCTTGAAAAGGATAAAAGGGGAGGGGGGGAAGGAAAAGAAAGACTAGGACGAAAGGGCAGGGATCCAATAGCTACTGATCTTCCAGCCGTCATCTCTATTGAGATTGTTGGGCCTTCTTTCAATCTCAATAGCTTCCCTGAATTTACGATGATGGAACTGAGCAACCTTGGCAATAACCTTGGCCTCCTCTATGCAAACCTGATGTTTGGTCTTATCCACATGCTCTGCTAATGCTGAAGGCTTGGTTCTCCCATGTCTTAGGTCAGCTGCATGTTCGCTGATTCTCTGATGGATGGAGCGCCCTGTTTCCCCAATATAGGGAGTCCCACAAGAGCAAGGGATCAAGTAGACACCCTTCATGTCCTTTGGGTCAATGGGATCTTTCACCGATCGGAGGGAACTACGAATGGTGCTGAGGGGCCTAAAGGTCGAGGGAATATTATACCTTTTAAGGATTCGAGCAATCTTGTCCGTGGTTCCTTGGACATAGGGAAGATGGACACCTAGCCGGCGTTCCTTCAGCTCTTTTTTAATTAACGCATTTCTAGAGGCTTTCAGGAAGGCCTTCTGACCGAGGTACCTACTATAGCCATTTTCCACAAAGACATTAAGGAGATGGGATCTCTCCTTATCGAGGCTCTCTTTATCAGAAATCCAAAGCACACGAGTAGCGAGGGTGTTAAGAACACCCATTTTCTGAGCAAGGAAACGATGGGAATTGGCATGAAGGTACTGCTCAATATGAGTTTTCTTTCGGAACACAGAGTGGGAAAGAGAGCCATCCTTATTCTTGGATATAAGAATATCTAGGAAAGGGAGGTAGCCATTGACCTCTTTTTCCATGGTGAACTGAATGGCCGAGGACTGAGAGTTGAGGTGATGGAAGAATCGATCCACCTCCTCTTGGCCATGGGGCCAGATGACATTAGTGTCATCCACATACCTTTTCCATAGCTTGGGAAGGAGACAAGCCGAGGCTAAAGCTTTGGCTTCGAAATATTCCATAAAAAGGTTCGCAACAATAGGGGAAAGGGGGGAACCCATAGAAACACCACAGGTCTATTCGAAGAACTCACCTTCGAAACAGAAGAAAGTGGAAGTGAGACAGATCTCAACCAGATGCGCAGTATCGGGATCTGTTAGGCGATAGATCACTTCCAAGGCCTCCTTTATAGGGATGCAAGTATAAAGGGAGACCACATCAAAGCTGACGAGAATGTCCTCAGGGTTAAGACTAAAATCCTTAAGCTCCTTAATGAAGGATGCAGAGTCCTTTACGAAGGACTCAGTGTGGCCAACCAGGGGCTTAAGTTTAAGGGCAAGGAACTTAGCAAGAAGGTAGGTTGGACCACTACTTTCTGGGTTGCGTAAGATTCACAAAGAAGGGGCCCCTCTAAGGCCAATCGTGAACACCATTGGTGGTCCGACCTACCTTCTTGCTAAGTTCCTTGCCCTTAAACTTAAGCCCCTGGTTGGCCGCACTGAGTCCTTCGTAAAGGACTCTGCATCCTTCATTAAGGAGCTTAAGGATTTTAGTCTTAACCCTGAGGACATTCTCGTTAGCTTTGATGTGGTCTCCCTTTATACTTGCATCCCGATAAAGGAGGCCTTGGAAGTGATCTATCGCCTAACAGATCCCGATACTGCGCATTTGGTTGAGATCTGTCTCACTTCCACTTTCTTCTGTTTCGAAGGTGAGTTCTTCAAACAGACCTGTGGTGTTGCTATGGGTTCCCCCCTTTCCCCTATTGTTGCGAACCTTTTTATGGAAGATTTCAAAGCCAAAGCTTTAGCCTCGGCTCGTCTCCTTCCCAAGCTATGGAAAAGGTATGTGGATGACACTAATGTCATCTGGCCCCATGGCCAAGAGGAGCTGGATCGATTCTTCAATCACCTCAACTCTCAGTCCTCGGCCATTCAGTTCACCATGGAAAAAGAGGTCAATGGCTGCCTCCCTTTCCTAGATATTCTTATATCCAAGAATAAGGATGGCTCTCTTTCCCACTCTGTGTTCCGAAAGAAAACTCATACTGAGCAGTACCTTCACGCCAATTCCCATCATTTCCCTGCTCAGAAAATGGGTGTTCTTAACACCCTCGCTACTCGTGCGCTTAGGATTTCTGATAAAGAGAGCCTCGATAAGGAGAGATCCCATCTCCTTAATGTCTTTGTGGAAAATGGCTATAGTAGGCGCCTCGATCAGAAGGCCTTCCTGAAAGCCTCTAGAAATGCGTTAATTAAAAAAGAGTTGAAGGAACGCCGACTAGGTGTCCATCTTCCCTATGTCCAAGGAACCACAGACAAGATTGCTCGGATCCTTAAAAGGTATAATATTCCCTCGACCTTTAGGCCCCTCAGCACCATTCGTAGTTCCCTCCGATCGGTGAAAGATCCCGTTGACCCAAAGGACATGAAGGGTGTCTACTTGATCCCTTGCTCTTGTGGGACTCCCTATATTGGGGAAACAGGGCGCTCCATCCATCAGAGAATCAACGAACATGCAGCTGACCTAAGACATGGGAGAACCAAGTCTTCAGCGTTAGCAGAGCATGTGGATAAGACCAAACATCAGGTTTGCATAGAGGAGGCCAAGGTTATTGCCAAGGTTGCTCAGTTCCATCATCGTAAATTCAGGGAAGTTATTGAGATTGAAAGAAGGCCCAACAATCTCAATAGAGATGACGGCTGGAAGATCAGTAGCTGTTGGATCCCTGCCCTTTCGTCCTAGTCTTTCTTTTCCTTCTCCCCCCCTCCCCTTTTATCCTTTTCAAGCTTTCGTTATTCCCCCTGGGGCCTTCCTTCCTCCTAGGGTTTATCCTTCTTGCTCTGGGTTTTTTATTGTTCTTTCTTCCCGTCCTTTTTTTTTAATTTTAATTTTATTTTATTATTTATTATTATTATTATATATATATATATATATATATATATTATTATTATTGTTATTATTATTATTATTATTATTTATTTATTTATTTATTTTTTAATTAATTAACTTATTTATTTATTTTTTTAATTAATTAATTAATTTTATTTTTTTTAACCTTTTACAACTACGTTCTTTATTAAATTTATTTATTTACTTTTATTTTTATTTTATTTCTAATTTTTAACTTATTACTAATCGCTTGTTCTAATATATAGTTATTCTAACTAACTATTACCTTATATATATTAAAAGTGAGATCTTCTATATAACTAAATCCTTTTTAAATTAAAATAACTTAATTATTGAATGATTCCTTTTTAACTATGAATTCCAATTAAAATTATTGGAGGTATGGTCAAAGAATTTAACTAACTTCCTTAAATTATCAGAATGACTTTTTGACCCTGGTCCCTTAGTCAAAATCAGCCATTGGTAAAGATAGCCGTTGGAGGCTCTGCTCAGACTATATAACTGCAATTGTTAGTTCTGTTTCTTCAACTTGTCCTGACGATGAACCACGCTGGTTGGTTCGAAACGCGTCGAAAAAAGTCTTTCTATATGTGATTTACGCCGAAGTTCTACTTACAAAAATAATATTGTTGAATGGAGGCTTTTGTGATCTATATCAAGTTTATAAGAAAAGTTTTTCTGCGTAAATCACATAATATCGTCGGTTTGAAACACATCGACAAATATTTATTATGTAATTTCCACAAAAAAAACTTTTCTCATAAATTTAATATTATTAAAATTTTTAATTATATTATATTTTTTATATTTTAAAAAATTAAACCAAATTTATAAATATTTACTCTAATTTTTTCCCAAAGTTGTGATGAGAACTTTTCAATTTGACAAAAAACTTTTCAATTTGACAAATTTATGGTCATATTCTATAGGTCTAATCACAACTATTGACATAAAGTACATATATTTTTAATTAATAGAATAGGAAAATGAGTTTTGTATCTAATGTTAAAATTATGGGTTATAAATATTTTTTATTATAAAGACTATAATAAGTTTTCCAATTATCAATGATGCTTATCTTCCCATTATAATTCTAATTTAGATGAAAGTTGAAATTAACGTTTATTATTTATAAGATTGAACTTTTTCAACGGTGTTAAATTATACAAACTTTTGACTAATATTAAAAGCGACTTCATAAATTTTGCATAAATGTCCAACCACTTATAAATACTATAAATATTTTTAACTAATGTTAATAGCAACTTCATAAATTTTACATAAATGTCCAACTACTTATAAATATCATAAATATTTTTCGTAATATCATGAATTTATGAGAAAAGAATGATAACCAACTTGGCCATCCTAAATCCATATACAAAATGAGAAAAGAATGATAAGGCCATTCTAAATCCATATACAAAATTTTCAATTTTACAAATATTTTTTTTTTTATTTTTTTTTTTATTTTTTTCTTCGATCAAGTTGTTTGTGCTTTTTAAAGTTTGATCCGTGGCTTGAGAAACCACAATCGAGAGGCATCTAATTCGTTAAAGCCACTCAGGGATTGCATCTGGCTTGGGCCATACCATCCCTAAGTTGAATAGATTTTTTAGCATGTCTTCTCCCTCTAGCATAGACAAAACCACCCTCGTGAGGTTTAATCTTGGGTTTCCTTGCTAAGGAGGCCCATCCTTAACAAGTTGTGCTAGTAAGACATGATATAAATATTAAAATACATTGAAAATACATTTTTTACATTATAAGAATTAATTATTTAGAAAACAGTCTTTCAGATTAATCACATTGTAAGGATTGGGTCAACATTTCAAACCAACTAATGTGGTTCATCCTCAGACAAGGTGAGAAATCAATCGATCTGGGAGAATAAATAGCATGGATGCATCATCATACAATGTTATCCATTCAGAATTAGCCGTTGGTGAAATGAGATTATTTAGGAGAGCTTAACTAATATTTAGTTGGAAACTAGCTGTTATGTAATATTTAATTATTTATTATCGAAATTGTCACAATTTAATAATTTAAATAATAATATAATCAAGTAAAATACTATTATAAGCTAGGGTTGACCTAATCAATATAAATAAGGAATGAAACTAGCTGTTATCTTGATATAATAATATTAATTAGTTTATTTATGTAATGTTATTGATAAGGGTTGACTTCTTAGGTGGAAAAGTAGGCATTATAAATAATTAATTAATATAATAATATTTGGTTAAAAGTTAGTTGTTAAGTAATGAATTCGTTGGTAATAATGTTAAAAAATTTATTAATATATTTATCAATTCAACTAATAATATTATCCAAGAATAATATTGTTAGTTGAGGTTGACCTAGTTGGGGTTGTTACATTTTATTTTAATACTTTATAAAATTTAAATAGATTATATATTTTTATTATCAATATAAATATTTATTTAAGTATGGGATTTTGCATGAGAATTATCTAGAGTTAAACTGTCAAAATATTCATAAGCATTAGTCTTAACTAACCAAATCTCTCATGATATTGAATAGGCTCATAAAATTCATCTTATCCTGCGATGCTCAACAAGGTGAATAATGTAAGAGTTTTTGTCAAGGGTGCTCCATCTATTAGAGACACTACATCAAGAAGGTGAGAGATCTCATAGATTCGCATTTATAACGGAAACCCAATTTAGATGGGACAGAAAGAAAAAAATTAACTACGTGACCCAAAAAAAAGATCTAGTAGGGTAGGAAATGCTCACTCTGGTACCATGTAAAAGGATCAATTACTCATGGTATTAATCACATTGTAAAAGTACATAGAAGACCTCTAGACAAGGCCCGATCTCCTAAGACAATTGGTGTTAGCACTCCTCAGTTTCCCAAGGCTGAGAAAGGAAGCCAAGGAGGTAACCTCAGACCAAATTTCGACTTGGTAGCTAGCCCTACGAATTCAGAGAGGGCTCTCTCTAAGTCAGCCTCACAACCAATGAAAATGACTAGAGAAAATAGGGTTTTAGGCTAGGTATTCAACTCATTAGGTTTTGATATAGGGTTTGCTAGATCAAGAAAATAGGTCTAGGAAATAGATCAGGTTTTCAAAGTGTCACTTGCAGGGATAAGATGAGGCAAGGTAGGTATGACTAGTGACACAATTGGGTTTTCATTTTGGTATAGGGTTGAAAGAAAGAAAGATCAAAATGAGCACAAGAGTATGAATTCATTTATCAAAAGATAAAGACACAAATATGAAAATATCAGCTAAAATAGAGCATAAAGACCATGAAATCTATTTAATAACTAATGAGATGATCATATGAAAGCATGAAAATGGTTGATAGAAGAAGTAAATATTCAATTTTATAAGAAATCAGGGGAAAACACTGTCACTAACCATAACACAAGAATCCCATGATAATAGTTGCAACTGTCTGTTATATCTTTGCAAAATGATGTATACTAGCTCCCAGCTATGAATTCCAAGTATCCAACCCTTTCTATGAGTTCATTCTGACTACATATAGATGCAAAACAACATTCCCCCTTTGAGGGGTTGAATCCTCCTTCCTAGGAATCGATTTTCTAATCCTAACTAACCATTGCCACATCATGAGGAGTTAGAAATCACTTTCCTCCTTTACACTAATTGATTTGAGTTTGACTCTGAAAGAATTTAATTATAGGATATTCACTCTAACCATCATTAAAACACTCAACTACATCAGGTAATATCATTTTAACACTAATTACATTAAGAAAAATCAACTCTACACCACAAAAATATAGAAAAAGGCTTTCTTCACAGAAACACAGCAAATGATTTAGAAGTGCAACGAGTGTTAGCAGAAACGCAACAAACGTTTGGAAGGTGATTTGGAGGCCTTCCCGGAGGCGTTTTTGGCTTAAAATTGTATGGTTGTAAATATGGAGATGTCTACTACACCATGGAATCATCAAGCACTGGAAAACACTGCTCCAAACCCCTAAAAAATTGCCTTGAAGTCAGACTGTCCAAAAGAGCAACGAGTGGTCTGAAATAGTGGCAGAAAGGTAAAAAATGAGCACTATTTTGTCATTTTCTGAAAATTTATGCATCCTCAAGCTTCCCAAAGTACTTTTATGTCATCCTTGCATCATTATCCATCTCCACATGCTTTTCAATCTTCATTTAGAGCCTCTGGGAAAAAGCGCAACGAGCACACATTGCGTTTCTGGGCAATCAAATTTCTACATTTCTGCAAACATAGGGCTCAAAGATGAACCAATATCTTTCTAAAAAAATATGTTTGAAACACTGTGAGAGGTTTTTGTAGATAAATTAGTTTTGAAGAAAAACCTCTCTTAGTTTTGTGAAATTCATTCCCGTATTCTTGGAATCCGTGCCACAAAAGAATGGATAAAACAAGAAATTAAATTGGAGAATTTGATTTTCTGAAATAGGCCTCCAAGAAAGTTGAATATCGCCCAATATATAGCACCTCTGTAGAAATGGAAGTAGGTTATTGTAATTTGGTCTGTCCTTAACACAAACCTCCTTTTGTTTTCCAAGATTCATCTTCATTACTTCATAAACTGATTTTGAAATAAAACTATCCCTATGTGCAACAAATGACCTCAAAACCCTAAAATCATGCCAATCACCTCCTTCTTTTTGGTCTCTGATGTTTCCATGGTGTAGGAGATGTAGAATTACCCTTTTAATTGACATGGAATTCAAAGAAATATATGAGAAGTGCTGCTCATGGGAAATGGGTTGTGAAGGGGAGGCAAGGGATTTGATTTGCAAAACAGGGCTAAAAGCGCAGCAAGTTGGGGTGAGGAAATGAAGGGGAAGGGAGATGAGATAATTCCTGAGAAAATTATGGGGAGTAGGGAAGTGTTTTTGGAACACAATGAGAGTGTAATTTCTGAATTTGAGTGAGGGGAAGGGGGCAAAAGAGGGAAAACACAGTCCTAGTCTAGAAGCACAACAACTAGCTAGGGTTGTGTGAGAAAATGATGAAATAACTGAAGTAAAGTGAGGGGAATGGTAGGGAGTGTCTAATGAGGGATATTAGGGATGTATAGGCCAAGAAACTAGGAAATTTCCTTGTCAAGTGAAGAAAAACCATGAAATCATAAAAGCGCAGCAACAAACCCTAGGGAAGAAGTTTATCAGTTTTGTGAAGGAATTGACTGAAGCAGGGGTTTGTAATGGTCCCACTTACTTATTTGAAGTTGTTTGAAACAACGAGATGGATTTTTCACCTATTCTTTCCCTCCTTATGTCTCCAAAACAAAAGTGCAACAACCCTGCCAGAAGCACAGCAAGCTAGTGAACTGAGAAATTGGTGATGTAATCTGAACTTTTGATGGTTGTGGCAAGTGCTACAATGGCTAAGAGGAGCTCTTGGAGACTTGGAAGGATAGAATGAACTCTTGAAAATCTTATTTCTCTTTATAGCTCAAAAAACTCAATTTTGGCTCATGACATCATGTGTACTTTTGAAAGAAAGACTATTGACTAATGTGACTGCAACATAATTTCTTCAAATGGAAATGTTACCTTTTTACTTTATTCCCTAAGCTGATAACTCCCATGATGGTGACCCAAATGATGGACATGACTCCCTTATTTGATTTTTATTGACTGACATTATGATGACAATCAAATGTAAATCCTAGACCATGACCTATATGATGGCACATTAACTCTTTTGATGACCTAGGACACCTAGATGATGACATGACCATGATAGTTGATGATGACCATGAGAAAGTGAAGGGAGTAGCACTGACCTAGACAAGAACCAATGATCATTTGACAACCAAGAAATGTCAAATTTTATTTGAAAACATAACAATTTGACCTAACGACCCTATCAAGCACATGGAAAGAGTACATTTTATCACTAGTGACTTACAAACACTAACATTAGCTCCAACTAGGGATGCCAACTCCTTTAGGAGGTGTCAAGAACATTGTAGACCATGTAGCCTCATCCATTGGGCAATGGAGTTAAACTAAAATTTTGACACTCAAATGACTGACTGACTAAACTGAGAAAAACGAAAACTAACTTGACTTGACTCAACAACTTGACCTACATATGGCAACAGACCATCGGGATCTTAGGGCCTTCACCTTAGGCTTCAAATCCTAATGATAACCACCCACTTGCTGAAGATAAATATACAATCATGTGATATGATCCATTTAGTGTAACCAATCCAACAAATGGCTACTTATTTGAATCTTGCTCATACTTTCCTTGAAAAGATAGGAAACTCCAAGTGTCCACGGAACATGTGCTCATGATCCATAAATACAAGAATATTCATCTCCCCTATTGACTGTAGCAAATTAATAAAAGGATCTTCAAATGAAGGATCTGACAGGCTACACTTCCTTTCTAAGTGGTCTTGATACCATGGGTTCAAATTTGTATATGCATCCTTTCTTTCCTAAAGCTTCAACTTAAAACTGTGATGATAAGGTTAGAAGAATTCCTATGACCTTTTTGATGAATGTGATGAGACTACTGATGGTCAAGACAAAAATGTTGTTTGCTGAACTAAATCTCCCTTACCCCTGTTTTCAGGCTCACGAGCAACCAAAGGAGGACCACTCTGACGACAAAACTCATCCAAATAATTAGCCATCAAATAATTTAAAGTCAACGAGGGTTGCGGAAACTCATTGTATATGGGTTATGATGTAACTATAGGCTCTTGAATCAATGATTTTGTTTTCAGATTGGGTGAGTCCTCCATACGATAAAAAATAGGAATATCACATACAATAGAAGGTTGTTGCCATTTTAAACTAGCTTCAGACTGCTTCTCTGCTTTAGTGAGCTTATAATTTTTTCCTTTATCAATTCAAATGCAGCATAACATAAGGTAAAGAGTTACCATCAACGAATTCATCACTCTCTTTGTGTTCACTATCAAATATGCAAGACTGCTTACCCAATTCAGAACTTTCATCAGATTTCTCCTAACTGTCATAAACCACATGTGCAAGCTCACTACCTTCCTTAAATTGTTGACTTTTAGCATCCTCTTGTTGAGTACATAGTGCTAATTTCTCTTCAAGACTATATTCAAATAAAAAATGAAACAATCTGTGTCCATTTCATGATCAGACAAATACACAACCTCTCCTCTTTTCACCAACTGTTCTTGGAAAGGAGGTTTTCTTTGCTATGTTCTAACAACATGTTCATCTTCCAAGGAAAATATTTGCATTAACCTTACCATAATTTCTATCGCTACATCCAACCTATGGTCTCATAATGGAGAAATATTCTTAACCACTTCTCGACTTTTAGCTTCCATTCTAGTCCTTCTTATCATTAGATTGGCTTCCACATCAACCACAACTTTTTGCATGTCCTCCAAAGTAGCAAGATTCCTCTCACCAAGCTGATAAGCAATCTCAGCGTCAATATCATTCGGAAAATACAGCATAGCTAAACCTGGGGGAGGTTTTATATATGCATGTATGGCATTGTAAACTATGTTGAAATGCGTAGAAAAGTCCTGAACTGACTTGTCACGATGTCTCTTTAGGTTCTTGTACTCATCCATGATCTAGAAAGGGTTCACCTTGACCTCCCATCTACTAAGGAAAACATGTTCAAACTGCTAGAAAGAGGAAACACTTCCAGTTGCTAGAATTTTATACCATGTCCTGACTTCTCCCGTAAGGCTTTAAACAAACAACCTTAATTTCGCGTCCTCATAATCAACCTCCTCCAAATCCATAAAATCAACAACTCTACTGACATGCTCCTTGGATGTAATCTTACCTATACTATCCAATTTGGGAAGTCTCTGAGCATAACTCTGTGGTAACTCATGCAAAGTGGCTGACAGTTTTAATGGGGCATACCGGGCAACAGACATGATTGTTGTTTGAGAAGAAATTGTCTAAGCTGTACTATGACTGTCATCTAAATCTTGTTTAGGGGTACTATTACAACCAAGAGATGAACTGGCAGTTTCAATAGGATGACATAGGGGGGCTTATGTACTATTTTTCAATATAGATTGGAATTAAACAGATAGGAAAAAATATCTTTAATGTATTTATGAGAAAAGTTTTCGGCGTAAATCACATAATAGAACATTTGTCGATGCGTTTCAAACCAATGAGTGTGGTTCATCGTCAAGACAAGTTGAAGAACCAGATCATGGCTGCATATTTAAATAGGGAGAGTAGATCGTCCAATGGCTATGACTAAAAAATGGCTATATTGGGTCAGACTAGATAAACGGCTAAGATTGACCAAGAACGATTAGAATTGAACCACACTCGTTGGTTCGAAACGCGTCAACAAATGTTCTATTATGTGATTTACACCGAAAAACTTTTCTCATAAACTTGATATGTATCACAGAAACCTCAATTCAACAATATTTAATGTACTCAGGAAAAATAAGAGGCACTTTGGCACCATGTAAGAGGATCAATTACTCATGGTATTAATCACATTGTAAAAGTAAATAGAAGACCTATAGACAAGGGCCAATCTCCTAAGGCAACTAGGAAGATACAAATGTTGATTGGGGTATAACAAAAAAGGTTTTTCCTCCCTAGGTGTTAAAGCTTGCAAAGGGACTCACAAGATAACCACTTAGCAGATTATTAATTTAATTTACTATTTCCTAATTTTAGACTCACGAAAAATTAAAAAGGCTAAAGTCAACAAATGATTAGATCTTATCCCTTCATCATGAGTTAGTCTCAGCTATCAAAGATCATGGTGGGGCCCAGGTTGACCTATTAGGGGGGAATAAGGCACATAAGTGGCTAGTTCGATTTTGCATAGAGCTGGTGTGTTAGATCAACAAGAGGGAGAGTAGAGTTTAAGTAGTTTTGCATCAAGTTCAACGACCAAGAGAGAGAAAGATAGAGGCAAAGTACCTTTACTTTAGCTCAGCAACAGACCCATACTATGTGGTCGTATAACAAGAAGTGCATAGAGAAGGCCATATCGTGCAACTATGAGGCACATAGAAGTGCACAGAGGAGGCCAAACAAGTCAAGTTACTTGTGAGGGAGATTATATTTGTTTGGGAGCTATTTTAGGGTTTTTGTTGTAAAAGGGAAGTGTTCACCTACTATAATATTTTCTCGAGAAAAATTTGTTGAAGCTAATAAAAAAAACCCACACAAATTGTGTGTTTTCCCTAGAGTTGGGGTTTCCTAGGTATATCTGATGTTTTATGTGTTTCATGTGTGTTGTCTTCAGTTTTATTTACTTTGGTTGTGCATGATATGGTTAGAAATCTTAGTGGTATTTGTGATTTAAGTTAAATCAAACAACAATTTAGTTGTATTTCTGGTTGCATGCTTAAAAATCATAAATTAGTTGTTAAGCTTTAAGGAAATCCAACATGGTATCAGAGCATAGCCTTCGATTGAAGACCAAGAACTTGTTTTATCTTCAAGAGAAAGTTGAACATTCAAAAGGAGAGAATTCACCATTTTTAATTGGCCACAAGGGTTTTTGAGCAGTTCGACTTGGCATATTGGCGTACTAGGGTCTCGTATTTGAGGATAGGTTGGAAGAAGCATCCAACTTCTACTCATGGTGTGAGAGGATTGGCATGGTGTTGGAGGAACAAGGGGTATGGGAGTTTGTGGATAATGTCCCACCTGCCCCTAATGACCTTTAGAAATTGGCTCAACTTAACAAGGGAGATCACAAGGCAAGGAGAATCATTTTGGAAGGAGTCAATGACCACATTATTCCTCACTTAACCGAAAATAAGACAACCAAATCTATGTGGATGACCATTATTGGCCTTTATCAAGGTTCAAGTGGCGTCATTAAGCTAGTGTTGAAGGAGAAAAATACTATCAAAATGTCCAAGTTAGATTCCATCGTGTCTTACCTCACTAAGTTTACCAAACTGGGGAAGTGCTAGCTAGTGTGGGCGATTACAAATAGAGACTTGGTGAGTTTTTACATAATGGGTTTAACCAAAGCTTGAGAAATGTTTACAGACAGAGTATGTGCCAAGGAGAATCTTCCAAACTGGGAGTGATTATGGGTGATTGTATCCAAGAATAAATTTGTAGACATGCTCAGTCAAGGTCTCGTGTCAAGATTGAAGATGAAGATAACCTTAGCTAGCAAGTAAAGGGGGCAAATTGAAGGGCAAGAAGAACAACGGTGGTGGTGATCCAAGCTCCAAGGGAGAAAATAAGAAGAAATATCTCAACAAGGTTAAGTGATTTTCATGCCACTAGTTTAGGAACTATGTTATTAAGTGCCCTAACCAAAAGAAAGGGTCAAAGAAGGACCAGTAGTAGCCATTCCAGAGATAGAGGAGTTATTTTCTAACTTTGAGAAGGAGTTCTCACTTATTGCTTGCATGGAAATCTTAGTGGCTACTAGTGTATGCTACGTAGATAATGATGCATCCTATTATATGACAAGGAACAAGAAATATTTTAGCAAATTGACATGGACGGACATATAGTTCCATATCAAGATAGGTATGATGGGAGGTATCGAGCTAAGGGAATTGGTATAGTTAATTTTGAGAGGGAGAGAGGAAACCCTCTGTTTCTCAAATATGTCCTTTACATTAGAGGGCTCAAGAACAACGTCATTTTACTTTTAGCATTGGACGATAAGGGGTACCAGGGGACCTTCAAACAAGGTATGGTTTTCATAAGACCCTCAGACTCCAACATGGCCAAGCATATTGGGGTTAGACAAAAGAACCTATACATATTTCAATTTGAGATAGCTACAAAATTCACTAGTAGAGAGCGTTATGACCTAGGAGGGGAGCTTGGGGTGTTATGGCAAGGCACGTGGGGCATCTACACCATGGTGTGCTGAAAAATCTCAAGGAGATAGAACCAAGGCTACCACAATGCAGCGAGGACCAACATGAGGTGTGCAAGGGATGCACACTCGAAAAATTTGCCAAAACCTCTTTTCATAGTAGGTACAATAGGGCCAAGGATGTCTTGGAACTTTTTCATTCAAATTTTTGTGGTCCCTTCTCTTTTGTATCCCTCATGGGGTACAAGTATTATTTCACCTTTCATAGATGATCACGCAAGAAATACTTGGATATTATTCATGAATAAGAAGAATCACTACCACATATGGCTAAAAAAATTGACGGTTTACTCCAACGGTACTAATAAAATCGATCGTACTGTCGGATTTTATTTGAATTTTTTGTGTTTTTTTAAAGCCTCGACCAACGTTAGATATTTGATGATTTGCATAAATGTGTCAGATATCCAACACACTCACTAGATATCTGAAACATTATTATACATGTTGGATATCCAATTTGCATGCTATGTTCCTCAAATTCTCGACATCTAACCAAGTCAAACATAGCAATGTCATAATAATGACAGAGGAGGAGGTCAATTGTTTCGGCCATTATACAATGTGGTCTCTCCATAAGCTTTGGATGGCGAAAATTCAACAATTATCTCTCTCTCTCTCTAGCTATATATATATATATATATATATATATATATATATATATATATATAATGGCATTACAAATTGCATCACAAATAGTTAAGTTGCGATTGATTTTTGAATATAACCAATATTGAAAGTTTGGTAAGGAAAAATGGATGATGGAAAATGTTACTTTATTGTACCATATGTAGGGGCTACAACAAGAGGAGAATTTTAATCAGAATGGCTAAAGAACATTGTAGATAATTTGGACATCTTGAAGGTGGGCCTGAATATTGTCCCCTAGTATGTTATTCATTATATATCTTTATATTGCATTTTTTTTTTGTAAATTAGGGGTTTATGGTTTAAGGGGTTTTGGGTTATGGATTAAGTTGTTATGTCATCTTAGGCATTAATAGCTTAGGGGATTAGGGGGTAAGGGGTTATTAGTTTAGGGTTTGGGATTAAGGTTTAGTGGTTTCAATGATTAATTAGGAGGAATGAGGATAAGGTGTAAAGGATTAGGGGAATAGGATCTAAGTAGTTAGGGTTTAATAGTTTAGAGGTTACTTAAGGGAAGGTTACTAATGTGTGTGCATATATGTGTGTGTGTGTGTGTGAGCTTTAAAGATTTTTAAATGGATTTTTAACTAATGGTGGTGTCAAATTTCTTTTCGGTCATATGGTATGAGTTATGTTTTGAGTGACAGATGAAGGTGAAATACGAATAGGTTATTTTTTTATGGTTATGACTATATATCTCAGAAAGTGTCTCTTTTTCTACATGTTAAAAAAATAAAATTTTCCTAAACAAATTCAACATATTCCAGAAACATATAGGTAAATTGCACATGCTTCAACATTGTTTTTTTTTCTTGTTTCTCTCTCTCACCTAAGTTGATTTCCCCATCTACACTACCAATTCCTTAATACCCCTAACACTTGGATTTTTAATTCTTAAAATATAATAAATTTTTTAATAAAAGTTATATTATAGTACACATTTTCTTAAATAATAATAAAACCTCTCTCTCTCTCTCTCTATGTGTGTGTGTGTGTGTGTGTAATATTTATTAATAGAAAGTTATAAATTTTAACTATACAAATAAATTTATTTATTTTCAAATTACACACACACGCGCGCACACATATATATATGTATGTATGTATGTATGCAAATTAAAAAAAAATAAAAAATTATTTGTATAATTAAAATTTATAACTTTTTATTAATAATTAAATTTGAAACAATATCAACCAAAAAATTACCTAAAATGTATCATAAAATTACATCTTTAAAAATCTTAAAATATTCAAATTATAAAAAATTCAACTTCAAATTATAAGTTAGGGTACTTAGTGGTTAATAGGTTAAGGGGTTAGGGTTTAAGTTAGGTTTAGGGGGTTTAGGGCCTAGGGGATTTAGAGGTTAATGGGGCTTAGGGGGTAAGGGGTTATTGGTTAAGGGTTTATGGTTGAATGATTTAGGTGTTAAGGGTTAAGGGCTTAGGGGTTAGGGGTTTAAGGGATTAATTAGGGGGAATGCGGTTAAGGTGTTAAGGATTAGGGGGATAGGGTCTAAGGGGTTAGGGTTTAGGCCAGATTAAAGGGTTAGGGCCGGTTAATGGTTTAGATATTAAGGGTGGGATAAAGGCTAAGGATTAGAGGGAAAGTTTCCATTGACTTAAAAGCCCGCATGACCACCAAGTGAAATCAAGGAAGAATATGACATGATGATGAAGGCGAAAAATGAATAGGCTATTTTTGTTGGTTGTGACTATCTATCTCACAAAGTGTCTCTCTTTCTACATGTCAATAAAAGTAACATTTTTCCTAATAAATATTAACATATTCCATAAAATTCTTGATATATTGTACAAGCCTCATCATTGATTTGTTGTTTTTGTTTCTCACTCACCCAAGACAATTTCTCCATCTAGACTACCAAATCCTAAGTACCCCTAATTCTCGGATACCAATAACCTCTTAAACCATAATGCATTAACCCCTAATCCCTCAGCTCTGAACCCCTTATAAATTAAACTTTGGTCTTTAATTACTTGGCCCAGGGAAAGTTTCCATCAACACCAAAATTGTTGTCTCCAAGTGAAATCAAGAAAGAATATGACATAATGATAATGTAATATTACATTGCCTGTAATAGTGTTTAATTTTATGAAGTTCATGTCATGCATCATTTTAATTACATACTTCAAATAGTTGGTATATAATTCAATCCATCTCTTGTAGGTCTTTAAACAAAGTGTAAATTTTCTTATTCAGTTTGTGGTCCTAAGATGAAATCTAGTTGTTCTAGAAGTTTAGGAAATGATGTGTTTGATGAGTATAGGAACTTCCTCTCTAAGAACCATAGGTATCAAAATACTGAAAAATATATTTTCAATGGGAAAGAATAAAATGGATTAAAACCACAAAGAATGACACCTCATCTATGGAAATTGCAATATAATAGAATTAATCATCAATGTATGGATCGAAAAATCATCTATGCATCAAATATGAAATGTTTGGAATATTTTATAATTTTTTTGCATTCTATTCATTGTACTAATTGACAAGAATTGTTTTAATTTACTTTTCGACCTTGGAGGTCGTGATCATGAAGGCAATAATAATGAGGTGCTTCCATGAGGAATGAAAATTTATCTTGTACAATTCAGTAGGACCCCCTACTATGAGAACCTAGAAATTGTTCATTTTTTTATACAATTCACATTTGGAAGAATGTAACATGAACGCTATGGCGAATATTGTTAGATATGATCTAAGAGGATGGATAGTAAAGTATAATGTAGTAGAAGAATATGATATTGAAGAAGAATACAATGTAGAGGAGCAGTTAGTTCACCTGTCAAATGAAGAACTTGAAGAAGTTGAACCAAATGTAGGAAACAATGCTCCTCGTGATGATATAGATAATGATATGATTAGAAATGATGACATCGATGATGATGTTGACATGGATAATCCTTTCAACATCTATTCCAAATTGGATAATGTAGATGTTGACATAGATGAATAATAAGATTAATGATATCGAAATGTACACAAAGGTATGTGTTTATATGTTTTTAGTTTATTTGTCCTCTTTCATTTACCTTAAATTTTTGTTTTCTTGTTTGTAGTTGTGCTTGATTCTTACTATGTTGCTTTCAAATATTTTATAGTAGATAAATTAGGTGTTGGGGAATTGACAGTGATGCCGGGGAGGGGAGGGGCCATATGAGCTTCCACCTTCATGTGGTTGGCCTTTTTTAGTAAAGAATATATTATTATTGAAACCAAGAGAAGCTCATTCAGGTTTATACCATCAACTCCAATGGTTCGAGTACCTGTCATCAAAGCACCTTAATTTTCTATTGATAGGTCATGTGTTCAATTCTCTCAACACTCTTGGGGTTAGGTAAATGTTCAATTCATTTAACATTTGTAAATCAGTGGAAATTGTGCTTTCATTAATTGACCCTGCACATAGGAGGTTGTGAATGGGGCCAACATTGAAATTTTTCAGTTTGTGCTTGTATGCACTGAAATTTGACATGGTTATAGTAGATGCATGTGTTGACAGTATGGGAGGGTTCTAAGACTCAAATATGACTCATGTAAGTAATTCAAAAATATTATAACATAAATGTCGAGGAGATGAAATTATGTGGGTAGTAAGATGTGATCATAGAAGCAACAATCCTAGAAACTACTAGAAGAAACAACGTACCAATGATCATCACATGCTTGCCTTGAATTCTAACGTTCTCTATTCTCATAATAAAAAAACACCAACACAAGATTGAAGTGGAATTAAATACTAGTGTTTATGACGAGATTTAACAACAAGAATTTTGTTAGCCCTCTTATCCAAATCTCGTCTCCTCTTAATTGAAAATACTCATTGGGTTTATGGTTTAATTGGACAACCTAAATTTTGGGGGATAATCCTTAAATCTAATATCCACTCCTTGTAATTTATAACCCCTACTTCCCCTTGAACCCTTTAACCCTATAATGTTAGTAACATATGATCTCTAACACTTAATAATTCGCCAAACCCCTAACTCGCATAATCCATATAACTCTAATAAATCTTGAACCCATAAGCCCCAAACCCTTCATAACCAAATTTAAATCTACAACCCTCAATATTGAAAATTTAACCCTGAAATCCTTTATCTCAAAATATAACATTTAATGCATCTATTACTTAATACTTATAATCACTCGTCACAATAGAACTTGACCATTAAACCATATATATATATACATACAAAATATCTACTAACACTCATGATTCATTCCATCATATAACCTTGATAGTTTGTGTTCACTTTAGCTATTATTACATCTAATTAGTAACACCCATGACTCGTTTTATAACAGTTAAACCGCTTAAAACCTAACATATAATCTATAACATATAAACCATGTAACTTAAGTCACATATAAAACTCAATTCCCACTCCTTAAAATACAAGCACAATACAAATTTTTAATTAATCATTAAAATAACATCCATATATCTCTTTATTAGTAACCCATAACACTAATAATCTAGAAATTGTATCACCCTTACCTGTATATAAATCCAGAACCATAACTAAAAATGTGTATATCGTATTATCATTATAATACATACCACATATAATTCTTGATATCACTAATACTTATAATGAGTAATTCATATATTCCATATAATCCTTATTTCAATTTTAACCCTTATACATTTTTTTTAACATGATCAGGTACTTATATATTATAAAAACTGCTGGGAGCCAAGCCTGTTACATATATAGGTAGAAATAGACAAGGAGAAGTCTAAAAAGGGTTCGCAGACCCTGACTTCTTATAGGAAAACTTGAGTAGCACAGCTTGAAAAATAAAACGGTTGTATTGCCTTACAAACAGACCTGCGAGAAGACAAAATTTACTAGTCATTAGGCAGATTGCTAAAGCTGATTGACAGAGTCATCAATCTGAGGTTCTTTCTTAACACTTGCTCTGGTTGAAGTCTCAGCTTGCATACTCTGAGTGATAGATTTGATGTGGGCGATTGCCTCCTCCATGTGGTTACATTTTTCCTTTAGGCTTTCTATCTCTGCTTTTTGTTTTTCCAATTTCTTTCTCTTTGATCTGCTATCTGCCTGAAAGTCCTCTTTGAGCTCATTGAAATGTTTGATGAACCTTGCTATCATAAAGCAATGGGCTTTACATAACGTGCAGTTGCTGTTTGCAATCACTCTGTCCAGAGGATTCTCGGGTTGCTCTCTGTTTTCCGGAGTCTCATCATGCACTCTGTTTTCCGGAATCTCAGCCATATCTGGGGAGCTATTGGGGAAGGGGATGCAGTGCAGGAACAGGGAGAAGGGACTGGGGTAGAAAAGAAGGAGAGGGAGACCGGAAGAGAATGAGGGAAATGCCAAGAAGAGGGAACAGACCAGGGAAGAAACCACGCATAAAAGGAAAGACCAGGCACTGAGATTTACCAAACTATCGTGCAGGTGAAGAACAACCGAGCAGATGGCGAACTTCCAAGCTTGAAGACTGCTAAGGACACCCCTGGAAGCTTTAGAAGACGATCTCACAACTGTGATGAACTGTTGGTGGCCTCGCTTGCTGCAGAACTTCTTGAGCTGATTGCCAAAAATAGGACCTTTACTCTCCTGCAAGTATAAGAACGTGTTTCTGATGTGCTCGTAGAGAGAAGGGTTAATGGATATATAAAGCGGAGTGGAAGGGTGAGCGAGCAGAGAGTACGACGTGAACTCGATGGTCTGGCCAGGATTAGGATCAGACTTAAAATCTTTGTAGCAGTCTATGGAGATTTTGAAAAGACTCCTACCTAAATTCTGCGTGAGAGAGTCACGAGAAAACTGGGAGATCGAGATCCTGTGATCGGTCCAGAATGAATGAGTGGTAAACATGGAGAAGGGAGGATCGTAGTTCAAGACATGACAGGCTGCGTGCGACTTGACTGAGTTTGGCCAGAGATCACAAGAGGAGATGTGGGGAATGATTAGACAAAAGGTCGGGAATATGCTGATATGACTGGTCAGAGAGTTTGACAGGCAGCTAAGCCGACTACGGGATTGGTTTTTCATATATGGAGTCATTTTCCCTAACTTGACCGATCTGTCTGTTGGATGCCTTAGTGGCATAGTGATCCGCTTCTGTGTTGTTGTCTCTTAGGACATGTTTGAAGGTCGTGTCCCCCATTTCTTTGATGTTATCCTCAATCCTGAGCTTTACATTATTAAGGGCCTCTTTTTTAAATTCTGTCCCCGACACCATAGCTGCAATAACAATGGCCGAGTCTCCCAATATGATTGGATTCCTAATTCTCAGATGGTTTAGGATGATGGTGCCTAGGTAGAGGCTGTAATCTTCTGCCAAATTGTTGGACATTTGGCCCAATCCCCATTCATAGCTTACAAGAGTTTTGCCTTGACTGTCCTTTATGATACCCCCTGCTCCAGCTTCCCCCGGGTTATTTTTGGAGGCACCGTCGAAATGCAAAGTGGGGCGATTCTGGTCTAGAATCCATTGACTTACTTCTTCCTTTGTGCCTCTGAGCTTCTAGTGTGTTCTTCTCGTGCATGCTTTGGGGTGAGCTAGTTGGTTGTTGCTGTGGTTGATGCAGAATTTGTTGCACCATTCCATCTCTTCTTTGTGCCAGCTTGATTGATCTGGAGGAGCGGCTAAGTTTGCACTTATTGTTTCAGATATGAGCACTGTTGTTTTTGCCAGTATGTGGGCAGGATTGGGCTTCTTGTTATTGAAAATACAGTTATTCCTAGCTAACCAGATTTGCCAACTAAGAGTAGCTGGGATACATTTCCACAAGCGGATGATATTGTTTTTACCTTTCTTAGGAAAAGGGTAACATTTTACCCAGTTTTTTTGAAGAGAGGATAATTGATCAAAGGTCTCTTCAATTTCCATTGGTCTAACAATCTGAGTCCAGCAACTTTGGGTGAGGGGGCAGTGGAAGAATAGATGGTGACTACTCTCCTCCTCAGTGCGATAGAAGCAACACATTAAAGGCCCCAAGATCCCTCTTTTCCTTAGGTTTTCAGCTGTAAGCACCTTTCCTTTGAGGAGAGTCCAATTGAAATGTTTGACCTTTGGTATGCATTCTGATTTCCAAATAGTTGTGAAGAGGTTCCATTTGGCTGTTGAAGTGGATGCCTGGAGAAATTTGTAACCATCTTTGACAGTGAATTTTCCTCTGCTTGGCTCCCATATATACCTATCTTCAGCCCCTATGTTGGTGGGAGCAGCGCCTGTGAGGGAGACCTTAAGATTGAGCCATAGATCTCTGAGTTCATTGGGAATTTGAAGGTCCTTCCAGCCCTGCCAGATGTTTTGGTCCCATATTGAAATATCGTACAAGGAGGTTAAATTTTTAGCTTCCATCCAAATTTGCAGAGGCCTGAGATTTTGGAGGAGGTTTCTTGGTTTGGCGCCCATGATTCTATCAGTCCAAATATTGACCTCCTTGCCGCTTCCAGGCACTTTGGAAATGTTCTCTCTGAACTGTGGGAGGACTTTTTTAATGAGCTTCCACACAGAGGTGCAAGGTCTTTCAGCTATTGTTTCAGAAAGGAGATTAGAATTTGGTCCATTAAGGTATTTCCTTTTCAAAACCTCCACCCACCAAGAGCCTTTGCCGATGAGAATTCTCCAAATCAGTTTAAAGCCCATAGCACGGTTGGAGAGGCTCGGGATTTTAATGGCTAGTCCACCCTTATCATAGGGAAGAATGACTTGATCCCATTTGACAAGGCTAAATTTTTTAGATTCTTGCTTTCCCCCCTACCAGAGGAAACTTCTCATTAATAGTTCCATGTGCTTATGTGTGCTAGCGGGAGCCAAAGTGGCCGCATACTGGTAGATGGGGAGAGCAGAGAGGATAGCCTTTATGAGGGTCATTCTACCAGCCAGATTTAGCCAAGAAACTCCCCAACTTTGAAGGAGACCTCTCATCTTTTCTATATGTTTGGCCCAGATCTCAGCCTTGACTGTTTCTTTGGCTAAAGGAAAACCTAGATAAGAGAAGTAACTCCAATTCCTTTGCACTAGAATGTCCAGTATCAAGGAGATTCTTTGCCTGATTTGGTCAGAGACATTCCAGGTATAGATCTTGCATTTTTTATTATTCAGCATCCCTCTTGAGGCAGCTAGGAAGGCATCCAAGACTTTCTTGAATCTTTTTGCCATTAGGCTTGAGGCTCCCCCAATGAGAAGGGTATCATCCACAAAGAGCAAATGATTAATCTCTTTAGTCCCTCTTTCTATACCAATTCCAGTGATCTCTTTTTTCTTGCGGAGTTTTTCTAAGTGAATGCTCAGAGTTTCCGCCATAATGATGTATAAGAAGGGAGAGAGAGGGCAGCCTTGCCTCAATCCCCTGGTGCTTCTAAAATACCTGCTTGGGCGGCCATTAATCAGAGGAGCAGTCCAAGGATTGGAGATGCATCCAGAGATGATGCTTGTAAAATTTTTTGAGATCCCGAATTTTTTGAGGACTGCTGTTAGGAAGTGGTGGTCGACTCTATCAAAAGCGTTTGCCATGTCGAGTTTGATTATCATGCCTCGTTCCTTCCTGCTGATGCTGTTGTGGATTGCCTCTTGAATAAGTATGACATTATCTGTGATTTGCCTGTGGGGAACAAATCCCCCTTGGTTCTCTGAGATTAAATGAGGGAGGAGCTTTTTGAGCCTATTGGCAAGAATTTTGGTGACGATCTTGTAGGAGACATTACAGAGGGAAATTGGCCGGAAGCGGTCAAAGGAACGAGGGTTAACGTCCTTAGGGATGAGAGCAAGGTGTGAGGATTTTGTGTTTTCTCCCATCTTGTGATTTTTAAAGACATTTTTAACCATCCGCACAAAGTCTTTTTTGATTGTGTCCCAATGATTTCGGTAAAAGGCCACCGTAAATCCATCAGGGCCCGGGGCCTTATCCTGTTGCATACTAAAAGTTGCCGATCTGATTTCCTCTTCTGTGACATCCTGATCCAGATCTCTGTTTTGAGAGTCTGAGATTTTACTCTCTACTGCGCTGAGAAAGTCAGAGCTGTCCGACTGCTGAGGGACTGCTGTAAGAAGAGATTTAAAGTGATTGAAAGCTGCCTCTTTAATTTCATCTTGGTCACTGAACTCTTTCCCTTCTGCCTCTATTTTATCTATCTGATTTCCGGCGCGCCTGAGCTTTATGTTGTTATGGAAGAAAGAGGTATTTTTGTCTCCAACCCTCAACCATAGGCACCTCGATTTCTGCCTTTGTTCCTCTTCCTCAGCTCTATTTTTTCTATATAGCTCCATGTACATTTCGTTTTCATGGATTATATCTTCATTTGTGAATTGGTTGTTCTCCTTTTCTTTGTTCCACTGCTCCATCTGCGTATACAGATCTGCTTTTTTCCTCTTCTCCGTTGCTGCGTTTTCCTTAGCCCACTGTTTAATGACTGCTCTTAGGGATTTTAATTTGGTTTCCCAGATGTAATGAGGCGATCCCAATACTTCCTTTGCCCACTGTTTTTGTATGAGGGAACGGAAATCTTCTTTGAAATCCAGATTTTATTGTATTTGAAGGGGCGAGGCCCCAAGTTTCTCCCTTTTTCCATATTCATCACCACAGGTTTGTGATCAAAGGCCGAAGCTTGAATAATTTTACTCTTAATGGAAGAGAAGCTTGCTGCGATTCTTTCATGCACGAGAAATCTATCTAACCTCTCTTTGATATTGTGGCAGCCTGTTCTTTTGTTACTCCATGTATATTTCCCGTTGAAGGGGGGTATGTCAATGAGATTATGAGTCTGGATTATAGCCTCCAACGCCTCTCTTGAAGGATCCGAATGAAAGTTTCCTCCAAGCTTTTCATCCACATTTCTTATGAGATTCAAGTCTCCTCCCAGAATTATGCTCCTATCGTGAGAGGACTGTAAGTCTAAGGATAATGAGTCCCAGCAGGTTGCTTTGTCCCGGTAATGGTTTGGAGCGTAGATGTTGTATATGTTGAAGACTTCTTGAGAGACTTTGTTTCTGAGTTCTGTTCTTATCCACCAATTGCAAGATTGGAGGTTGATGTGAGCCCATTTATTCTTGTTCCAGAGTGTTCCTATGCCTCCTGAGGCACCTTCTGAACCTATTGAGTAACCTTCAAAATTTTTGAATCTTTTGACTTGTTTTTGAAAATCTTGGTCTGAGATTTTGGTCTCCTGGATGAGGACGAAGTCTGGCTGCTCCTGATTTATTAAGTCACGGACTGCATTTATTTTTGAGGAGGAGCCCATCCCCCTACAGTTCCAAGAGACCAGATTCATCATTTACCAGATTTTGGATGAGTCCCGCTCCTCTCCTTTGTTTTTTCCCCGCTTCCTTTTTGCTTATCTAGATAGGAGTCCATTGGTTGCTGTGCTCCAGTAGCCATCTCTTTCGCTGCTGCCTCATCTCTGAGTTCTTTATTTGACTTTCTACCTGCCTTTCTTGGGGGATCTGAGGGAAGACTGGTTTCTTTCAGTTTATTTCTGGTGAGTATTCTCTCTATTGTTGGAGGAGGGGAGGACAGAGGGATCGAGGGCGGGGAGATGACAGCTAATGAGTTGTCGCAGGGGGAGGGGGGAGGGGAAGAGGGGTCTTCAACTTCCAAGGATTCAAAGGGGTTGGAGGTGGAGGGAAAGGAGGGAGCTGAGCTAGGGGGGAGGAGGGGGAGGGGGGAGGGTTTTCAGGGAGGGCTTAGAGCTAGGCCCTTGGTGAGAGGAAGATTTTTTCTTTTTTACTTGTTCCCAGTGGCCGTCCGAAGATTCTTCATTTTCAGTGGATTCATTTAATTTTGACTTGCTACATCTATTTTCGAAATGTCCATATTCGTGACATACCTTGCATTTGAAGGGTAGTTGGTCGTAGTCCAGCTGTTGGATGTGCGTCCATTGATCGACCTTGATCTTGATGGCTTCCAGCAGGCCTTTCCCGAGATCTACTTCTACACAGATCCTGGCGCACGCATGCATGTTCTCCCTTGACTCAGATCTATCGATATATTTGTCAACTGTGTTCCCTATTGCCTTTACTGATTCATCCCCCCAACAATGGAGCGACAGGTGTGGGAGGCAGACCCAAACCGGAACTGCATTTGGGATGTCCATTTCCGGATCGAAGTCTGGTGTCCATCTGTTCAGATAGAGGCCTCTTGAATCCATAAAGTAGGGGTCGTTTCTGAATATGAGATTCTTGTCCTCTTTTATTTCAAAGATGAATGTGTAATAGCCCCTTCCACAAAATCTGATGGCTATTTTCCCTTGGGTCATTGCGTTCCAGTTGCGCTCCACCCATTTTTGCACTGATCTTGGAGAGGGCCAAAGGCCAGTGAACTGTCCTACGAGACCTCTTTCAGCGAGGGTGATTGCTGATTTCCTTGGCAAGGATGGAGGGAGAGAAACCTCGGGGATTTCATCCAGTTTCTTGATAAACGTAGAGATAGAGGGACGAGTTCTTGTACAAGCATTGTCAGGGATCAATGAAGCGAAAAGTTCTTCGTGGTTCTCTGGATCTGGAGGGGGGCGGGGGGCGTTCCCAGCCATTCAAGACTGAGAAGCCAGCTCAAAAGGGATGAGGGCAGAGGATGGGCCCCAACACAGGACCGGGCAAGAGGCCCGAGGGTGAAAGCGCAGCGCGCAGGAGAGAGGAAGGCAACAGGCTGGTGGCAGCCCTGCCAGGCAGGGCCTGGGAAGCAGAAACAGGCAAGCGCGGGAGGAGAATTTTGAAAATCGCCTCCAGAGTAGCTCCCTTAACCCTTATACTTAACACCTGAAACTAACCATTATATCCCTTAACATTTCAAATGTCTAATATAATCCCTAACTTGGACAACATAATCATAAGAATAAAACCTAACCAATATAAATAGAATTCTATCACCTACAATATGAACAATTACTAATAAGAAATATAAAGCTTAATCCTTATAGCATATAGCTTTGAATTTCCCTACCCCCTATAACCCCTTCCTTCAATTTTTATAACCTTTAAAGCTTATATATCATATCAATCTAACCACCATAAATGACCTTGAAGTCTAATAATATTTACCCTATAAACTTTTTAATCCATATAAGATCTATAACTCCTTAAGATTATAGTCTCTTCACCCTTCCCCCTTCCCCCTCATTCCTTACCATTATATCTCCTAATAATATCCATTTAAGGATAACTTATAATCATAAAAGTAAAATGAAAAATTATTTAAAAAAAAAATTATAATATTTATTTAAATTTAAAATATAATAGGCATAACAAGTGCATGAATTTGGGGTTTTCTAACCATAGCATAGAAATGAGCGTGAATTTGGGGTTTTCTACGAATAACATAGGAAGTAAAAGTTTGGGGTTTTCCAAGCATAACACAAGAAGGAACAATTTGGGTTTTCTAGGTATGCATAGCATAGGAACAAACAACTATCAAGAAACCTTCTTAGCAAACATGAGCTATGAGAAATCACACATTACACAGGGACCTAAGGTATCACTCTCTCTTACCAACAAGATACAAGAGTATGAGTAACTTCGGTCTTAGCTTCCAAGCCTTCTCATTAATGAATACCTTTAGGCTGGTTGATTCTCTAAGTTATCCCTTTTGAATACGATCAAGGCGACAAAGGTGCGAGAATTTAGGTTTTGTTCTCCATGAATTCATTAGAATTTATGGTTTTGTTCACAATGATGGCATGAGCATTAAGGGTTTTGTTCTCAATGAAGGCATTAATACAAGCTTAAAAACCATTATGTTAGAGAGTCTATTTGGCAAATAATTCTAGATTTGTGTGAAATGGTGGAAGTGAAAACAATTAGAGCGATAAGTTGTTTGATTTATTCAATTGCAATTTGAGTAATTTAGTAATGTTTGAGTAATTAGATTGCTATAGCTACAATTTTGAGTAATTTCAGGATTTGAACCCTCGTAGCTCCATAACATTGATTGGAACCCTTTCCATGCATGTTCTGACCATGGTCAATGAAGAGAACAAACTCATTTTATTGTGTATCATCATTGACCTCCTTCGTAATTTCAAGCCCATCCTTGAGCCAAAAGTGCAACCCTTTTTGGACTTCATCCACATAATTTCTTAAAACTTCAAAGTTATTGTTAATTACGTTTTTGATGATTCAAGTGGAATAAAACTTCGTTGGAAACTAGCCAAAATCCCATTAGGTATAATAGTCCACAATTACCACTTGGAGGGCCTAATCCTGGGTAAGTTAGATCCAAGCACTTGGTCTTTTAAAATTGTGATAGAACACCCATTAATTATGATGTTTATTTTTAACCTTTATGTGTATAATAATATACCTATTCTCGTACCTTTGATGGTAAATTACATATGACATATATATTCCACAGAGTCACAAATCATAGGCCCTAAGGATGTCATCGAGTCATGGGTTGTGAAATGAGTTGTAAGCCACAAGCAAGGTGTAGAACTATGGTCATGGCCACAATGTTGTGAATCATCAAGAATAAGAATCATCAATTATGGGAAGCCCGTTTCAGATGTAGAGATGTGAGTTGGTTAATGATGGTTAAACGATCCAATGGGAGGGGTTGGTCCCAGAGCTGGGTCAACGTGGCGTCATGTTATTGGTATCATACCCAGAAGAACACTCGAAAAACCATGATGCAGGAGATCTTTTCATTTATCTTAATTAAACTTAAGCTAAATTTATGTAAATAAAAGATAGGTGAGAATTTTATTAATAAAATAGAGACTAGAAATTATTTGAGAAATGAGGAGAGAATTCCTTCATCGACATATGAGGGAAATTTGTTAGAGAAAATCATGTGGATATTCTCCATTTGTTGAGTCATATAAAGAATCAAGGATTTGTTAAAGATATTAAAAGGATTTTTGGGATATAAAGAAATTGTAGGAGTCAGTTTAGGATCTAAGACTAATTTTGGTTCAGATCCATTTATATAAATGTATGAAGGACTATGAGGCATGTGGGAGTGGAGAGAATGGGAGCTTAGTGACAAATCATGAGAGAAAGGCCAAGGCAAATAATTTCCATATTATAAATCTGTTCATTTGTACCTAGATTTCATATTAATGAAGGTTGTTTGAATTATGTTTGTAGTTTCCATTGTGTCTGAATTTTATACTTGGTGTGAGTAGGATGATGTTTCCATCAAACCACCCCTTGATTGATCTAATATTGCCTACCTATCATATTTCATAGTAATAATATTCATAATAATTCCACAGAGTCATAAACCATAGGGCCCAAGGATGGTGTTGAGGCATGGGATGCGAAATGACTTGTAAGACACATGCAGAGTGTAGAACAATGTCCATGACCATGAATATGTGAATAATCAAGCATGTGAATAATCAATGGTGGGGAACCCATATCAGATGCAAAGATGTGAGTGGTTTAATGATAGTTGAACAATTCGATGGGAGGGGTTGGCTCCATTGTTGGGTCGATGTGGTGTCATGCTAGTAGGTATCGATTCCATGAGAATGACCGAGAAAACTCCCCTTGATCAGTCTGATATTGTCTATCCGGTGTGAAAATAATTCATATAAAATATGTATAAATAAACTTTCTGTAAAATTTCAATATTTTAGTTTTCTTTATCCAAATCATGTGCAATTGTAACAATAAATTTGATATTCATCACATTCTACGAATATATTTCAAGAAATCATCATATCACATACTCATTGATTCCTTATAACTAGAAGAAACAACTTGAATGTGCATTAAAAGAGAGCGTAAAAGAAAAAGGACAAAATAGGTGGAAAGGACAACGCACACAATTAAATCTTAGATATGATTTAATTTGGTGGCCATGGCTTGCTAATAAATAAGCATTAAATTAATTTAATATCTTAGTGGGGGCAGCGAGAAGGAAGTTTTCCATTTGTACGAATCACAAATAATAAAAGAACAACAAAGTTTTATGGAAGCAGGAAGGGTGGATCACAAGCAACCTCGAAGTAGGAAGAGGAAGAGAACAACAATTTACAGGGTTGCTGGAACTCTAATTGCAATTGTTCTCAACAATTAAGCCTAAGAAATATTTGAAATTCCAGGCCTAGTTTCACCCAACTTGAAAAATAATTATGTTGAACTAAAAGGTGCACAAGTGAACACCGTGTCTTTCTTAAGATATTTATTGATAAGCTTTGTTGATTCTATCCTATCCCATGACGAAGAGAGAAAGTTGATAGGAGGTTTTCAATCAAATGTTAAAATTTCACCAATATTAATTGTCAATTCATTCTATATAGGCTTTAGTAGTCAGTAGTGACTACTTAATATGTTAACTACTAGTGCAAAATACCCACTAGATGATAGGAAATTAGAAAATGTGCTAGTTGCATTACTCTATTGCATTGAAAGGTTCTTAATGCACATTTCTATATCTTAAAACTTCATCTAAATGACGAAGTGTAAACCAATTCTTAATAGGAAATTTAAATCAATTGCAAATAACCATTAATTCATAATTTTAGTCAATGGATTATCCAAACACTATTAATTTTTCAGCATGTAGAATCCAATTGGGTTTGATTGAGATGGGGCAATGATAGTGCAAGATTGTACATAGTGTTCATTTGTTTCTGCCATTTTTCCTATTAAAGAAAATTGAACACTCTACACTGGAATTTGATTTTTTGAGCTAATAGTTGGTTTTTTCTAGGTTTTTATGATTTAATATAGCTTATCACCATGAGGTTATATTTACCTTAGTTGCGTTTTGACTAGTTTGATGTTTTCTATATACCTTGCATAAGATAATCATGCTTCTTTTGTTGCATATAAATTTTCTCATTTTCTCTGCATATTGTTTTTAAAAATTTAACATTTCAAGCATGTTTCAAGAATTTGAATGAATTGTGTTTTTGTAATGGATTAGAGAATTTGGGAATTGAATTAGGGATGAGTAGCGATCGAGATAGGTGACGAACCTTGCATAATGAACACTTGGGAACCTGAGGAAGTAGAAGACTGAGGTTGGTCTACCAATTAGGTCTATTGTGACAGAAAAGGTTCTTTTAAAACAGTTGGAGTCCATTTTAGCAAGCGACTAACTTTATATCGTCGGGAACAATATTTAGTGTAATGATACTCCTCACAGATGAGGCAAAGATATTTCGGATTTCTTCTGAAGTGTTATCAATAGAAGATTTAGGAGGGTCTTATTTTGGGGCATTGAATTGGCCTTACCTTTTCCTTTCTTTTTACCTTTAGAGGATTTATCTACTATCATAGATTTTACAGCATGAACCTCAGAGGTTTTACCAGGACTGGATGAATTCTTAGAGGGATTATTGGAACCAGTGTTCGAGACCAATTGCTACTTTGAAGAAGCTTTCGCAAGAGTCTGAGACACAGAACCAATCACATCATCAACAAGTGCTGTATCTGGAGACTTCGCTACTGGCAGATCCAATGATGGTCTCAGAGCATTAGGTAACATCTCATACAATGTGCCAGATTACGAATAGACTAGGTCTAAATATTGAGCACGGGTGATAGCTTGCTCTTCGGTAACACTTACACCCATGGTTATGTCCTTAGAAATTTTGATAATGAATGATTTTGTGAACCATTTTGTCAAAAGCTCATCAACAATCTAGGGCCTTTAAGGAGACCCAAACTACGGAGTCCATCCTTGATGGTAAGGATTTTGCCCCCATAGTGGTAAATTTTGTCCATATGGAATCTGATTTTGTCCCCACTAAGGGTTACCTTTCACATAAGGAGGACTTTTTCCTGGGTAGGCTTGCTACTGCCCTCCCATAGGTCGTTGATGAGCATTGTAAATGGCATACGAGTTATAAGGCTGTTGAACCTGCTGACCCTGGACCTAAGGATTTTGAACCTGCTGATGCAGGGGTTGACCTTGACCTTGTAATGGCTGACCTTGTTGATACACATATATGTCTTGCTACTTCCAAGGCTAACCTTGTTGATACAAAGGTTGGCTTTAATGTTGTAAAGGTTGGCCCTGCGGCTATAGAGGTTTTCCTTGTGAAGACAAAGGTTGGGAGGATTGCTGAACAAACTGCGTCTATAGCTATAAAGTTTTTTGTGAGTGTTGCAAAGGTTGCCCTTGCGGTTGTAGTAGTTGTTCTTGCTACTGCAATGTTTTCCCTTACTGCTGCAAAGATTGCCCTTGCTGCTGCGAAGGTTTCCCTTGCTGCTGCGAAGGTTGCCTTTGCTGCTGCGAAGGTTGTCCTTGTTTCTGCAAGGGTATTTGGATAATTCCTGAGGTGATACCCCAAGGGTATTGATAGTTCCTGGATTGGATCTAGCTATATCCACCAGGCACAGTGGATTGGCCAAGCTGAGTATAAGGCCCAGCTTGAGGAATGTAAGGCGGATTTACCATAGCTTGCGAATGATATGTGACATAAGCCGATTGGAATGGGACATAAGCCATATATGGTTGCTTGTGTTGGATGTTGCCTAACCCAAATGGTCCAACAGGGTTAGGAATAGCGCCGTAAAAGGGTTGCTTCATTCCAACCATGTGAGTTTGTAATCCACTCACACTAGTTTCACCAGACATCATAGGGATATTCAGATCTTGCCACCCAGGCGATGTCACAGTTTGTCCACTCACTGGAGGGATAGAAGAACTTACCAAGACCTGACCTGAGACTGTTGGTTGAACTAGAACTGTCAGTCAAAATGATGAGACAGGTTGAGACAGAATGCTAGGTTGAATCGGAACTAAACTGCCTACAGTTTGCATAATCGGTCGAGAGGTCATGTTCTGAACATACAGACCTGATGTAGGCATAGCACCAGAAGACTAGATGGGGTTCTGATACAATGACGAGGCACTAGGAGTGCCCGAAACCAACTGAGCTAGAGAGGTATAACCATGTGGAAATATGGGCTCACTAAACTCAGGATAAGAGAGAGATGAGACTCTTCTCGTAAAAGGGAAGCCTTCTGGAGGGAACTCATATCCCTGCTCATCATCTACATGAGGAGTGTGGGTAGCAGAAACTTCTGAATGACCCAGAGAGGAGACTGGGATCTCGCCTTCTGACTCCATAGATGGAAACAGTTGGCGATGAGGAACCAGAGATGTCCGAGGAGATAATTACAAAAGAATATCAGGCCGATCGTACAGACTATATAGACGCTATGGAGATATCACAACAGGATCGAACAATAGGTTTGGTGGATAAACAACTAGTCTTTGCAGACTTTCTGGAGTCTGCAAACTCTTGGGTGTCTGGATGGGATTATCAGAGGAATCCAGATCAGATTCTTGTGGTGACTAGGAATCTGATGGAGGCGGGCGAGAAGACAAAGGTTGGATATTCAGAATAATTCCAAGTTCAACACCTTGATCCTCAAGTGACTAAGAAAGTTCCGGATTAACTCCTTGGGAGGACCCTTCAGTATTAGACAATGAAGGGGAACTATGATATGGACTCAATGGTTCATCCATAATGGCTTCCCCTCAATAGAAAAAAAGGAAAGGAAATAATTTGATTAAGGCTTTAACAATCTTGAAATTAACAGGGAATTACTCAATTTGGTCTAAGAAGCAATTGCTTGGGATGCCATGTTTACCATGGGCAGTTGTATTTTAGAAACAAAAACAATTTCCTTTTCATCTTTTAAGAGTCAAGAAAAGGGAGAAAATATGACTCTAGTCACTTTCAACGGTTTTGTGAGCGTGAAAGGACAAGTTTCTCGATGATCTTTTCAAATTTAAAGAGTTAGAAAAGATCAAATGACTGCTCGGGTGAATCTAGGTAAAAGGAGTACCAAGTAACCATGAACTGCAATATACACATCAGTCAATAAATTGACCAAGGACTTGATGTAAGTGTAGGAAATCACCACGAATGTTGTGTTCAATGTATCACATTTACATGGCAGTAGACTCGACTTCCTATGGATAAAGGATTGCAACCTAGACGGGTCTCCCTTTATATATGCGACGGTACAAGGCACACAAGTCTGTGCTAGTGCTGTCTAATGTCGAAGCTAATGACAATTTCTAAGTTTTAAAGATGTTGGAACACATCTCTAACCTAGACCACTATATATGATCGTTAATGTTTCAAATTCTCCTTAGGTTACTTGATAGATTTTAAAGTTGATCTTGTAATTATGTCTCGATTTGAAGGCCTTAACAATGTCTTTTCTTCCTAAAATTAAAACTAGATGATGAAATGAAATCTTTCAATTCGATGAAGGCTAGCTATGTAGGGAAGAAAATCACTCAAATCATGCATCAAACCAAATTCAATATGCATCTATGACTGTCTTCAAATGCTAAATGCAAAAAAATGAAATCTAATCTTTCATATGATAAGCAAATACAATGCCAAAACAAATCTTAAAGCAAAATCTCTAAGATATAATGATGATTTTTTCCTCTCTTTTTCAAAATGCAACAAACGTAATCTAGTGCAAAGGGAAAGAGAATGCAAGCAAACCAAGAAGTATGAAAATCACTTTCACATAAATGATTCGAATGCAACGCAAAATGTTCCGAAAACTAGGAAAAAATTTCACTTTCACTTTTAGTTTGAAACATAAACAACTTCAAAGAAAACACTTTCTTTTGATCCCAATGAGACAACTGAACTGTAATCTATCATTTGTCAAATGAAACTTAAGAAACTTTCACTATAACCTCTAATGAAAACAACTTAAGTCGCAAGACCAAAAGTAATCTGTTGGCTTTTTGGGGCCTGACCCAGGTTTGAAGTTAATTAGCCAAACAAATCCTTGTACTACTGGCCCTTTCGGCAACAGTCCACGGAGCACGGACTGAGGTCTCACCTGAAGTAGTATGGGAGGGTGCTAGAACCAGGTTTCCACACCCTTGAGATGTTTGAGAGGTTCGAATGGTCTCACTGTTTGTCCCTACACGCAGGTCGCTTCGCGCACTTCCCTATTCCTCATGCCCTGATACACTGCCTTTGCGCAGCCCTAAACAGGGGTTGTGGAGCTTCTGCGCTACTAGAGCCGCACTCTCTGCTATTACCTAATATCTTACTTATCTTCCTATACTAGTTAATTACCTTCACGTACTTGGATGTCTTATGTTATAATTAGTTATACAAATCATTCAAATAAATTCATGCAACATATAAATAGTACACTTGCAAATTATACCCGATCATGTATTAAAATAGGAAAAGATGCACAAAAATATGGTAAAATTTCTCTTTATTTATTCTTTAAATGGTTACAGACTCGCCCTGCCCTGTGCACTCAGCTGCAGGGGTCTGCGCACTCAACGGTGGACTACTAGGCCTCTGCGTACTTAGGTGTAGAGCCTTTCCCTACCCTACGACCCACAGACACACTTTACACTTAAGCGTAATCACTTAGACTTCTCTTACTCTCCTCTATTCCATCTTAGCTATTAGTTATCTTATATGCTTAGAGCCTCACTCTATTTATACATTCCCATGGTCCATGAACCATGGTAGGTCTATCCAGCCGACATTATATTACAAATACTAGGGCGGACGACCCTGTGACTCTATTATGATTTCGTGCCCCGTGCCCACAATTCGCGGAGCTTTTACAAAAAGATTCAGTCAAAACTTGGGCTTTAAGCCCCAGATCTTGCCTGGGGGGGATTCCATGCCCAACAGGCCCCCAACACAAACATCATGACTTGCCCTAGAGTCACTCTATTAACGCAGAGATCTTTCCGCGGAGTCCTTCCAACTCTGCTCAAACTGAGGCAAGGTCAACAGTGCACTGAGTTGTTGCCTGTTAGATCTATTGCATACATTGTTTTGAAACCGCGGTGTTGGAAGTTCTTCTCTGCTTCTGTGCATGTATCCCCTACATGTGTGCGAGCTTGCCTTCAATTTCTACTATGATGGTGAAGGCCTCGCTGATCCAAGTCTGAACGCAGACCTTCAAGACTGCTTCCTTATGTCGTGCCGCATCCACCTGTTCTTTCAGCGCTTTGGCCTATTGCATCCGCGCAAGCCTCTGAGTGAGGGCCACCATCTATGTAGTTCCTTTGAAACTACCATGCTACTGTTGGAGTTCTCGCACCTTTGTTTCTAAGCGCTGGATGTTGCGGTCCTCCTACATATTTGTGAGGACCTCAAATGATTCTTCCAACATGTTGATGCAGTCTTGCACTGCACTGTCAATCTCATCCAGTCCCATTGTAATAGTGCTAACATGTCGTTCTCTAACTTCCGAAGGGGTGGACGGTTGCACCTTTAACTGCAGCTCGACAATCTGAAGGTTTAGCTCTAGTTGAACCTTTTTTCATTTCCTCCTGCGCTTCACGCACCCCTACTTCTAACCTGTGGATGTGTGCCTCTGCTGGAGTGTCTACTGGGATTGCTAGCTCTGGGATGCTTTGACAAGCTTCATTTATTACCTATACCAGCTATCAATTTTGTGACACCACTTCGTCGCACCGTAAGCTCAATTGTTCCATATTGATTTTCTGCTCGCTGAGGACTTGCAGGGTGCGACTCTCCCTAGCTCGCAGCTCTGCAGTTATCCCATCCTGCAGAACATATAAGGTCTCCCGTGAGAGTGCAGCCATATTGATACCGAGATCCTTTAGCATGCTAACCATAGGCCTGTCAGCCTCATTTGTTGTCACTAGTGCCCCTTCTAGCAGCACTATGGTATTCTTCACCTGGGCGCGCAACATTTGTTCTACTGCCTTTGTTCCAACTGCAAGGCTGGTCGAAAGGGTACTAGTCTGAGGAGGGCAAACCTGCAACTCCTGCAACTACGCTCTGAGGGCCCCCAACGCAATCCGGTTCTCCTGCATGAAATTTTGGAGGGCCTCGGAGGTGACATCATGTACTGTCTCACCGATGTCGTGCAAATCACCCTCGGTTAGGGTGATTGTGTCAATAGAAAACTTCGATTCATTGACCATCTTACATAGCCCTATCTGATTGGTTGGGTGCTAGCGCTTCAACTGTGTTGACGCGGTTTGTGGGTCTGCACCTCCCTCTTCTTCCTATGCTTCCTGCCTATGCGAAGATGATGTTTGGCCCTCGCATCCCTTCGTGGCTGCCTCCTGTGATGCTGCTGCTGCTGCGGTGTTTTCCTGTTCAGTTGCTGTCTGTGTAGCGTCCCACGCTGCTCGTGCTTCTGGTGCCACTGCCTCTTTCCTTCTCTTTTCTGCCAACTATGCAATGCACAGTTTGGCCTCTTATTTCTTTCTCTGTGCCGTCAACTTCTCTATCTCTACGATGTCTGGGACGCGCCACTTCGGCAGCTATGTCCCCAGGACATTAAAGATGACATCGTTTGTGGCTACGAAGGGTAGCTTCCTCCATTGTTTGGTTGGGTCCTTGCGTACTCTGATGTATATGCTATGAATTTCCGCCTTAAATTCTGCAAAACTCCGCAGGTTGTTGTAGATAGTGGGAGACAACCGCAACTTGCGGTTGATCCCCATTCTGAGGTTCATCTCCATGAACACCCAGAATATTTTACTGTCACGGATACTATTTGCATCCTTTGTGGCCCAGAGCGAGGCATACTTTGCGGCTTCTGGCAGATCCCTGTCAATTATGGGGAATTGACTATCCTCTGGCGGTTCCCCAGCCACGAGCATTATGGAAAATAGAAGCCACCATGCATAGTGGAATGTTTTGCCTTGTTCTTGGGCCTCACACAATTTTCCAGGAACACCTTGTAAAGGAACTCAAACTAGTTAAACTAGACTCCCTCTGTGCATTGATCAGCCAGTGCTACCACCGATGTGGGTACCTCGTATGTGTGGCACTTGTGCATAATCTTATTGGCTAGTATTTGGGTCGCCACTTTCATTGCTTTGTCATTGATGTTGGATATGGCTTAGCCCCTTTTCTTCTTTTCTAGCTTGTACTTCTTCTTCATGGACTTTGCGATGGACAAGTCACTGCTCTTCTCCTCTAAGATGTCTACGGGGTCCTCTCCATTGCGCGGCAGCCGGGTAATGCAGTGAATCAAGTCTTCTGAGATGGGGATGGGCTCCTCCAGCCATAAACACACATCATGCACTAGGCAGAGCAGCTACCTGATGACGAAAATGGTTATTGGGGTGCGATGGAAATGTGGCACCCAGACCAGGTGAAGTAGCCCAACCTTTTCTACTCCGCATAACCACTTTCATGGCTCTAATTCTATAGCCCCTGCCGCGGTGTTCTACTTGGGCTTCAAGAGGTGCGAAGTCTCAAGGTGAGGGAATTTCTCGTGGTTAGCGAGGTCCCAATATTTGAATTTTAAGCTCGGCACCTGTCCTAGGTGCATGCCCTCAAAAATAATGTTCTTTGGGAGGAGCGGGGTCTGGAGCAAGCTCTTGGTCTTGTCAATGTCCTTGGGAAATTTAGCCTTCCCTTTCTGTGGGGGGACATAGGCAGGCAACTTCGTCGGAACGTGCGCAGGTTCAGTTTCCCCCTCCATGCCTTCGTCCTCATCCTCTTCGATAATTAGGTCCTCCAAGTCTTCTTCGTCTTCATCGGGCTCTATGTGATGGCTTTCGCCTTGTTCTCCATTGACAGCTTGTTGTGCAGCGGGTTTCGTGTGGACACGTACGGGAACCATCACTTGTTTGTCCTTCTTGGGTCTTGGCGTTCGTGGTGATTTCGGGATTTCTGCCACAATCCTAGTGCCTTTTGGAGCATCCCCCACAGTCAGGGCCTGCGCGGCCTCTTTGGCGGTCAATTCAGTTATTTCCATAACTTCCTCAACTGCTACCATCGTGTCTATCTAGAAATCTATCACTCACGAACTCAGGGGCTTAATCAATGCTTGGCACAAACAAATAGGGCTCTACTCAATCACTCAATTTGCAAGTGACCAAGTGTTGTTTGTTGGGCAACCCCTTATCATTGATAGCACTTTTTGAGTTTGAATTCGACCGTTCCCCGCAAATCTTATTCATTAATGCTCCCTTGGTGGTAGATTTTCCCAAATCTTAGCCATAAATCGTGTCTTAAATGCCTATCACCCACTCCATTTGGTCTCTAGTTGAGCATCCCATCGTGAATAATGACTTGAACTGTCACTTTCTAGCCAACCAGCGGGGTAGCATAGCCCCATGTGCGCAGTCGCAGACCTTGTGAATCTTTGCTTCTGCGCACACCTCTAACATCGTGTAGCTCTCAGGCAGAATAATTTATAGTCCCACACTTCCTTTCAACTACCTGGAGCACTAAGACTGTAATTCCCTTGGCTAGTCAGGTGGTCGCACCACCTGTGTAAAGTTTCATCCTGTCATCCATCACATTTCCTGGGAAATACCCAACTTTTATTGTTACGGGTGGCATCATGCACTTTATCATTGGCAATATGCTACCCTCGTCGACTCACTTAGTAATGTGCGGTCCAAGCCAAGGCATCAGACTGATCAATTCATGGCAATAGGCCTCAAATTTGTCCTCGTGATCGTGTGCATCCTGCCTTATCACCTTAGTCTTTTTACCAAGAAAATCTTCCTTTATCTCATCCTCCAGCTTCTTGACTTCTGCGTCTACCAAAGCGCTTTTCTTCTTTAATCGTACCCTTTCTTCTTCAAGTTCTTGGAGCCTAGAGTTTCCATGTTGGATTTATTCTGCCAAGGTTTCCTGAACCGTCGTATCTATCGATGTTATCATGCGTGGTCTAAGCTTTTAATGTACTATAGGGCTTACAACATTTGCTTTATACTCCAGCCTCGACAGTGCCTGCGTGGTTAGGTTCTTCCACGCGGTTCTATAAGCCATAGAACTGCTGGTATGCACAGGTCCCAGTTAGTCCACTTCGCATTGTGGACATTGTTTAGTGCTTCACGTACTTTGTTAAAGACTTCTACATGGATATCCTTCTACGCACTTGGTCTTTCCATACTTTAGGGTCCCAACCGGAGGGGTCGTTCACACAATTGTCTTACCCACACCTGCTTACTGATCGTGTCTCCTACCGCAAAGACTGTGTGCATTCGTGCAGGTTTCACACCATATGCATGTATCCACTTGGATAGGTGGGTGCGCGGGCCATTTCGTCCAACTATCTTGTCTATTAATCGCATCGGAGGCTTCCCAAATCATGTGCACATTATTCTTCTGCAGTCATTCCAGTCCTCAAAACTTCATTGGTGCGTACCCCACCATCTTGTGGGCATAGCTCGCAGTACCCATTTCAGAGTGTTGAAACACTGCTGTTCTAGCACTTCTCTTTCAAATCTGTTTAGAAAGTCATCCACCTTGCTTAACCTGTCATACGTAGGCAAATCTCTTACCTCTGTTGCACAGCGCAGTGACCTCGTCATCATGTTACATTTAAGCGTGGTTTCCTCATGTAAGTGGTTCTGCCATCGTTCTATCTTCTCGTTAGAATTTGATGTGCAGGAACTTTCGTGCTCCCATGAGATTCGGCCATCCACGATTGGTTTTACCCAGTCTTGCTCCTATGCAGTTATCTTGTACATGCAGTCCAGGTCGTCATCGCTGTCGTAGTTGCACACTGGTTTCATGTAGTGCGATCCTTCTGCGGGATCTAAAGGTACCACTAAGCGCAGAGACTTTTTCTCAAATATCATCTTGTGCTTCTTTAGATTTATCACTCCATTCATCTCAGTGGCCCAATCTATTCCCAATAGTGCGTGGTAGGGATTGTTTTCATCAACAATATCTATCACTTCGAAATCTTCTAGTGCGTTTGCTTCTTCAATATCTATTGTGATTCCCTGCAATCTCCCCATAGGTAGGATCTTTTACTGGTTCACCATTCACAGTTGGATAGGAGACCATTAAAACGCAAGCCTGCCCATGCGCTCCCATGTCTGCTTTGGCAGGACGTTCGCGTCCAATCCTAGATCTAGAATAACTTGGTCCATCTCATATTCCCCAATATGCGCAATCAATCGCATCTCTATTCCTATTCGCGTCGTGTGCTACCCGAGATTTCAAACTACGCGTGGTTCTCCTAGCACGGTCCCAGCGCATCTAGTTATGAGTTCTTGCAGCCCCTTTATAGCCTTGCTGTCACGCAGCAACTTCATGCATGTCTCCAAGAATGTAGTGAGCATCGATGGGTCCATTTCTGGCTCAAGTCTATCTTTAATTCTTGAAGTGGAGGCATCAGCAAAGCTCCTCTTAGCTTCCATGAAAGTCTCCTTAGCGTGCTCCAAATCAAATTCTGGTTCCTTCGTTGGAGCCTTGCGAACCCAGGTACTTTCTTCAGGTTGCTTGCCTTTGTCATCTCCTGTCGTAATGCGGCTCAAACCTCATCATTTGAAAGTTTTGAGTCAGGGGAGGTTGGAGTGCTCCTTTATCGCGGAACCTCTCTATCAGTGTGGGACAATCCTCTGTCTCATGATCAAACAACGTACAATACAAGCATGATGGTCACGTTGGATTCGTACAATCGTGGGCATAATGCCCTGACCCTCTGCAATTGTAACATATCAGCTGTCCGCGACCTCTTCCTAGTCCCCCTCCACCTCAACCTCATCTGCGCCCCTGAAATGCAGTGCGTGCCATTCCTGCGTTTTGATCGAGGGGCCATGTTTCAGCCTGAACTCTGTAGGTAGGAGTTCAATCCATCATCATCTCATAACTTCTATAGGTGTGCTCATCATTTCCTACTAACCTACAGAAATTACATAACAACTGATGTGAATTTTGCGTATACTTCTGTAATAGATGGCAGTTATCTGTAGCATGCTTTCCTCCTATCTAACAAATCGCGCACCATAGTGCAGGTGCCACGCTTGGTCCTGCTTATGCCTCTAGTCTTAGCGGCATTGGCCCTCCTCCCACAAGGTAATTCGTGAACAATGAGTAGTGGTCCTTGTCGTGCCCCTAGCCCTTGCATTTTACGCACCATATCTCATCGCACATCTCTGGGCAGGTTGTCCTGTCTTGTTTCAAACTCTGCATCTCTAAGCACAAGTTTTTCAATTGCGCATGAATCTGCTGAACTCCTAGGTTGGGATCTTGTATTGGGGTCTCGTGCAACCTCATCGCGACCGCCAAGGCCTTGGCCTGAGTGCTTCGCTGATGTTGCAACAACACGTTCTATAGATGTGGCATTAACAATGCTACAAACCATTCGCAGTGTTGCCCATCTATTAATGTCATGTTTGCTTCGCGAATTGTGCAATTCAATCTTTGATCCAACTCCCATGGGGTTTTGCCTGGTAGCATTGTTATTTCCTTAAATCCAATGATCGACTGTGCCTCTGACTTTGGCCTGCTAAATTCTTTGTTTAGCACAACTTGGATATCCGTGATCCCCGCATTTGGATTGTCATTGGAATGCTTAATGTACTAGGTCAGTGTGCGATCCTGCAAAGAACTAAACAATGTTGCCTTCTTTATATTGTCATCCATGACTCCTGTGCTTCCCATACAGATTTTATCACGAACCAAAACTGGTCCGGATCTTCATTCCCTACTCCTTTGAACATTGGTAGTTTTATTGCGCTTGTCATATTGCTTCGTGGTGGTGGCGGAGGTGGTGTGGGTGAAGATGGGGGTGAAGACGGTGAAACTGGTGGTGTTGTGGGTGGAGGTGGTATGCGCAGAATTCTCTGCCTTATCAGATTGATCGCACTTCTTGGCAAGACCTTCGCGAGCTCTTCCTCGCCCCCTCGCAGAGGTGAAATCAAGGGGCTAGTCTCTAGTTCTGTGCTACCTTCATTTATGTAGATTCTCCCACTTCGCGTAGCCCCAAACATCAATCTATTTGCATAACCCGTTTTTCACACACTAGCATTTTAATCCAAGTGTTCAAAGATTTACTTACCTCGCGGTCCCTTGAGGAAGCGTTGTTCTACCTCACTATAACAGACCGAAGTATCTACCATGAATTTAATGATGAATCCTCCTATCCTTCGATCAAGCCTGTGATTGACATTGCGTCGATCTTATCTTCTGATGCTTCCAGTCTACGCACCGATTGTGGAGTCCACACAATAGGTTTGTCAAGTTTACACCTTCCTTGGCTATCTTCTAGCTTCGCGGTCCACTCGTACAACTCAGTGGGGAAGGATGCAAAGAAAATTTCATGGATCTTTGTATATAAGTAGTAGTCTAACCACTCTTCCTTTGATAGTCGCGGATTCCTGTTTTCCTATGCCGCGAACTCGTGAATCTTCTTGTCCAACCAATCTTCAATTCCTTTCTTTGTCTGATTCTAGTGATACGAAATCAGACATCTCTATGCAGATCTCAGTCCCGGTAATGGAACCATTTTTCGCTTGTTGGGACCTGAACCAGGTTCGGATTTAATTAGCCAAACAAATCCCTGTACTACTGGCCCTTCCGATAACAGTCCGCGGAGTGCAAACTAAGGTCTCAACCGAAGTAGTATGGGAGGGTGCTAGAACTAGGTTTCCACACCCTTGAGATGTCTGAGAGGTTCGACTGGTTTCACTGTTTGTCCCTATGCACATGTCACTTTGCGCACTTCCTTGTTCCTCATGCCCTGATACACTGCCTTCATGCAACCCTAACCAAGGGTTGTGGAGCTTCTGCGCTGCTAGAGCCATGCTCTTCACTATTACTTGAGATCTTACTTATCTTCCTATACCAATTAATTACCTTCGCGTACTTGGATGTCTTATGTTATAATTAGTTATACAAATGTTTCAAATAAGTTCACGCAACATATAAACAGTACACTTGAAAATTATACCCGATCATGTATTAAAACAGGAAAATATGCACAGAAATATGGTAAACTTTCTCTTTATTGATTCTTTCAATGGTTATATACTCGACCTGCCCCGCGCACTCAAATGCAGGGGTCCACGCACTCAACTGCGGACTACTAGGCCTCTGCACACTCAACTACAGAGCCTTTCCCTACCCTACGACTCACAAACACACTTTACACTTAAGTGTAATCACTTAGACTTCTCTTACTCTCCTCTATTCCATCATAGCTATTATTTATATTATACACTTAGAGCCTCACTCTATTTATACAATCCCACGGTCTGTGGACCATCGATAGGTCTATCCAGCCGACATTACATTACAAAACTAGGGCCGACAACGCTGTGACTCTATTATGATTTCGCGCCCCGCACCCGTAATTCGCGGAGATTTTACAAAAATATTCGGTCAAAACTTGGACTTTAAGCCCCAAAACCTGCCTTGGGGGGGATTCCATGCCCAACATAATCTATAAGCACATCTGAACACACAAAGACTTTTAAAAGCAGGAAATCAATCTTTGATCTCCGATCGAAAGATCGAAGAGTGTACTAAGTTTGACCTAGAAGACCTAAACCCTAAATGGCTAATCAAACTTCAAGAAAACTCAAGACAAGTCAAAAGGAAATTGCAAGTATACAATGAGAGAGTCAATGAACAAACACACTGGTAAGTCAAAAGGAGAAGACAACTGAAACTGAAAATCAAAGAGAAAACCCTAAATTTCTAATTTTTTTGCAATCATCGCACATGTCAGCAGTAAAGTAGCGATCATCGATATTGTAACTAGGAAACCCACGATATCATTGCGACTGTCAAGTTCATATATGTGGTGGTCAAGGAAAAGGACAAAGAAATCTAAAATTTTAAAAACAACTCAAGTTAACAATCTTCAGACATCTACCAAGTAATGACACTGACTGCAAGCCAGTAATGAAGTCTAAAAATCAATGGTTGACCAAACTCATGAAAAGACAAGGTGAAGGAAAGAAATGAAAAGGTCATGGGCTCCCATATGGAGTGGACATTTTTTTGACAAGGTTACTCCTCTCTATGGATAGAGATGCTCCCTCTAGCCCAATGAGTGGGTATAACAACTTGAGAGGACAATCAACTAGACATCTTCCTAGATTATGATTGAAAAATAAAACAACAGAGAAGGCATACCTTTCTCTGATGCTAATATGATTTCCTTTGTTGAAATCCTTGAACTGCTTGTATCAAGGTCTTGTTCCTGCTTCTTTCAGTGCTTATGTACTTGTAAAAACAACCAAGAGACAACAAAGAATGCCAAAACCAATATAAAATCCAATAATAATCTATTTAGTTGATCAAGGAATGCCAAACAAATTCATACATGAACATATATATTGGGAAGATGAACCAACAATTGTATTATTATTTAAAGAAGAAAGGGAAGCTTACAACCATAGCCTTGATGTTGAAAGGATCTCCTTGAGTGTTAATCCAAGTCCAAGCCAAGAAACTCTCCAACACTCATTCTCCAAGTCTAATGAATAGCCTCTAAGCAGAGGCTCAACATAGGGGTGCAAATGGACATAGATCAACCATTTGGGAATGGTAGAGGGGAAATTTATTAGTTTGGAGAGGGATTTAGACCTCCTCCAAAGACAGTATTAGGTCCACATCTTAAGGAGGTAGCTCATAGGGATGAGACCAAGAGGTCAAATTAAGAGGATTTGACCTCATCTATGCGAAACCACCTCTAGTTAGCCACTCTGGTAGCTTCTAGATCACGAAGCTTCTCATCGTCTTTGGGAAAAAATCATTTTTGAGACCATCATGAGTATGAGAGAGAATAGAGTGATGCTATCGTTGGCTTAACAAGGTGCAACAAGCAATCATCGCGGTTTTGAGTTTCATAAGGGTGATGATTCTCATTTTAGGGTTTAATGAGCTATTTCTTCAAGGAAAGCTCGAGGTATTTTCGAGGAAAAGTTAAAGGAGGGATCTAAGATGTATAAATTGATGAGTATACTATATAATGATCATGTTTCAGGCACTTCAGGGTATGTCAGAGGGAAGTGCAGGAAGCGTGACAAAATACTGTGTAACAAGGTCCTGGTTTTCCTTCCGCATAGTACTATCCTCAAGAAGAGAAACTAAAGAGCAGTAGTTTGTGATGTGTATAAAGCAAGAGAAGATGCTCCTTACTTAGGAGGTGTTGGTTTTCCTTCCTCAAAAATCTACTCCAACAACATTACCATTGCATCAAATCATAAACTGGAATTCAAGAAACAAGTCAAGAAATGGAAAAGGATGATTTTAGTTTTGATTCATAATTTGATAGAAAGAGAATTTAACTTAAATCCTTGATTTTCTTTTCGCACACAAATTAGATTTTAAACCAAAATCATCCAAAAATCATACAAAAATCATCACACATTAAGTAACTCAATCATAAAACTGGAACAAGAAATATTGAATCAAAGCTATGCTAATTTATACAAAATTTAACCAAAGTGTACTTAGGTTGGTATTGGTCCCTCCAACCTTGCCTTGTACACCTGAAGAACTCTTCAACTATAGCTAACTTAATAAAGCATCCACAACATGAACAACAAATAGAACAGTAGAAATGATTCTTCAAATTATCTCAAAAGTATCCAATAATATTAATACAAAATTACACTTCTTTGAATGGTCCATAAACTCTGTTTAAATAAGCAAATCATAAAAAAAAATTTCTATAATGGATGTAACAACCTTATCAATCCTAATCCATCCATACAGGTTGAACTCATCAAGTCTGGTTCACAAAATCAGGAAAAAACACAATATTGTCATATTTTTATAAAATATTTTGATTGTTTAATAATTTATGCTTTTTAGACATGCAGTATTGATAATCCATGGTATTGACCCATGGTATTGTAACAAAGCCTAATTTTTACAAGTTAATAATATCTACGGTAATGTGGGGGTGAATATCCATGACTAAAAATCTTTTCATATTGTTATGCAATATTTTGGCTATGAAATAGGTTATGGTTTCTGGGCTTGTGGTTTTGATAAGCCATGGTATTTGTTGGCATTATGATATAGGTGTTGTCCTTGATGGCAATTCACATAGATGACAGTTCACAGTGTAACATGTTAACAACAAAGGATTACAGATCAGACTCCAGAGACGGAAGAAAGAGAATGGTTTAAGAAGTATACGTTGGTTCACTTTGTCCAAGTAGCGAATACATGTGGTCTCATGGAATAGAAGGACCGTATACGTATGCACACAATTTCACAGAAGGAAAAGCGCATATGGGATGGAAAATCAAGGTTTTGGCATGAGGTTTTGGTCCGAGGTATTGGTCTGAGGTATTGATTCGAGGTTTTGGTCCGAGGCTTTTGGTCTGAGGTATTGGTCCGAGTTTTTGGTTCGAGGTATTGAAAAAGGATCTAAGTATATAAGGAGGAGAAGATCAAAGGGCTAAGTGTGAAATTAATGAATATCTCATGAAGAGTTAGATCAAAAGAAAATATGCATGTTCTGGGTTTCTGGTGCTTTGCTTGATCTAAACTAAGGATGCACCTAAGTGGTTGATGATGGATGATGGATCAGGATCATAAGACCTGAATTGAACTATCATTATGTGGTCTAATCATGATAGTCTAGATCAAAATACTAACACATGTTTCATTCTGTAAATGTTATGATCTGGGTATGACTAAAGTCTGGAATAGTTATGAAGTTTTAAGTTAGTATTCGCAGATCTATATGTTGGTTCGCCTTGCTAAAGGTGTGTATACATGCCGGATCAGTACTTTGAAGTAGCGTATACATTATGAGATATGAGATTTGAAGTTGCAGTTGGTTCTGGTTGTTGATGCAGATTTCTGGGTTCTGATCTGTGTTTTGGTGACTGTGTTCTGATGAAAGTGTTTTGAATGATCAGATTGATTGATTGTGATTTGCTTCAATGTTGATGGGTTTTCAGTGATTGGTTGTATTGCAGTGGTGATTGACTTTTAGCTTCAATGTTACTGATGGTTCCAGTATGAAAATATGATGAAACGTGGCCTTCAGATTGTGGTGTTGTGTACCAGGAGTATCTAGTTTAAAAATTTATGAAACATGGTCCTTGGAGGAAGAGAGAAGGTCATAGCATTCTGTAGGCCAGCGCCTACGTAGTACTGGTTAACATATCTTCCAATACAAGAGACATGGGGTTGGAGCTCACTTCAAGTAGCGTCTGGATAACGAGTGAAGGTCGAATCCTTATGTAGGCCAACACCTACATACTAGTAAACATATCGGCTAGTACAAGAGCTAGGGGGTTGTAGCTCCCTTCCAGTAGAAGCTGGAGAATGAGATATGGTTGTATCCTTTTGTAGGTGGGTGCCCATGTACTGGTATGAGTCTGCACCAATACAATATTGTAAATAGTTTTTTCTTATATTAAAAGAAGACAGAGATGACAACAACAAGTGCTTTTGTCCTGCATTGGGTTTCCACCTTAAATCTTGGTGTTCATGTGTGTTTCTTATGTGTGATGGTTTATTCTGTGATTAATGCACATGGTTATTATTTAAATGGTTAATAAAGTACTAATGCACTGATTAAAGATAAACATATGACGAATTAACTTAATCATAAATTCATTGGATATACGTTGGTTTCCTTAAAGACAGTTGCGTGCACATGCGAGTTCCCTTCATTGAAGTAGTGTATATAAATCTAAGTAGGAAAAGAAAAATTTATTGATTTGATAAACACCCCCCCTCTCAGTATTATTCCCAAAATGTATTGGCCCATGGTATTGTAACAAAGCCTATTCACAAGTTAATAACAAAATCAAAATATAACGAATTGAATTTTATTATTTTCATTAATTTAAATTTTTATTATTAATTGAGCTAATATTTAAATGTTTACACTCATCCCCAATATCGATTTTAACTTCTTCTTCTTTTTAATTTAGCATCTAACACAACAACAACAACAACAACAACAACAAAAAATCTTATTAAAAATATATCATTTAACCCAATTACAATTTATATCCTTTATTTTTCTATTATAAATATTTCTTTTATTTTTTCCATTATAAATATTTCTTTTCTTTTTCATTTCAAGTTTAGCATTGGGTTCAAATAAAATGTTCACAAGTTACAACATCACATTTTAGCACTGCATTTTTCTTTGCCTTGTAGATATCTGCATGGAAATGCCAAAATAAATATTTCTTTTCTTTTTCATTTCAAGTTTAGCGTTGGGTTCAAATAAAATGTTCACAAGTTACGACTATCTTGATCTAGTTAGGAAGTATCTCAGCAGGGTTCAAATGTTCATAAATTTTTGGAGCTACAAACAACTTTTCAGTAATGGGGTATTTGGTGAAAGGCCACTAAAGTCCAAACTATGTGGATATCTAGAGATAGATCTGCACGGGTGGGATAAAGGCAGTCTGGATCAGACTTCATGAAGTCCTTCTTGGAGGTTTCCTCCCTACGTTGGATCTCTCATTCAAAACACCAAATCCATCACCATTTTGCAATTTTCTTGTTTTAGTGGGCTTGAACAATTTATCTGTGGAGAGATGGGTCTCAGTTAGCATGAATATTCCCATTTTGATATATCACACTTTTTTAGCTGTAGATCTACTATTAACTCTATGCATTTATAAACGTTGATCGACTCAACCAGAAGTACTAGGCACTTGGCTTGATTTGAATGGTGGTGGATTAAACGGGTAAAAATATGTGGAGTTCCCGTAAATACTTTGGTTAAGGTTTCAGGTTCCTATACATATGTTAATTGTATAAATTTAATCTAGGTATTGTTTACATTCAAAATTGTCAAATATGTAGAAGTTACTTTACACATAGCTTACATGAGAATAATGTTGTCTTAATATAACATGTAAACTTTATATTACTTACAAGTGATGCTATTGTATATTGTTGTGCATATGTTAATGGTATAATTTCAGTCTAGGTAATTTTTTACATTTAAAATTGTCAAATATGTAGAAGTTGCATTACACATAGCTTAGATGAGAAAACTTTTGTTTTAATATAACATGTAAACTTCATATTACTTACAACTGATGCATATTGTATCTTATTGTGCATGTGTTAATCATATAACTTCAGTGTGGTTAATTATTTACATTTATAAATTGTCAAATATGTAGAAGTTACATTACACGTAGCTTAGATGAGAAAACGTTTGCCTTTATATAACATGTAAACATCATATTACTTATATTTGATGCATATTGTATCTTATTGTGCATATGTTAATTGTATAAATTTAGTGTGGGTAATTTTTTACATTTTAAATTGTCAAATATGTGTAGATAATTTTTTACATTTAAAATTGTCAAATAAGTAGAAGTTACATTACACGTATCATAGATGAGAAAACGTTTGTCTTAATATAACATATAAACTTTATATTACTTACAGCTGATGCATATTGTATCCTATTGTGCATATGTTAATCACATAACTTCAATGTGGCTAATTTTTTACATTTAAATTGTCAAATATGTAGAAGTTACTTTACTGGTAGCTTAGATTCGCACACAAATAAAATATCAGAAATATGGCAGGGGAATGAGTAAGCATTTTCACACTGGTTTAAAATTTCTGGTTGCTTGGTGAATAGAACCAATTCATAACTATTGCTATTTTTGGTGTAGTAAGTTATTAACCCAAGATAAAAAAAGGTTAGTCTCTTAAATGATTGAAAAAGGCTATTTCGAATGTTATATAGAAGTTACATTTCAGGTAGCTATATCTACCCTTACGTAACTATAATATTCCATCTCCATGTTTTTCACACTTTTCAACATTTTAAAGGTTTGTCTACTTTAGCGTGATTAAGAAATTAAATAGTCGATATTGTTTAAGACATCCCCTATTCGCAACATTTTGAATTCTTAAGTGGGATCTTGGGTAGGTAGTTTTAACTAGATGGTGTTTTATAATTCCGGAAAGAGACTTTAGGAGCAATCTTGAATTGCATGCTCATTTCCATTATGCATCTAATATTTGCAACTTTTTCTAGGTGAATAACCCAACATTCCATGTTGAACATGAAGCAAGTACCTCAAAAATTGGGGAATATTAATTATTCCATTTCCAAAGGGGAATAGATCCAAAGAAGACAATGAAAACTATCATAAATGACTTTTGTCGGGTTGTATTTAATGAGATCTTAGTAGAATTTGCTACTGAAGTAAATCAATTGATGAGTTTGAATCTTGAAGGTAGTGTTGAATAGGTGTTACAAGGTCTCTCTATAACACTATCTATTTACATGATTCTAATACCATGATATGGTGTCTCAATAAAACTATTTTCCAGTGTCAGTAGTAGATGTAGATAGATTTCGCATTTCCTATAGGTAAATCGTCTCATTTAGCTTTCTCATGTCCTACAGGTAAATCATATCATTTAGCTTTCTCAAGTCCTATAGGTAAATCGTATCATTATAGTTTCTATGAAATCTCTGAATGTGTTCAAAGTTTGTCTGAGATAAGGAAATATGGATGTACTCTTAAATTTATCTATGTTGTAATAAGACCAAGAATAAAGTTTTCATTGCAAAGAATTGAGATTTACCATGTAAGTTTTCTTTACTACATGAAATTCTTGATTTGTTAGATCCCAACTAGTTAGGGTTGAATTTGTTTTTGTTGTAATGAGATTAAGAATTAAGTTGTCATTTCAATCATTGGAATCTACGATGTATGATTTATTCAGTACATGAAATTGTTGACATTTTAGATCCCAACTTATTAGGATTATGAAGAGTCTTATTTCAAGAGAATATTTATGAATGATTTATTCTTGCTCAAACAATCACAGATTACAGAGAGGTGGAAAATTAATGAGATGCAACTAAAGGGTTTTTGTTTTAAAATACGTGGAGGGAGTGTAAAATAATTTTCAGTTTCCTTAAAATATATTGGTGCACCCACTAAAGTGCTTCATTTTCCTCCTAGTTAATTCCCTTTCTACTATCCCAGTGCTTCTACAATCCCTTCTCCAAAGTGATCTCTTAAATATCTTGGAGGGAAAGTAATTACTTGATTTGAACCCACAGATTACAATTTGATTAGGACCAAGGGATGAGAGAGCTTCATATTATTCGATCTCTTCCGCAAGTTAAAATCATATCAAACAATTTCCTTTCTGTTTAATTGATACGATAATCATTCCAACATTTGTTAGGATTTTGAGACCTTTTTCAATGATTTTTTTTATGAAAGTTGTGTTCTCAATTAAGGAAATTAAAGAAAAGGTGAAAATGATGCAATGGAAGGATTTTTGTTTTAGTGCCTAAGAATGCCTCGCTAATGTGAAGGGCTTGGTATTTTCTTGACTCAAGATTAGTCGCATTTGACTTCCTACCATTCTTTTTAATTTCATTTATGTCATGTTTATATTGCTATTCTTGAAGTTGGTGATCTATTATGTGTGTAATAGGAAGTATTAACTATTAAGCACTCTCAAAGATGATATTGATGGATGACTAACTTTAAATGTCCCTACTTAACACTCTAGTATTATATGATCATGCAAAGAAATTATTAATCAATATTAAAGGGAAGATGATTAACGTGCAGTGTTTCTTGGCTTGTCATATAATTACTACATTTTTTCCCTCAATATATTTGAGGCTAATTATTGGTTGTTACTTGTGGAGCTTCTCTTTGGCTCAGGAAAACATCCAAGATAAATGTACATTGCATTGGCATTGGAAATCATCAAAGAGGACTTCACCAAAATCAGTACAGGACATGGGAGAAATTGGTATAATGAGTGGATAACCGCTATAGAAACACTGAGGCACCATAATTTCATATGTATTTAGATTCACTCGAAATTAACTAGTCACAAGAAGTACCTTTTTTCGAATATTTTCATGTATACATAAATACTCAAAATGCAATTTTAGGCTAATTATTCAAACTAATAATTATCTAATAGTCATAATTTTATAATTAAATGGTATAATATGATTAATATTATAGGACACAACTACAGGGTCTGACTGTGAGAGGCATTATGACAATATATGTACACTTCTCATTATATTAGACAATAATCTCTCAGAGTGTGATGTCCATACAACGAAATGTAGTACTAGAGGCCATTGTGGGATTGCAATTTTTTCTTTTAGTGGACCATGGTGATATATTTTCTTGGGCCTTAGTGTTATGCTTCCCTAAGGTTTTGACACTGCTCACAACTAGCACCTTCATTCAACCAAGTGAGGTACTCATCTTGGAAATTTGAATCATTTTTTCTCCACAATCCAATATGATGTTGTATCAATCTCATGATCCTAAAAACATAGGTCATAATAGACAAGAACTTTTACCGTGGGCAAAAGCATCTCCAAATTTAAGGAACATGACTCTTTTAGGACAAGCAATAAGGATATTTTTTACACTGATCTTTTTTTTTTCCATTTTTTTTCACAAGTTATCTACTGTCTGATATTCTTAGCATGTAACTTAGTTGGTATGATTATGCCTAAGCTTTTCTTGAAGGTTGAATACTAAGTTCCTAAGGTGTTATTTTCTATGGTAATGTTTTATTTGCTTTGTTTATACAGGTCATCTAGCCACATAGTGGCCACTATCACCCAACTAAAAACTATTTCCCAACTGAAGAAAACTTGTTTGAGTTTCTTACTTTTCTACGGAAAAATGGCATTGACATTATTGATGTTGAGTTATATGTCATATAAATCTTTTATAGTCTACTTTTGTTTATATTCCTATGTTCATTGTTTTTTATGTATTATACTCTGCATTGTATCTTCTTTCATTTTTAGAGTATGAACTAAATATTGATGGTAATAAGCATGAATTGAAGAAAGAGAACAATAACACTGGAGTGAAAATGCAGAAAGAGAGAAGAGAACCAGTCTAATGATGCCCTTAAAGCCAATATCTCGCATGACACACAAACATACAGACTGATGGTCACGTCTTTAGAGTTGGTGAATTCACCTGCAATGCCTTGGCAAAATAATGATAATGTTTTGAAGTGATGAAACACTATTTCATGTGTGAATTGTAGTCCAACCAATATTAAGTTGAAAAATCATATTGTAATACTTGAAATTTTATATAATATAATTTATGTGGTTCAAATTATTTATAGTTGTATTTGATATTAATTAGTATTGTAATAAGCATATGTAACTTTATGTTTTGACATTAGATAAACATGTACATTGTATGACATTTTTTTAATTTAGTTACAAAATCATACTAATTAATCTATGTTGACTAATAACGAACACATAAAATCAATCTAAAACTACTAAATTAATAGTTCATATTGATTAATGATGAACATAAATAAAATGAATATATGACTAAATTAGACGTTTATAATAATTATTAATGAACGTAAATAAAATGAATATAAACTACTAAATTAGTCGTTTATACAATGAATATGAAAATACCAAAAAAGATAAATGAATAATGCAAATGATAAATTTTTTATTACAAAAGACAACTTAATTTAACATATATATGACCATTAGTAGCTAATTTATAGTATCTTATAACATGGCAAAAAATTATTCATATTTCTTTGGTCATTAATTGGTTTCAAATGATGACTAAAATTTGTGTGTGTGTGTATATATATATATATATATGACTATTAGTAGCTAATTTACAATATCTTATAACACGACCAACATTTTGGTCATATTTCTTTGGTCATGAATTGGTTTTCTCAGATGATCATATGGTAATATATTTTGTTGTATATTTGGTCACTAATTGTGACAATTAATGACCAAACTTATGACTAAATATACTACTAAATGATAAAATTGAGACAAGCAATTAATGACTAAGTTACAAACGATTAAATTTAGTTGGTTACATTATAAGATATTGTAAATTAGCTACAACTAGTCATCGACTGAAAAATGGTATTTTATATGCAAATTTTAGTCATTTTTTAGCAACTAGTTAGTCATTTTGTACTAGAGACTAGGCCTCAAATTTTGTAGGGAGGCATAGGCACAAGTATTCCAAAGAACCCAGAAAGAATTTTGGGAAATTCCACCCAGAAGTGATTTTATTAAAATAATTAATATTTTTAATGGGGTTCCTAAGTCTAAACTTAAGTAAATTAAAATATTAATGGGTATTAATCTAATAAGGGGTGAAACTTCTAGAAAAAGCCATGGATCAAGTCAAAATGATCTAAGCCTTTGATTATGTTTTAATCTAGTCCATTGGTTGTCCAACAGGAAGATATAAGAAGGGGCTTGAGGGTCATTTGGAAAACATGCTGAGAGATCAAGAGATCAAATTTTTGAATTGAGAAGTTCTCAAGAGGAAATTCTAATCGAGGATATTTTGCAGAGAGGGCAGTGAGTATCCAGAAGAAGGAATTTTTCGTGGGTCAGAGAGTACGAGGTAGAGAGAGGGAAGTTTGACATCCAGTGAGAGGTTGGCGATGGTTGACGTAGTGGCAGTGCAGGCCTTAGAGGGAAATCAAATTCAGGTTGAGGAAATTGATTTTCAGTAGCCGGGAGCCGAGGTGTGAGACCAAGAAGCAGAGATTTGGATTTCTAGCCAGAAGAGGGTCCAGAGAAGGAGTAGCATGATACCCAGTAGCAATGATGCAGGAACTATGTAGGAGTGATGCAGTTCTGTGCAGAGGCTCCAGTTTAGCGTGATCAGTCTCAGATTTTCCTAGTGACAGGGTGAGATTATTTCACCATTCATTTTGTCCAGTTTCTCTCTGTATCAGATTGCTAGTTGATCATCCAAGAATTGTACTCAGATTTTCTCCTGCATAATAGTAAAACCCTCAGATTTGTTGCACCAGTTTTCCCACGTTGGGTTTTTCCAAGGACAATTGTCCAAAAATAACAATGTCAATTGTATTTTATTTTATTTCTTTCTTAGTATCTTGTTTCCAAATATAATTTAATAAAGGGAAGGCTACAGTGTATGTATTATGATATTTTCTGTAAGAATCTGCAAGTAATTTGTTTAAAGGAATTTAACAAATATGAATAATATCATCAGTTGTTGTAGTAGGGATAACGGTTGTGGAATTTTCACAAATTATTTGTAATATCTAATGTAAAAAATATTTTAGTGTGTGGTCCCTCAAACTTAGAGACCATGGCTAAAATATTTGAGGGTGGAAAAAATATTAATCCCCTCTTGTGTCAATTAATTATTTTTCTAGATAAATTAAAATAAAAATCCTAAGCTAGAAGAATAATTAATTTAGAGTCAAATATAATTATAGAGAAATTAAAATTTCTCCAAGTGGAGAATTCAACTGGAGAATGCATATTTCAAGGAAAATTGAGCCCTTGGGCCTTGTTGGTTGTTTCAAAGTCAAAATTTTAAGGAAATTTCCAAAATATTAATTTTTGGATTAATTAAAAATTGGTTTTAAGTGAAATTTGAAATTTTCCTCAAAATTACATATTTTCAATGTTTGAGGTTAAAAGATGATAAAATCCTTATCAATGGTCGATATTATTTTGATGAGGATCAAGCCAACTAGTTATTTTCCATTTATAGGATTTCTCTATAAATAGAAGCCATTTTTTTTTCTCAAGTCATAAAAAAAATTCTAATTTTGGGCTATCTCCAGATTATGTAAATTTATAATGCTGGTATTGAGCCATTGCTTTTCTGGGAACATTTTAATATCATAATAAAAATACCCTAGGGTTTAGTTCATGGTGTTCTTGTTCCATTTATTTGTGGTACATGCTAGTTATGTGTTAATCCTATATCGTACTTCATTTTTATATAAATTGTTATTTCATTTGTCAATGATAAGACATTCTATTGGTAAAATTTGCTTTTATATTAGGTTATATGATTCATCATATGATCTAATGATTTGATTTGAGAAAAAATTATAGAGATCTGCAGGTACACTAGCCCTTGGGTTCCAAGTTCACAAAATATGGAGGAAGCTTTACCTTGTTTGGGCTCTTGGAATTTTTAGATGGTGTTTTAACTTCACTAAGGGGTGTGGCCAATATTGTAATTTTCAAAAAATACATTGATCCATTGCCATTATTTAGAATTTATTTCTAAAAAACTTATTGTAAAATCATTGTATATTTATAAATATTTTGTATATATTTTTTGTAAAATAATTTTGTAAATTATTTCTAACCCTTATTTTGTAGCTTTTGGGAAAAAATTATTTCATTAATGCAAGTGAGCTTCAAGGTGATCAAGATTTTTTTTGGGGTTTTGAGCTAGATCTAAGCCCTTGAGGGTAAGATCTAGTCTCCATTGAATTTGCAGTCTCAACACAGCATTTTCGTAGTTAATTCATGGAGACAATTTTGTTGCATAGTACCGAATTTTTTTAAAAGTCTTCCAACCCTATTTGTCTCCTCCTTAACCTTAGTCATCCCCTTGTAGGTCCTTTTAGAGGCCTTGACCTCCATTTTTGGGAGTCGTTTAGCCCTCTCAAGGCCTTGGCCTCCTAGCAACAACCCTTAAGGCTAGGTCGTAGCCCCTAGGCAGCTCTTCCCTTTAGCCGCAAGCCTATTTAGGCTTGTGACCTCATTTCTAGGGCTTCTCAGCCCTAGTTGCAAGCCTTAAAGGTCTCCTCCTACCCTTCGCGAACCTACTTCCTATGTCATCGCCTCTTTCTTCCTTGTCACAGGCATTAGCGCCTCTCCTTTTTCTTAGCATGGGCCCATTAGACCTTAAACCCTAGCTGCTGCCATATTTTTCCATAATGCTAGCATTTCTAGGATTAGCATTGCCCTATTTCAACACTCCTTTCCTCTTTCCATCTCTGATTTGGGTTATCATTGAGTTTTATCACTAATATTTGGTGGTTACAACGATTTTCAAGTGAATTTTGAGCTAATAGTTGTGGTTGCAGGAGGTCATCTCAATTGGAAGAGTTTTGGGTAAGAATACATGTTATTTACAAGGCCCAAAGGCCTATTTGTCTCCCTCCTCAAACCCTCTCTTTTATCACTATTTTTATTGGCATCTTATAATCATTTGTATGCAGTAGTATAAGTCTCATCTAAGTGGCACAAAGATCACTAATAACTCATCTAAATTCATTAACAAGTCACTTGCTTTAATTAGGTACTCATTGTTTGGTATAAATTCATAAGTTTTGATGATTTTAATATTGTTTGAAGAAGTACTATAAGGTCTGATTTTACATAACAGTGACATTAGAAAATATCTTTAACGCATCAAGAATTTTGTATCTTGGTTTCCCTTGCATCATTGATCACAATCTTGTGTTGGAAAAGTCTAATATCTCTTTGGCTACCTCATTCATCTCATTTGCACCCTTGCATGCACTTGCACTTAGGCATTCCTCATTGTTTGCATTTTATATTAAGTGTTCTCATTTAATCAAAAGAAAGAGATAAATAGTTGGCACTATTTTGACACATTTGGCATAAAATTAGCTATTTTTTCATAAAATTTCATTCTCACTCCTTTAATGTCACAAGTTACATAAAGGCTTCTAATATTATTTAATGCTCTATTGTGGAAAGGATTGTTAGCATTGTTAACATTGGATTTTGGTTAAGTTGCTACATTGCTTCAATGACAAGAGATCTAACACTTTGTTTTCTTGTGAGTGTCATAATCTAAGAGATCTAAATTTTGCACAGAGTAACTCACTCATAAAGCTTCTAATATTAAGATCTAATATCATCTTGAATGGTTAGTATTTTTTAATTGGTCATTAGATTTGGGAATATTGGTATCTCTTGTTCTCTTACACTAGCATTGGAGATCTAATTGTTCTACATTAATTTGGCATTGTGATCAAATTTGTTATAAATTGAAAAAGTGATAATTGTGTTTAAAGAACATTAATCATCTAAATTGTCTATCTCTTAAGTAAGTGTTCATTGACATCATTTTCATTCTTATATTGCCTCATATAAGTGTTAACAAAGAACCTTGGCTAATTGCTCTAAGCGATATCATCGATAGGTACTCTAATTTATAGTATTGCCATTGGATTTAATCTATATTTGACATATTGGTGAATTTTTATTAAGAGCATCTATATTGTTTTCATTCAGTACTTGAGAAATTGTCTCTTGGTTATATTGAATACATATTTTGGGCACTATTAAAATTGAACACTCCATCCTGTGGTTAAGATTATCTCCAATTTGTAAACTAAGTACTCTTTTGTCATAACTAAAGATTAATTATAACGAAGTACTTAAGATCATAGGCAATCTTAACTCAAGGGAATTCAATCATCTTTCATTTGCATTCTAGATTTAGTATTGCATTAATTAACTTACCTCCAACCATAACATTAGTTGATAGACATATAGGGTCACCCTTCATCTTGTATCTTGTGAAGGATAGACCCTCTCTAGTGGTTAACACGGTGACCTTCCAGTCTTCACAACCACAGTCTCTATAGCGTCGGAGGCACTGGGTCGTTAGATTTCAAGGGGAGGTATTGTTAACAAAGCCTTTGCTTGCTTCGTCTTGACGTCTCTCTACAACCTACTTTAGAGACTAGCCTCAAAAATGTTGAGGATTAAGAGATACATTTAGCTAGGCATATTTTTGGCTTGAGGGGGCCTGACCCAGGTTCAACGTTAGTTAGCCAAAAAATTCCCTACACTACTCGCCCTTTCGGCATCAGCCCGCGGAGCGCGGACTGAAGTCTCACCCGAAGCAGTATGGGGGATGTTGGAACCGAGTTTCCGCACCCTTGAGATGGATGTGACGTCAGTTTATTACAGCTATACCTACCTTCACACAGGCTACTTAGCCCTCTGTTCCACCCTTCAGTACCCTCGTGAAAGGGTACAATTGGCTTTCGCACAGCCCTAACCTGCGGCTCAATGACTTTCGCGCTGCTAGGGCAACGAACTGTGATATCTCCAAACTAGGATAAGTGTCTTACTTATCTTATTAACATATCTTAGTTAGCTTCGCATAAATAGATGTCCTTACTTGCTTTTAATTAACCAACAGAATTACATATATTTGTGCATCATATAAGCATTATAAGTGAAATTCATACTCAACATAACAAGATGCATAAACAAGAAAGAAAGACACAGAATCTGTAGAATACTTCTCTTTATTGATAATTCTAGACAATTAAAGACTTGACCTTCTTGCACACTCAGCTGCAAGGGTTGGCGCACTCAACTGCAGACTTCTACCCTAAGCCTCTACGCACTCAGCTACAGAGCCTCTACCTACGTTAAGACTTAGAATTCTTGGTCTAAGCTATGACTCTCTTTGTCGCATTCTTTCTCCTTTTACTCCTCCCCTCCAATTGCTTAGAGCTTAACCCTATTTATACAATCCATTGGTCCGCGGACCATGGGTAGATCTTTTATAGCCGAAATTACATTTCTGAAATAAGGGCAGACAACCCTATGACTCTTTAACACCTACGCGCTCCGCGACCACAAAATGCAGATTCTTTACACTTGGATTACAAAATTTGACCAAAATATGGGCTTTTAGCCCCAAAACTACCCTTAGGGATCCCGGGCCCAACAAGCCCCCAACACAAACATCGTGACTCACCCTCGAGTCACTCTGCAGGCGCAAAGACCTCCCAGCTCCATTTGGATGACTGCAACCTCGGTAGCGCACTGAGCAGTCATCTGCTGGACTTCTTTCACTCACTGCTCGGTGACTATTGCTGAATTGCTACCCTAAATCTTCTGTTGAGTTGCCTGCAGTGTCGCGAGCTTTCCTTCAATGGAAGTTGTGATCGTATATGCCTCGTCTATCCATGTCTGTAGGCATGCTTTTAGGACCACTTCTTTACGCCGAGCGACATCCACTTGTTCCTTAAGTGCCTTTCCCTCCTACATATGTTTGAGCCTCTGTGTGAGGGCGACCATCTACGTGGTCCCTTTGACATCATCATACCTTTGTTGTAGCTCATGCGCCTCTGTCTCTAGGTGCTCTAAATTTGGGTCCTCCTACGGGGTGGTCAAGGCCTCGAATGATTGTTTAAAAAGTCTTGTGCAGTCTGCTACTGCATTGTTGATCACTGTTATTGCTGTTATAATAGTGATGGAACGTTGTTCCCTAACTTCTGATAGAATTCAAGGTTGAGGCCTCAACTACAATTCTGTGATCTGCAAGTTCAACTCCAACTGAATCCTGGCCATCTATGTCTGAGCATCGCACGCCTTGTAGCCAACTTGCGGACACGCACCTCAACCGGTTCTTATGCTTGAATGTCCAACTCTGAGACCATTTGGTAGGCTTCCTCCAAAACCTGCATGATTTTCTTATTTTGTTCCACTGCCTCATTGTGTTGTAGGACCAACTGCTCGATGTTGATGTGTTTCTCACTCATCACCTATAGAGCGTGACTCTCCTGGGCCCTAAGTTCCGTGGTGACTCCATCCTACAAGAGGTGGAGTGTCTCTCGAGGGAGCACGGCCATATTCAATACCAACCCTTTCAGGTTGTTGACTGTGAGCCTGTTGGCCTCATTTTCTATAGTAAGTGCCCCATCTAGTAGCACTATTGCGTTGGTCACCCTTGTGCGCAACATCTCCCCGGCAGCTGAAGTGCCAATCACGAGGCTGGTGGACATTGTGCCAGCCTGTGGAGTGCAAGCCTGTAACTCCTACAGCTCAGTCAAGAGAGCCCCTAATACCAATTGTTGCTGCTCTTCGAATTGTTGGAGAGCCTCCGCGGTGACATCCCTCACCATTTCTCCAATATCATGAAAATATCCCTCGGTGAGGGTGATTGGGTGGAAGGATGTATTTGAAGCCTTGGTTTTCTTTCGTGGCACTGCCTTCTCTTGTGGTCGTTGACGCTTGAGTTGGGTGGACGTCTTCTGTGGGTCCATGCCGCCTTGTTCTTTTGGATCCTCTATTTCTGCTTCAATCCCAGGCAAAGGTGACTTTTGTCCTTCGTGCTCTTCTCTTCTTGTCTTCTACTGTTCAGCCAATTTTGTAGTGTCGCGTGTTTCCTGGGTCTTAGCCTCCACTTCCTCTTTCCTGCACTTCTCATCCAGTTGCACCATTCTGATTTTTGTTTCTTCCTTCTTACGCTACATGGTGGACTTGTCTGTTTCCACCGCGGAGCTTGTTGCAGCGCGCCATTCTGGTGGCCAAGACTCGAGGACTGCAAAGATAATGTCATCAGTCACTAGATATGGTAATTTATTCCATGTCTTCATAGGGTCCTTTTTCGCCCTGATAAAGACATGGTGGAAATCCATGTTGAACTCTGCAAATCTCTACAAACTAGCGTATACTATGGGCGACAACTGCGTCTTGCGATTGATCCCCATGTGGATACTCATCTCCATCAAGACCCAAAAGATCTTGCTTTCTTTTATGCACTACACATCCTTGGTCACCCACAACGAAGCATACTTCGCTACCTATGGAAGGTCCGGTGCGACCGAAGGGAATTGGTTGTCTTCTGGCAACTCCCATGCCACCAGCACAATCGACAGCAAGAGCCATGCGTAGTGGAATGTCTTGCCCTACTCCTGTGCCTCACGACAGTTCGCAAGGAACTCGCCGCATAGATAATTCACCAATTTGAACTGGACTCCTTAAGCACATTAGGCTGCTAGTGCAATCACAAGCGCATGCACCTTGTTTGCGCGGCACTTCCGTATCACCTTTCATGCTAATATTTGCGTCACTACCTTGACTGCAGGGTTATTAATGCTGGAGATGGCATATCCTCGCTTCTTCTTCTGCAACTTGAATTTCTTCTTCATAGCTTCCGCGAGGGCCAACTCACCACCTTTTCCTTCTGATATATTGGCTGGATCCTCCCCTAAGTAAGGAAACTATGTGATCTGATGGATCAAGTGGTCTGTGGTGAGAATGGGATCCTCTAGCCACAAACACACATCATGCACCAAGCAAAGCAACTATCTGATGACAAAGATGGTCACTAGGGCACGGTGGTAATATGGTACCCAGAGCAGGTTGAGTAGCCTGGCTTTCTCTACACCCTTGAGCCAGGTCCACGACTCTAATTTGATCATTCCATGAGTCACGTCAATCTGTCAGTGCATTAGCTGCTCAGTTGCTAAATGCGATAATTTCTCATGATATGCGAGGTCCCAATCTTCGAACTTTAGTATAGGAACCTGCCTAAGTGCAGCCCCTCAAAAACAATGTCATCCAGGAGAAATGGAGTTTACAGGGAGCACTTGCTCTCGTCTACGTCCTTTGGCACCTTGGCTTTGCCCTTGTGCGGAGGAACATATTTCGGTAACTTGGTAATATGGTTTGCACCCTGGGTTTCAACTTCCATTTCCAAATCCTTCTCATCTGCCAGGATTTCTTTAGATTCTTCCTCGTCTGTTTCTAGATTAATGGCCTTCCCCTTTTCCTGCAAAGTGAGCTTGGTCCTCTGTGGGTTTCTTGGTGAGACATGCACTAGTATCATAGTCTGCTTCTCCTTCTTTGGTCTCGATATTCTGGGTAATTTAGGGACTTTGACTACCACTCTGGCACTCGTTGGGGCAGTTTCTACTACCCCAATTTCCTGCGCGACTTCCTCAACTGTCATGGCTTCTATGTCCATGGCTTCCGCGGGTGCTGACATAGTGTTATTCAATAATTCTTGCAGTGTCTCTGGTAGTTGCTCAAACAATGAATTCGCTTTCAAAGTCTCAAATAGGTCTCAGTTCATGTATACCTGAGCACACAACAACTCAGTTCTCAAAATGCCAAGTGTTTTCCACTGGACCGCCACCTGTGATTTAAAGGGCTTTTTGAATTCAAATCTGACCATTCCCCCCATATTCGGCCCATTAATGCTAGATTGGTGACAAATTTTCAAGAATCTAATCCATAAATTTTGCCTTAAATGCCTATCGCCCGCTCCATTTGGCCACAATTCGACCATCAAATCGTGAACAGTGACATTAATAGCCACTTTCCAGTAGACCTACGCATTATATCTGTGAGTAGCGCAGCTGCCTTCGCATTGTTGCGGACCCTGTGACACTTCCCTTCTTTGCATAGTCTTAAAATCGCGCATCTCCCCAACCTGGGCAGTGTAGTTTATAGTCCTGTGCCTCCTTTCAGATGCCTAGAGCACTAAGACTGTGCTTCTGTCACATAGTCAGATGGCCAGGCCACCTGCGTATGGCTTCAATCGACTGCCATTCACCTTTCCTGGGGAGGGTTCTCCATTTAACTTGACCAGCTGTACCGCTCCTCTGTCGATAATCTCCTTAATAACATAAGGCCCTAACCAATCCATCCTAAATTTTCCGGGGAATTTATACAATAAAACCATATCGTTTACCTTAAATGTGCACAGCTTGATGTGTCGATCATGCCATGATTTTTCATGCTACTTTTGGACCTGCTGGTGAAATCCTGCCAAAAATATTTCTTCTTCAAGCTCATCCAACTGCGCGAGCCTCTCTTCCAGGGCTCTGTGATCTGCCATACCTGTGAGCACTTTTATACGTAGACTAGGCACAATGTACTCCATGGGCATCACCGCTTCAACATCATATACCAACCTAAAGGGTGTCTATCCCATTAAATTTTTGCATGTCGTCCAATAAGCCCATGTCACTGCAGGTATGCGTAGGTCCCAACCACTTCGCTGAGCATTGCAAACCTTGGTCAACGTGTTTTCAAGCACTTTGTTGAACGCCTCCACTGTCCCGTTAGCCTGTGGATGATAAGGTGTGCTCTTTTGGTGATATACCTAAAATTCCTCCGTTAGTGTGTTGATTGTCTCATTCAGGAAGTGTGTACCATGATAACTCATCAAGATCCTTAGACATCCAAATCACGTCAGTACATGCTCAAATAGGAACTTCGCGGCCATCGTGCCTGTGCAATCCTTCACCAAAAGCGCTTCTGCCCAACGAGTCAAATACTTTGTCGAAGTGATAATGTACCTCACCCCTATCTTCCCTTGTGGCTAAATGGGTCCTACAAAATCTATTTCCCACTTCTCGAATGGTTGCAAAGTCATTTTTGGATTCAAAGGAAATTCGTCCCTACGCGATGGCCCACCTGTTCTTTGACATATATCAAATGCCTTGCAATATGCTTTTGAATCCTAATGAAGGGTTGGCCACCACAACTTGGTGCATAGAATCTTCTGCGTGGTTGCTCTCCCTACATAATGTACTCCCACGACGCCCCCATGAGCGTCTGCGAGGATGCTACTTCGTTCAAACTCAGAAACATACCATCGCAATATCTCATCAGTCCCCATCTTGTATAGATGCTTATCAATGACAGAGAAATATGCCGTGCGCACCACTAATTCCTTCTTTTACTGGACAGAGTATCCTTCCGGTGCAGTTCGTGTGGTTGCAAGTGTATTATATCCTCGAAATGACCATCTGCGACACACACATCAAAGAACTGTGCATCAGGTAATCCTTCCTCCAAGTTAGTAGGTTCCTCCCATGTTTCGATGCGAGACAAATGATCTGGTCTCGCATTCAATTTTCCAGGCTTCAAAACAAATTAAAAATCATACTCTTGGAACAATAAGAGCCATCTGTAGATTCGTGCCCCCAACATAGGCTTATTGACTAGGTACTTCAGCGTGGAGTGATCCGTATACATCTTATAGTGGCCTCCTAGCAAGTAGTGTTGGTACTTCTGGAGCGCATACACCATAGCTAGCCCCTTTCGTTTAGTGGTAGAATAGTTCTTCTCTATTTTGGATAATCTACGGCTTGCAAACATGATAGGGTGGTCCAAGCCTTCTCCGCCATCCTGTGTTAGTACTACCCCCAGTGCTATACATGACACATTGACATGTACATGAAACACTTTCTTCCAGTTCGGTAAGATTAGAATCGGCGCGATAACCATCTTTTCTTTCAATATATCCAAGCTTTTCTTACAGTCATCGTTCCATTAGAACGTGACATACTTCTTCAACAATTTTTCCATCGGCACGGTGAGTTCATTTGGCCAAAGCGTCCATTTGGCTAGATGCACACGCGAATAATTCTGTCCATTGTACTTGTCCGTTAGTCACATCTTAGGCTTCCCAAATCATGCTCACATCATCCTTCTACATTCACGCCAATCATCAAAGCTTCCCCACCATCTTGCGGGCGTAGGGTGCAGTGCCCAGTCCAAGGCCTGGAAGCGTTGCTTTTCTAGCACCTCCCTTTCAAATGCATCCGAAAAGATATCTACCTCATTTAGACCATCATAAATAGGTAGATTTATTTCCTCTGACAACACACAGCGTAGCGACTAGGTCATCATGTTGCAATTCAGCGTAGTTACTTCGTGTAACTGATTCTACCAGCTTTCTATTTCTTCACCGAAATCCGAAGTGCAGGAACTCTTGCGATCCCATGTAATCCATCCATCTGCGATGGGATTCACCCAATCTTGGTCTCATGTTGTTATCTTATAGATGCATTCCAGATCATCATCACTCTCATAATCGCAAACTGGTTCCGTATAGCACGATCCTTCAGTAGGATCCAGGGGTATTATTACACGCAGTGATTTCTTCTCAAAGATCATCTTTCGCTTCTTCATATTGATTACCCCGTTCATATCAGTAGCCCAGTCGATTCCTAGGAGTGCAGGGTAGGGATTGCTATCATCCACAATCTCTATTACTTCAAAATCCTCCACCCCGCTCGCTCCCTCAATATCCACGGTCACCCCCTGCAGCTGCCCCATAGGTATGATTTTCTACTGATTCGCCATCCTTAGCTAAATCAAAGACTGTTACAGCGTAGGTATCCCCATTCGCTCCCAAGTCTGCTTTGGTAGGACATTCACATTTGACCCTAGGTCCAAAATAACCTGATCCATTTCATACTCTCCTATTTTTGCACTCAGTCTCATCTCCCGTCTCATCCTTATCTTATGCTTGCCAATCTTTCATACTACGTGCGGCTCACCTGGTGTGGTTCCAGTGCATCTATTTATGATTTCTTATAGCCCTTTTACAACCTTACTACCGTGTAGTAACTTCATATAGGTTTCCAGGAAAGTTGTGAGCATAGATGGGTCCATATCCGGCTCAGGCTTATCTTTGCTTCCTGAAGTAGAGGCCTCAGTGAAGCTCTTCTTAGATTCCATGAAGTCTTCCTGAGCGTGCTCCAAATCAAACTCAACCTCTTTCGCCGGGGCCTTTCGAACCCATGTACTATCTTCTGGTTGTTTCATCTCCCGTCATGATTCCACTCCGAAGCACTATATTTATGTTCAGATCTTCCTCGCACGACTCAAACCTCATCATCTACAAGTTCTAAGTCGAGGGAGGTGGTATTGCCCCTTTGTCACATATCCTAGCTATCAGTGTAGGATAGTCTTTCGTTTCATGATCAAACAACATGCAATACATGCAGGATGTACGCGTTGGATTAGTGCAATCGTGGGCATAGTGTCCTGGTCCTCCACAATTGTAGCAAATCAACTGTCCTCAACCTCTACCAGGTCCTCCTCCGCCTTTGCCTTGTCCACGCCCCTGAAATTCTATCTATGCCATCCATGCGTTCTGGTTAAGAGGTCATGTTTCAGCCTGAACCCGATAGGCGGAAGTTCTATCCATCATCAATTCATAGCTCCTGCAAGTATGCTCATCATGTCCTACCGACCTACAAAAGTTTCTGAACAACTGTTGCGGTGCTTGCACATACTTCTGTAGCAAGTGACAGTTATCCATGGCATGTTTTCTGGATACCTGACAGATAACGCACCAAAAAGAAGGCATCACGCTAGGTCCTGCTTGAGCTTCCGGCCTTAAAGGCATCGATCCTCCTCCTTCCAGGTAATTCGTAAAGACTAGGCAATGGTCTTTGTCATGACCCTGACACTTGCATTTCAAGCACCATACCTCCTCACGTGCCTCCGGTCGAACCGTCTTATCCTACTTCAGGCTTTGCATCTCAAGGCACAGATTCTTCAGTTGTGCATGGATCTGCTAGGCTCCTAGATTAAGATCTTGCATCGGAGTCTCATGTAGTCTCATGGAAATCTCCAAGGCCTCTACCTGAGTTGTTATATTCTTCTGTGACAACGCACTCCTTAAGTGTGGTAGTATCGAAGCCACAAACCACTCATGATGTTGTCCATCTGTAACGTTCATGTTTGCCTCGCGGATCATGCATTTGAGCCTCTGATCTAGTTCCCAAGGCATCTCACCTAGTTGCATCACAATCTCTTTGAATCCCACAATCAACAGCACTTCAAATTTAGGCCTACTAAATTCCCTATTTAGTGCTGCCTGGATGTCTGCTACTCCAACATTCGGGTTATCATTAGAGTACTTAATATACTAGGTTAGTGCACGATCTTACAGAGCACTAACCAGTGTTGCCTTCTTTATATGATCATCTGTAACACCTTGAGCTTCCCATACAACCCTCACAATGAACCAGAATTGGTCTGGGTCCTCATTTCCCAAGCCTTTGAACAAAGGAAACTTCACTATATTTGCCATACTGAACCATGGTGGAGGTGGAGGTGGTATGGGTGAAGTTGGAGGCGATGGTGGTGAAGTCGGAGGTGGTGTGGGTAGAGGTGGTATTTGCGGGAATCCTTGTCTTATTAACTGAATAGTGCTTCGTGGAGAAACCTTCGGTATTCCTTCTTCATCTCTTCGCGGAGGTGAAATCGAGTGGCTATACTCTGGACCCTTATTTCCTTCATTCCTGTAATTTTTTCTGCTTTGTTTAGTCCAAAATGTCAAGATAGATGCATAACCAAATTTTCTCACAACAACATTTTAATCCAAGTATTCAAAGATTTTATGTACTTACCTCGTGGCCCTTTGAAAAAGCATCGCTCCGCTTCACTATAGCTGACTGAGGTGTCGACTGCAAATTCAGTCACAAATCCTCCTATGACGTGATCAAGCCAATGATTGACAACACGAGCGATCTTATCCTCCAATGCTTCCAACCTTCACACTAGCTCTGGGGTCCACGCAATAGGACCGTCAAGTTTCCACCTTCCCTGGTTATCTGCTAGCTTCGCGATCCACTCATACTACTCAACTGGAAATGAGGCGAAAAAGATTTCATGGATCTCCATATACAGGTACCTATCTATCCACTATTGTTTTGTTAGTCACGGATTTTCGTTCTCTTGTGCCGCAAACTCATGGATCCATCTGTCCAACTAGCCTTCGATTTCTTTCTTAGTTGGATTCCAATGATATGACATCACACATCTCTTATGCAGATTCCGGTCCTAGCAAAGGAACCATTTATTGGCTTGAGGGGACCTGACCCAGGTTCAACGCGCGTTAGCCAAACAAATCCCTACACTAGTGGCCCTTTTGGCATCAACCCATGGAGCGCGGACTGAAGTCTTAGCCGAAGCAGTATGGGGGAATGCTGGAACCAAGTTTCTGCAACTTTGAGATAGATGTGATGTCAGTTTATTCTGGCTATAACTGCCTTCATGTAGGCTGCTTAGCCCTCTGTTCCACCCTTCAGTACCCTTGCAAAAGGGTACAATTGTCTTTCGCACAACCCTATGATGAGCCCCAAAAATGGATAATTATTTGGGCTCATTCAACCTCCTAATTCGACTTAATCCACCATTCTCATTAGTTTATTGCATGTTTTTGATTATATTTATGCTAATAGAGTGAATTGGGTTAGTCATTATGCCAACAAGTCTAATGTGTGCTTTATGTAGCCTTTTTGGTCAATTTGGAGACAAAGTCAATGGTTGAAATGAGCACTTGGCAGCTGTTGGGCCTTAGTTTTGATCTTGTTTTTGCTTTGAGAAACTTACCTAAACACCTATTTATCCTTTATTTCCACTCCATTCATTCCATTTTAATGAATATTTGATGTCTAAACAGGTATTTAACTTTAATTTGTCAAATACTAAAGTTTTTATTAAAGTTTGATTTTAAGTGCAATTTTGGCAATTTCAGAAATTCCCGTAATCACTTCATGTTGGATATGGATGCAGGCCACTTCAGCACGAATGGGATGCATGAATAGGAAGCTTGGGAACTAGGACCAAGCCACCTATGCTTGGTTTCAACAGAACGAGTTTTCTTATGCCTTTTTGGAGCTAGTCAATCATGACTAGTCATCCAGAAATCCCATCTAAATAGGGCTGTTTTGGGATTCCATGATATTAGTCATATTTCTTGGGATGATGGAGTTGGATTCGACTTGGATAGGTGGCCTAAAGTAGATATGATTGTTAGAGTGATTTTAGATCAGTTGGTTTCATGAACTCCTTATTTAAGAGCCACACTTTGATGGCTCAACACACTTGACATATGATACTATTATGCTGTAATATTTTTGGTGTGAAGACTTGAGTTGGAGACTTATGTTACTTTCATTTTGCTGATCAATATATGGATGTTTTGCTGATCTAAAGCTTCTGATATCTTCATCATAAGTGTGCAAGGCAAGGGTGGAGGGCCCCCACTCCAAGCTAAGTACACTTCCAAGTTAGACTAGTTTTATTTCATTGCAAATCTGGTTGATGATAGCTTTAGTTTTTCAAAGTCTTATTTCAGATTGCATCATGGTTATGAATAGTGATTGATTTCATTTGTTAATGGTTTATTCATCATCTAATTGAGTTGGGAAACAAGTGTTCAAGTTGGGCATTCTCTCTATGAAATGGTGAATTAGAATTAGTCTCTTTCATTTACATGCAAGTGGTTTGTTTTCATTTAGATTTATATCTTGAGATGAATGAGTTACTATGGAAAGCTTTGAGTGTCTCTTAAGTTAAGAGCCTTTTTCATGTATGATTTATGCATCTTGAGTCTTTGATTGTAATCTCTAATTCATTGAAGTAATACTTGAGGTGGAAGTAGATTTCTTGAGTCAAGAACTCTTCCAATGTTACCTCTTTTAAGCTGATTGAATCAAGAGTTTTTAAGATATAGTTCTTCTTAGTTTGTAATCATTTATCTTTCAAGCATTGATTATATTAGATCTTCACAAATAGTGGTTTGCCTCCAAGAATAAAACAACCCGGATTGATATTAAATACTTGTGCTAATTTTGGAACATAAATTAGCTCAACATTTTGGCGCCGTTGCCGGGGAGGCAAATATCGACATAGTCATTAGAAAGATAAAATCCAAAATACACAAAAACATTAGTTACATTTCATTTCTTTAATTATGTTTCTTTAGGCCTAGAAATAGAGATCCTAGAATTAGGTTTCCAAAACAAAACCCCCCAACAAAAACATAAAATCAAAAAAAAAAAAAAAAAAAACAAAACAAAACTACAAAATCCATTTTCAACAACAAGATCTAAAAGATGATGTTAAAGAATAGGTTAAAACACTACTCCATTCTTGAACATTCTTTCTCATCAAATCTTTATGATCAAATAAATTTTCATGTCCAAAATTTCATTGAAGTATATTTTTCAAATTTGGATATGAGTTTACTTATGATCTTGTTACGAAAATGGATGCACTGGAAATTCTCTTATACTTGAGAGAATGAATTAGTTTTCTAAAATAGAATAGGATAGAATAGAATAAATAAACAAGTAGAATGAATTCACAATAAAACTTCCATAATAAATTTGTTTCAAACAATTTCTTCAAATCATTGATCAATATTCATTTGAAAGGACTACATGGTAAAATGCAGTAAGACCAAGCCTATTTTGGGTAACCATATAGGATCATTTTGAAATCATGGTTTATTTTACATATATCTTGAAATCTAGTTTTGAAATCCATTTTGAAGTTCTCAATTCATATCACAAATAAAAATGTGATCAAAATCAAAACTAGGTCTCAAGTGAAATGTTGAAAACAGAGTTAGTACAGCCTATATTTGAAGTGTCTAATGGAAACATTTTTATTTGGAATTCATAGGGAAGATAGCCCTTTGAATCTAGTTTCAAAATCAATTTGAATCACTTCAATTAGGCATCATATGAAAAAGTTATTCTTGAACTACTAACTGTTTGTCGAAAAATCTGCATGGTGACAATTCTAGGTCTTGACTGTTCATTGGCATATTTGACATACCAAATCATCTTCTTTTCAAAACCTGTTTACATGGGAGATATATCTTCAAGTCTAGTTTAAGACACAATTTGAATCATCCCATTTGGAGGTGAAATGAAAAAGTTATGCCACATTTAGTGACTGCATGTCTTCAAACCAGCATAGTAAAACTCTGCCTCCTAGGCCTGTTCATCACCAATTTTGTGATATCAAGCCTAAGAATTTTTAAAACCTGTTTCTACTGGAAATAAAAAAATGAATCTACTTTAATATCCAAGTGGAATCACATTGATCTGATCTTTATCAAAGAAGTTACGCTTCAAATAGTGACTGTTGGTCTAGTTAAAAATTAACAAGAAGCTCTATCAAACATGGCACTCCTTATAATTTTTACCATATCATTTGATATCATTTTGAAAACCTGTTTATACAGGAGGTAGCCATCTGAATTCACTTTAGCTTGGCTTTGGAATCACTCTAATAGGATATCAAACGAATATTTTGTAAACAAAATACCACTAGGAGGTCTAGGCTGGCCACCATTCCTCAAAGGGGTAAATAAATGCATTATGTTTGTCTATCATATTTGGACTTGTTTTCTAAGCAATGCTTGTAATGATTTACATGTTTATTGGAAGAAGAGAGACTGTACACCTCTCTTCCTCCATCATCTAATGTTGAATTGCAGGCAAGTGCTATGTTTTGCAGGTCATAGGAAGAATGAAGGAGTGAACTCCATGGATGAAGTAATTTTCAAAGTCAAATTCATATTCCAGAATATGAATACAAATGTTCAAGTCAAAGCAAAGTGAAAATTCACCTGATGTTGAGTTCATTCAATAAAACTCAAAATCTTGAAGCTTGCTCTTCAATGTTGACCAACAACATCAATAAACCCTACAACATGATCGAGATCAAAGCAAAAAGACATGAAGACAATCATTAGAAGAAGTAGTCAAGTTTAGTACCATGTCAAGTCACATCAATCTCCAAGAAGCCTTTCATATTGAATTCATATTGTTCATGATTTGTTCATCATCCATATTGTATGTTAAGCTCCATGACCAAGCATGTTGAAGTCCAACTTTACTACTACATCATGACTTCAATATAACCTATTTCCATAAGCTTTTCATACTTCCCAACTCCATTACACCCCACCTCATTTGTTGTAAATGGTCATAGGCTGAAAGTTTATCATCAACCTATTAGCAAAGAAACATTCATGAAACAACTGGTAGAAGAATTAGGACTGGAAATTATGGCTCTGCCATCTTCCAGTTCGGAAAAATAAAAAAAAATATAAAAAAAAAAAAAAAAAAAAAAAAACATAAAAAAAAAGGAGAAAAACATATATGAAAAAAAAAAAAAAACATAAAAAATAATTGGTTTGCTGGTGAAAACCAGGCAACTGGCACCATGCAAACTCGAATTCATAGGGGAAAACCAGGGAAACCTGGACTCTATGAATTCAATATTCTTGTTTTACTATTCTCACATAATTTCAGTACAGGACCTTCCCACAATTGACTTGAGGACAAGTCAAACATTCATCAAGGGAGAGTCTTGTAGCAAGCTTTTAGCTGTCACAGCTAAGGTATTATGTTGATCACTTTGGACCTGAAGCAAATTTGTTGCAGCAGAACCTGAAGGGACCTGAGTTGAAACATTATTCAGTGGGACCTGAAGCAAACTTAGTTGCAGCAGATCAAATTATTCCAGAAGCATTTGCAGAGGGACCTGAGATAAAATAATATTGCAGTGGGACCCGAAGCAAACTTGTTGCAGCAGAACTAGAACAGAACCGACACAATATACCAGAAGCATTGCAGAGGGACCTGAAATGAAAACATTATTCAAAGGGACCTGAACAATTCAAGAAGCAGAGCATAGTGAACAAGGAGCAGTAATAAAAGTCTACTATCCACAACATTTTGGATTCCATTCCACCTGAACAAACAGCATTCAACATTCCACCTGTACAAACAGCATTCAAGGGAGTATATTCATAGCCATTTTGTGCTTGAAATTCAATTTTTTTTTAGAAACTTCTAGTTTTGATTTAATTGAAGTTAGTATCTGCAAATATTCATTGATATTCATTCTCAGTATATACCCTACATTCCCTATTCATATTCCATTTCATTTCATTCACATAAAAATTTCCCTAGATATTTTCCTTAAATGCAAAAAGATCAAACTGGGACCATTTTTCTCACCTGCACATGAACTCAGAGCATTAGAATGGTTATAATTTTAAAACATGACCCAAATGGTCATTTTAAAATTATAAAGCTATGTTATAGAAGGAATGCGCTATATAAGTCAAAAGGAACAAAGAAAGATCATTAAACATAATTTAGTGGAGGCCGTAAGTATGTGTTATATAAGTAAAAAAAAAAAAGCATTAAACATAAGTTTATGGAAATGCTTATAAAGTTTATATATGAACGCTAAAGTTATTTTCCAAAAAAAATACTTTAGCCATATGGAAATGCTTATATACACAAATCAAAAAGTGCATATAACATAGTTATAAAGGGCAATGGAATGATACATGTGGAGGCCGTAGGCATTCAAATACGATGGTGAGAGAAACTATGGTATGGCATATATATTTCAAAAGCATATATATTTCAAGATATGGCATATATATTTAAACATGGTATGGCATATATATATTTCAAAAGCACCAGGACGTAAGCATTCAAATACAATGATGAAAAAGGATGGTATTTAAACAAAGTTATGGATATAACTATGGTATAACATTGAAGAGTGCAAAGGTTATAAAGTTAAACCATAAGCTTTGGGCGTAAATCGTATGGAATGAAAGGTATATATTTGGCACATTATTACACCAGCCATATGATAATAACCATACAGCAGTGCTACGGCCAGGTAATGAAATGCTATATGCAAATGTCATTGCAATGAAGACGCACGATGGTGGCCATAATCAACGAAGGACGCAGCAATAAACAAAACGATAACCCATAACAACACTAATGAATGCAACGCAGGGTACAGTAGTGAAACGGTCATAAATCAACCTTCCATGCGCTGTTCAAATCACAAATCCTCATTGCCATAGCTCAGAAAATCGTGTTTGAAGCCGCAGCATAGCCAAAGGAAAAAAATGTATTGAGGCGATTTTAAAGAAGAAATCCGAGTCAAATGAGCAGAGGAAGCCGAGTTTTGGAATCACACCAGTTCGACTGACCGAGGAAGGAGGGATTTGAGTGTTTGTTTGCATCCCACGCGGCCAGTGACAGCCAGGTAACTCTAAATCCGGGATAACCCCAAGTCTACTGCATATATGGATGGATTGACCAGTTTGTAATGCGTAGATTATGGTGTGAATTTATGGTAAAAATCACCGGCATTTAAAAAGGTTAATATGCATGCATAACACGGTGGCAGTCCAGTGATTCGATGCATATAGTGCGGAGGTTGTTGAACGCCGAGTGCAATAAAGAGTGCCATACCCGTTGCTAGTTGAAACCGCCATTTGCACTCGTTGCATTTACACTTGTCGACCTGCGCGCTAGGTTTTAGCCGTCGGCATAAATGCAATTGTTTGGTATGCATAGATCATAGTGGCAGTCACAGAAAACGCCGAGGTCATGGTTGTCATATATGCATGGTTGCTCAGAAAAAGTGTTGTGAATGCATTGTATTAGACTGGAAGAACTGTTGTTTATATGTGTGAGTTATAAACAGAGTGCGCATTGGTATATGCCGTGAGGACTGTCAAAAAGAACAGAGGAATGCTGTAGGGTGGATGTCAACGAGTCAAACGCATTCATGCTTCATTGTGCGCCTATATATACATATATTTGTGCCATTGAAATGCCAGGATTGTCTGCAAACGTGTTGTATTGATTGCAAATCCTAGTTAAAAGCCGACTTTGCATTGTTTGTCACTTGAGACCGAGGATTTATGGACTCTGTGTTTTATTTGTTTGAGAATTTGTGTGGTATAAACAGTGAGGAAAAGAGGTGAGCGATTGTGATGAGACCTCTAGGTTATAACCCTGCATTTACACAGTAAATTTGTTTGAAAAACAATGAGAATTTGTTGAGGCCGCAAGCATTTTTGTTTACACAGTGATCTTGTTTGACAAAAACGATGGAAATTCACAAGGCCGAGAACAATTAGTTGTTTATAGAGTCATCATTCTTTTGAGAATTCGTTTGAGGCCGAGAGTATATTGTGTATACAGTCATCGTTTTTGAAGAATTTACAAGGCCGAGAGCTATTTGTTTGTTTTTATACAGTCATCATTTTGAGAATTTGGTGAGGCCGAGAGCTATTTGCTTGCATACAGTCATTATTTTTTGAGGAATCAGTGAGAGGCCAGAACACTTTGCTGTGATATAATCAAATTTTCATGAGAGGCCGAGAGAAATTTGTATATTATATACAGTCATTTGTCCATATGTTTTTGGAAAATTGTTGAGAGGCAGAGAGCAGAGATATGTTTTTGAAGATTTGTTGAGAGGCAGAGAGCAATTTTTTTTTTTGTAATACATGTTAATTGATTCAAGGAAACATGATTATTACTTAAAATATATATTTTCTTCAAAGACAAAACAGAGGATAATGTGTTGGTAGAGCATATTCAGCTGATTGTTTGCCTTACACAGGGAATCTAAACAGAGTTTGGGCAGAGGTTAAGGAGGTCGGCATCAAAACAGGGTAAAGTGGTCAGAGCAGAAAGGTAAGCCCCGTGTTACTAAGCTTTCATTTGAAAACAATAATCATAATTTTTGTTCAAAATGAAGTTAGTAACCACAGAAGATTACATTGATTGGTTCACAGACATAATGACAAATCGGGTAGAACCAACCTTTCAATGCAATAAAAACCACACAAGATTTTGAGAAAAAAATTGACTTGGCTAAAATCAAAGACTTGACTGATCAGCTAGAGATAAGTAAAATTGTGGAAAAACAATTGAAAACAGAAAATAAAGCACACAAAAAGGATAATGCTCAGCTGGTAAAAAAAAAACCAATGAAAAATTGCAGGAAGAGATAAGCAGGTTAAAAAGAAGGAATGAGCTACTTTCCAAACAGGCATTTAATTGGTTGAAGGACAAAAACATGTGGAAAGCCAAGTATGAAAAACAGAAGGTAAAAACAGCAATGTTAAAGGTTGAGCAGGGAACAGATTTTGATTGTGTGAATAGAGGTGCAGCTACAGGTACAACATCAACTTCAGAGGGCAGGAGTTCCAAAAGGAGCAAGCAAGCATGGGGACATGCTTGAACATAAGCAAGGGAGAGATGTTGGGCCTTAGTTTTGATCTTGTTTTTGCTTTGAGAAACTTACCTAAACACCTATTTATCCTTTATTTCCACTCCATTCATTCCATTTTAATGAATATTTGATGTCTAAACAGGTATTTAACTTTAATTTGTCAAATACTAAAGTTTTTATTAAAGTTTGATTTTAAGTGCAATTTTGGCAATTTCAGAAATTCTCGTAATCACTTCATGTTGGATATGGATGCAGGCCATTTCAGCACGAATGGGATGCATGAATAGGAAGCTTGGGAACTAGGACCAAGCCACCTATGCTTGGTTTCAACAGAACGAGTTTTCTTATGCCTTTTTGGAGCTAGTCAATCATGACTAGTCATCCAGAAATCCCATCTAAATAGGGCTGTTTTGGGATTCCATGATATTAGTCATATTTCTTGGGATGATGGAGTTGGATTCGACTTGGATAGGTGGCCTAAAGTAGATATGATTGTTAGAGTGATTTTAGATCAGTTGGTTTCATGAACTCCTTATTTAAGAGCCACACTTTGATGGCTCAACACACTTGACATATGATACTATTATGCTGTAATATTTTTGGTGTGAAGACTTGAGTTGGAGACTTATGTTACTTTCATTTTGCTGATCAATATATGGATGTTTTTCTGATCTAAAGCTTCTGATATCTTCATCATAAGTGTGCAAGGCAAGGGTGGAGGGCCCCCACTCCAAGCTAAGTACACTTCCAAGTTAGACTAGTTTTATTTCATTGCAAATCTGGTTGATGATAGCTTTAGTTTTTCAAAGTCTTATTTCAGATTGCATCATGGTTATGAATAGTGATTGATTTCATTTGTTAATGGTTTATTCATCATCTAATTGAGTTGGGAAACAAGTGTTCAAGTTGGGCATTCTCTCTATGAAATGGTGAATTAGAATTAGTCTCTTTCATTTACATGCAAGTGGTTTGTTTTCATTTAGATTTATATCTTGAGATGAATGAGTTACTATGGAAAGCTTTGAGTGTCTCTTAAGTTAAGAGCCTTTTTCATGTATGATTTATGCATCTTGAGTCTTTGATTGTAATCTCTAATTCATTGAAGTAATACTTGAGGTGGAAGTAGATTTCTTGAGTCAAGAACTCTTCCAATGTTACCTCTTTTAAGCTGATTGAATCAAGAGTTTTTAAGATATAGTTCTTCTTAGTTTGTAATCATTTATCTTTCAAGCATTGATTATATTAGATCTTCACAAATAGTGGTTTGCCTCCAAGAATAAAACAACCCGGATTGATATTAAATACTTGTGCTAATTTTGGAACATAAATTAGCCCAACAGCAGCCAAATTCATGGAGAGTATTTTTAGGAAGGTGTTCCCTTCATTTATGGGCCCTTACCTCAAATTCTCCACCATCAGCTCGGAGTTCAAAGGCCACCAAATCAATTAGCACAAGGGCAGCAAAGCAAGTCAAGTAGGATTGTTGTTAACTACAAGTCTTGGGCAGCCGAGTCCCTAAACTTTAGGAGGACTGTTGGGGTCCTCAATTTGTATAAATAAGAAGGCTTAGGGCCTCATTTTGGTTAGCTAGTGGTTAGTCATTTTTTTGGAGCCAGTAGTTAGTCATTTTGTATTCATTTTGTAGTCATTTTGTAGTTCGTTTTTTAGGCAGTAGATTAGCTTTGCTTTCAGCACATTTTCAAGTTCTCCTTGTGGACAGTTTTTGGAATGTAACATTTCTTTTGATCAATAAAGATGAATCCAGCTTTGCACCAGCTCTAAATCTCTCTTAGGAGGTTGTAGCTCTTGGGGTTGGGCCCATCTCAAGCGCCCAGTACCTCCTTTGTTTACTTTCATGTGTCTTCGCTGCATTCTTAGAATAAAATCTGCTATTTAGATTTAAATCTTGCTTTGTTATTTAGATTTCTTTTGATGGTTAAAGTAGCTTTTCATGTTTAAAATAGATTGGTTGGATAATAACAAGAAAAAGGCTCCAAAAAAGGGTCAGCAAACACTTTTGGTTTCACCTCTTCCTTATTGGATCAGGGGCTGGAGTTGAAGTAACCGTGTTGTCCCAAGCAAAAACACTAGTTTGCTTTACTATGCAATCCTTAGTGTGTTGTTTTCATTTGCAGAGGTTGGTTACATGTTCAGATCTTTGAATGCTTCATTTCATAGTTAATATACATGGTTTCCTTGCAAATAAAGCTGCTGTCCATTCTCATTACTGTTAGCCAGATCATATTAGGGTAGCATAGCTAGATCTTTGTTTTCTTGCATGTCTTTGTTGGTTCAGTTGGAAACACAAATTGCAGAGCACCTATACCACTTCTCTATCTGCCCAGACTCCCTCAAACCCATCTTCTCCATCTCCTAACTTGGTTTCTTGCCTCACGTTGCCACATTTCCCTCATAACCCTACCTTTTGTGCAACATTATTCCAGTCTTCTTAGAACAAGTCCAACCATCTACACCTTCTCCTCAACTCCATCCTCCAAGTCTTGAATTCCCCTACACCCCTATTTCACCTCCATACTCATTCCTCCACCTTTTTCCCTCCATCCATGCTCCAAAATTCCATTTCTAAACATCCTGTAGAAAAATTGCAGAACATCCTGTAGAAATCCCAGAACATCCTGTAGAACCCCTGTAGACTTCTTGTAGAAGCTCACGAATGAGGTTTCTTGATAGCCAAACTCTGTGAAACTCTCTGGAAGGGTGATAGGGACCCCTTAGGCCCTCTCTGTACCTTCCCAACCTTTTCCAAGCATTTCTCCTCCTTGATCCACCTCTGCACAGTAAAAAGCTAGTTAAAAGCACATGCATGATAATTCTAATAATTGATCCAAAAATACAAAAAGATGTTTTCTTCAGGTAGAGGTAGTCTAGACACATGTATTTTACCTTCATAGAAGTAACGACATCTCTTTTCGTAGTTTGCATTCTCTCCTTTGCGTCAGTAGGACTAGCTGGTAGAATTAGGGTTTGCTAGGGTTTGCGTTTCTTTTTGGATTTTAGTTTCTTTCCGCAAGTAGATTAGCTTCCTTTGAGTTAGCTTTCATCCATCAGTTAAAAAGCTTCTTCTAAGAGCTCATAGAAGTTGGCTTAAGCCCCTAGTGGACTTGTGCCAACTGACCAAGTGACAGCTGCGGCAAGAGCTAGTACTTGTGCATACAGCACCGTCGCTTCCAAGTTTGTTACGAACTACTGGGTTGATAAAATTAAAGAAGGGAGTTCCAGGAGTTGTAGCATTATTGCTGCAATATTGGAGCCCACCATCTTTTTGGCGCCGTTGCCGGGGAAGCGTCAGAGTATTGGTGATTGCTGCTTTTCTTCTATTTTCCACTACAACCTTCTGCTAAGTAGTTTATTTCATTTCCATTATGCAATTTTGTTTCTGTAAAAGTAGATTAGCATTTCCCGCTTTCATAGATTAGCATTTCAATTCCGCAATTTCATTTTTGCAAGTGTAGAGTAGCAGTTCAATTCCGCAAGCGTAGCTTAGAATTTCATTCCTGCAATTTCATTTGAGCAAAATAGATTAGTCCTTTACTGCTTTCATTTCAATTCCGCATTTTCATTTTAGCAAGATAGTTAGTTGCAGTTCAATCTATTTCAGTTTTGCAGGTAGAAGTAGAAAAAAGCAAAAATCAACCAAAAATATTTCATTTCATGCCTTGTAGGAGTTGAGATAAGTTAGAAAAATGATTGCACAACGCCCCCACTGCTTCACACAGCCAACATTCTCTCTTCTTCGATGGCTGTGATTAAAGAACCCTTAGGTGGACAGCAAGACATATTTGAAGAACCTCAAGGGAAGAAGAAGAAGAAACCATTCCTCTGGAGCAAATGGCCACAAGCAGAAATGTTGGGAGCAGCACCTTGTCCAAAGACGAATTTGAAAATCAGATCGAATATTTCAAGAGTGATATGAGGCAGTTTCTTGCCATGCAACTGGATACCTTGCGGATCCAAAAGAAGCAAGAAGAAGCCAAGAGGGCTTTGGCCATTTTTTGTCCTAGGTGCACTAGAAAGCATCTTAGGAACGAATGTCCATTGCACTCCATAGAAGTGTGTTTTGTCTGTGAAGAATACCATCCTACAGATTAGTGCCCTTCCTTACCCAGAATCAAAGCTGCATATCAGAGATCCAAAGGAGCCACTGAATCACTCTATTATATGAACCAAAGGAGTCCGCATGGACCTAGATCTTACCAGCAGGAACTGCAAGGGACATCCGAGACCTATTATGACCCCTATCAAGCCACTTTCATGCCTTCTTGGGGTCCCCCTGCTCATCCTTCCTGGTTCACACCTCCTCCTTGTTCCTTCATAGATCCATATTATGCCCAACTAGCTACTCATTCGTTTCACTCTTATGCTCAGCCACAGCCTCATTGGAATGCACCTCATCAGGGGTGTAGGCCCCAGTACAACACTCCTCCCACTTCTTTTCCTCCACTACATGCTCAACCGCAACCATCACCTCCTCCTCCACCAAGGCAACCCCAAATGCCTACCCAACCACAACCCCATCCGCATCCATCTCAAATACACACCTCCACTCAACTACCCGTACCACCATTTCCAAAACCATACCATGGAGCAGCTCAACCCAATTGCAAAGCTGAGGCATAACATGTCCAAACAACTACTCTTGAGCTCAATGATCTTCACCATAGCTCAGGAAGAGTATTGAAAAAAAGAGACTATATTGAAAGCATTGAAGGACCACATCAGGCAAAAGAAGATTCAGAAGAGGAAATCAAAGAACCATGGGCTTTACTTGATGAAGAGAAGACATTAGAAGCAGAGAAAAAGAAAGATCCTTCATGGTTACCATCAAATCTTCCATGTATTCAAGAGAAAGATCAGGAAAAAGAGGAAGATGAGGAAGTTGTTAGCGCTTGAAATTTCACCTCAGGCTGAAAAAGGTAAACTCCAAGGCAACATCAAACCACTTAGCCTCGTAGCTAGCCTTACGGGGCAGGAGAGGGTTCTCTCCGGTCTATCTCGGCAAAGATCTTCAACGGGCGAGATAACAAATAAGGAAACAATGATTTTAGGCTAGTAAACTGATAAAAAGGTTTGAATTGTGATTTTTAGGGTTTTGGTGGAAAGTTGGGGAAAGGCAATTTTGGGTGCGGGGATTGGACACAGTTTTTGCAGGGGGTTCTTTGGGGCAAGGTAGGAGACTGTACTGATGCCTTTGAATTAAGTGAATGGATAGGAATGACCGGTGAGGAGCTAAAGAGAGCAAGAAACCTTCAAGGGTTCTCTTTAGACAGATGAAAACATAAATATTAAGCAAACTTAAAAGCAGAGCATGGCAATCATGAATTCTACTTTAACACTTCATTTGTCTAATTTGCAGAAAGAAAAGTAAGAAGATGATTCACATAAAAAACTTACAAGTACAAAGAGAAACACACCATCAATACATGTAACCACAGGAATCCCAAAAAGGACTGCAAAACCCTGGTCTTTCTTCCTTTGCCAAAATTGCAGAGATACAATGAGTAATACAATAGAAATTCTCCCTCAAGAGTCCAACCATGAAAATGACTAAGAAAGTAAATAATATAGGCAATCTAACATCTTTCCTTGCCTCTAGGGGTCGAGCTCACTATCCTAGGAGCTGTTTCAACCAATTCTAAACTGAGCACTAAAAACTAGGCAGTCAAAACAACTTGCCTCTATAAGCTAGGAAACCAATTCATTCATTAAATTTTTGCCTATCTCATGAATGAATCTTCTAGAAGAGATAAATAAGTGTCAAAATATCATAAAGTTACATCATTTACAACAAGGAGGATCAAAATCTACTCCAAAAAGTCAAATCCAGTCAAAACTGCGTTTTGCTGAGCTGTAGGTGAATTTCTGTGAAAACTGCCCAACACGTCGCGCCCTGATCCTGAACACGTCGCGCGCCTTTGGAGCTGCTTTTGAGGCACTTCTAGGTGTCCAAATGAGGCACAAGTGGGCTTGTTGGAAAGGTCTGGATGTCTACTTTCCAACCCAAGTGGAATTTCTGAATTTGGTGGTCATTTGCCCCTCCAAAATTGCAATCTCCCAAGACTGCTTCCTGTGTGTCAAAAAGGTGGCAGAAAGTCATTTTTTGCTTGTTTTTTGACCTTCTGGAGGCTCAAAATTTGATGAAATCTCTTGGTAATTGCTGAGCAGGTGTATCTTTGCATGAAAAATCCAAAAATGCTGAGTTTTCCCAAAATGGAGTTGCCCATCGAAAGGGTCGCGCGCGGCACGCGACGTGTTGGTGGAGAAAACCTGTTTTTTGCCCAAAAATTCACAAGTGACCAAAAATGCTCAATTTTTTTTGAAATTTGTGCTGGAGTTAAGTCATTTAGTATCATGCTCCTTCAAGGAAGCCTCAGCCAAGATGTGGAGGGGATCGGGCCTTTTCCTTCGTTTTAGTGCTTTAGCCAACCGCCCTTGGATCACCTTCATTTTCGCCTTGCATATGTGCATTCAGGCCCAATAGTGGTTTTTCATGTTCCGGAGCAGGTCCTTATCTTTGTTGGCCTTGGCCAGCAGCCTCTCCAAATGATCATTGACCCGGAGAAGCATAGCCTCTCGCTTAACGGGTACCAAATCACCGGGTCTCTTGCGCGCCAAGTTGCGGTCTTCATGGATCCTCCGCAACTCATCAAGAGTGTGCTCCTCCTCAAGTTGCTTGTTGCGCTGCTCTAAGTACGTGATCGTCCAATTTTCCATTTCCAATCTTTGCTGCAATGAGTCATTTTCAGCCCTTAGGTGTTGAATGATCTCCTTTGACTCTAGGCTAGGAGAACTGATATCAAGATCAACAACCTCTATGCCTGGAACACCTGATGGCCCCTCATCAATCTTAGGCTGCTTGCCTCTCTCTGGTACCCGCACTGCTGTCGGAGACGAGGCCCCTTCCACCTAGTGTGGAGATAACACTCGTGGTGCTGATGAAGAAGGCGAGACCCCTTCCACCTGGTTTGGAGAAAATACTCGCCTAGCTGATGCAAATAAGGCCCTGTGGCCTTTCTGATATGTGACCCATGGAGGGGAACTGACATGTCTGGTCTCAGGAATATCATGCTGCTGTGAAGGCCCTCCCTCCTCATGAACAACCTCAGGGGGTGATGATGCTGGTGCTGTGAAAAAATCTCGAGAGATAAAATCCTCCCATGGGATACCCTGCTGAGCCAACTGTTGTATGACCACAAGCTGGATCAAACCATAATGATAAATGCTCCTATGTTGCTGTGCTGGGCTCTTTCTCTGCACCAAGGGCACCATCTTCTCAATATTCCGGCACATGAAAAATGGTATGTTCATCATCCGTACCCGTGTGAAATGCATCAACAAGCGAATATGGTATGAATACAAACATGAAAATCTGCCCTCACAGGTGAAATAGCGCATGATGAGCCTCATCAAGGGAGCATACTCATCCCTCAAAAATCTGAAGGGAAACACACCAGTCGTGTACCTCATGTAGGCAGGTTTAATGTAAGGCTCATACTGAAATCTGTCCAATAGTTTGCGCTTGTTCCACTCTTCTCCCACATTGGGTATCCCTGTTGCTTGAGCAATAATTTCAGATGACAATATAAAATCCACCCCTGCAAGATTTACATGCCCATCATGCAGATGCAAAACAAACAAGCGGACCAATTCCCTATGGTGCTGAATTTGAGAAATCCTCTCGCAAAATTCATAACATGAGAGGTAGCGGAAACATGTTACGGCAAGTGGACAAGCCTGCAAATAGGTCAAAGAGGTGGGCTCCTCTCTCACATGGTGACCACTCTTACCACCCTTGTGAGGCCTCCTTTGTTCCTCAACTTCTGGTGTTGACTCACGGTCATCACTTTGCTCATAGTCGGTTTCGGTTTCTGACATGGTTTTAAGAGCAAGTGGCTGAAATGTACTGCTGCTTCTGCTCAAATGACCTGCTGTTTTTCCCTGTTTGAAATGCTGCTTCAAGGGGACAAATAACATAAGGGAGATGTTAGGGAAGGGAGACTTCTAAGGGGAATTAGGGAAAATACATGAAAAATGGAATTAAGGGAAGGAATCATGACATATACAACATCATGCCATTATCATTTGCAAAGATTTTATGGGAAGTAGGGTTTAAGGTTATATTATTGGATTTTAGGGATATGGGTAGGGTTTTGGGCCTTTGATATTTTTTGGTAGGGAGATCAGGTAAAAATGATAAGGGAGATGGTTGGGATGCGGGGGAAAAAATGGGAGTGAAAGGGATGACCTTGAGAGCAGCAAAACAAAACCCTATCTCTATTTGCACTTTGACATTTTTAAAGCAAATATACATGAACTTCTCATTTCAACTTGATGGCATTAAAACACATTTCCCATGCCCATTTTCCTTTATCAAGCAAAATACTTTGATGATCAGAGGCCTACCTGCAATCTTGAAGAAATTTGGGGTCGTTGGGCAGTTTACAGGCAATTTTTGTGGATGAATTCCCAACAGGTCGCGTGCTGGTCTGGACGGGTCGCGCGCACCCAACACGTCGCGCCAGTGTTATTTCCCAACTGCTAGGACCCCCTTGACACGTCGCGCGCAGGTCTTGACAGGTCGCGCGCAGGCTCTGTCTGCAATTTCACCCAATTTCTCTCCAAATTGCTTTTCACTAGTGCTTTGAGGCAAATGATGATCAAATGGAGGGAGAGAGGGGCTTTATAGGATTGATTTAAATTAATTTCCCCCAAAACCCTCTTTCTAATGTTTACAACTTAACACTTTTTTAAAATTCAAATGTTGCTGACTTTATGGTTTCTTTTTGTCCTGAAATTGGTTGAACTGATGCTTTTTCTTGAAAATTTTTGCAGGGATAGCTTCTGAGGAATCTTGGCAAAGGGGACCAGGGCTGCATGCTGACTTTCGAAGAATTTTGAATTTTTACAACTTTTTACAAAAATGAGAAAATGACCTTGTCTTTAAAAACAGGGTTTTTAAATCCAAGGTAAAAATTAGTTGTACAAGATGAAATCTTTTGAAGAAATACTTTGATAGTCATCCCTCTGGCCTGCTGGGCATTTATTGACTCTTAAAGACATGACCTCAAATACAAATTGGACCTAAACCCTAGACCTCAAGACAAGACAAGTAACCTTGAAAGAGTTTATTGACTGAAACAACTTGATCCAGCAGTGCCAAGAGGGGAATAAAGACACCAGCTCCTCCATCAAGGTTATGGCATGCCTAATGGAATGCAATGAGATGACACTGATGAGACACCTACTTATGCAAATGCAAAGAGCTTTGATCACTGATGGAGGGCTACTAGACCGACTCTAACAGAAGTCATGTTAGAAGGTGACATGAAACATGATCTAGATCAGCAAAAGAACCAAGGATATCAGAGCTATATTGAGATATGGTTTCAGACGGTCACTAAGTTGCAGCGGTACTCTCTTCCTCAGCTATGTTTGATCCCTTCAAAGTCAAATCATTTGGTCTCTGAAATCCGGATAGCTATCCAAGCATGCATTTCGAGCCTCCACATCATTTTGTCTCTAATCTCGATGTGCACATGGCTCCATTAGAAGTATTCTTATACTTGAGAACGATTTTGTTTTTCAAGTAGGGTAGGGTAGAAAAAAAAATTAAAAAAAAAAATGAAAAAATGGAAATAAGAGGAAAAATCTAAGGTGAAAACCTCCTCAGAGGTGCCTTAGATTGGCTCATTGATTGAAAACCTCCATGAGGCAGTCAATGGGTTGGAAAGAAGAGAAAATAAAAAGGGAATAAGATCCCTGGGTGAAAACCTTCCTTGGAGGCGCCCAGGGCAGGCAATTAGGGTGAAAACCTCCATGAGGCGCCCTAGTTGTTTTTCAAAAAAAAAAGAAAAAGAAAAAGAAAACTAATTTCCATTGGATAATTGCAGGTTGCAAGAAGGACATTGCAGGTCAGGAGGATCACTCAAAACAAGGTCAAAGGAATTCTTGTGCCTTCTACAGGAAGTTCTGTATTTCTACAGGAAACATCCTGTAGAACCTTTGGACGAACCAAATTCAATTTTAAAAGGGAATCTGATGGTGGGAATCTATTGGTTAGGCCTGCAAGCACCTCTGTGTCCATCCCTCGCCTTTCTCCATCATTTTTTCCACCTCATTTTGCTTCTTTTATGAAAACTGTGTTTTCTACAGGAACTTCCTGTAGAAATTACAAGAAGCTAAAAATGGATTGCAAAAAGGTGGTTTGGCGAACACAATAGCTTCCGCAAGGGTTCAGGAGTCCTCCTACACTTTTCAAACTCCTCCTCCATCATCTCCATGCATGCATCACAGCCCAAGTTCATTTTTCATACCATGCAACAAAACTGCAAAATGCCTTGAAGCAAAAATACCTAAAACAGAATTTGTTTCTTCCATAACTTGAAAACCATGCATCCATTTGAAAAACCATTTTACGGGGAATTGTACAGGGGTGATGGCAACATGCCTGAGAAGTTTCAGCCAATTCCGGTGCACGGTTTCCAAGAAATCAGCCTCCATCACCATCAGCCATTTTTGCATTTTCTCCATATTCATGCATTCGTTTTAAAACCTGTTTCATGGGGAGATGCACATAGGTGATAGTAGCCTACCCAAGCAGTTTCAGCCAATTCCGATGCACAGTTTCCGAGAAATTGATCTCTGAAATATTCAACCATTTTCCATTTTTCTCGAAATCTGTGCATCCATTGATCATGATTTTGCTATGGGAGGTGCATCATGATGATAGGAACATGCTCGGAAATTTTCAGATCGATCCGGTTTACCGTTTGGGAGCAATGGCGAAAACAAGTTCTGGTCCTGTGAAAATTCAGCAGCAGCAGCTTGAAGGTGCAGATCTGAACGTGGAAATGAACTCCTGCAGCTGGGATCCAGCTAGAGGACACCTGCACAAGAAAAAAATAACCATGAATCATCAACCAAGCCACCATGCAACCACATAAACAAATGCATGCAGCAAATGAAAGATCTCAGCACTTCACAACAACCATGCACGACTTGCAGGTACGTGACTAAACTCGTTCCTCTGTTTGCATCAATGTAATTCGTAAACAGCATGAGCAATGAGATGGTTGGGATTAAGAAAATCGGTGGCCAGCTAACTGGCCACCCTCGTCCAGTTCAAACAACGCTCGATGGGTGCAATTGACACGTGTGCTCAACCATCTCAGGAAGAAAACTGAGAACATGTAGTGGTGGTTGTTTAAAATCCAACGTAATTGATGGGAGTAATTACAGGCAGAGAACTACAGTTCATAATAACACTGCAGTGGGGACCAACGGTCTGCATGGGGCCAACGTGCACTTGGCCAGCTCACCCTCCATCAGTGGAAGTCTCCATGAACAGCCAATTGAACTCATATTTGAAATGCTCTCACCACCATTGTTTCCATTTTATCATCGTCCCTGCAGCTGCAACAAGCTCCATAGCAGCAAACCAAGCTTTCTTGGCCATTTTTCTTTAAGAAAAAAAAACCCTCCTTCTTATTAGCGTCCTATAGGAAGAAGTTCTCCAGGAAGTACGAAACAACTTTCAAAAGCAGAGAAAATGGATTTTTCTTCAACAAATTTGCAGTCCTTGGTTTCCTTTCTCCTTCGAACCGTGGAGGTTTAATGACAGCTATGCTGCTATTATGGGTGTTTATGGGTTTGTTTGTAGGGTGTGCATCGTCACGTCTATATAATATGTTCAAGGGCACAGAATAGAGGAGGAACACGCTGAAGACAACATTCTTGTTTCCAGGCATTACCTTTTGCATTTTCTTTATTCTCAATGCACTGCTATAGGGAAAAAAAATCATTTGGTGTAGTTCCTTTCGGGACTATGTTTGCCTTGGTCCTTTTATGGTTTGAAATTTCTGTGCCATTGGTCTTTGTGGGCAGTTACTTTGGCTACAAGAAACCTGCAATTGAAGATCCAGTGAAGACCAATAAAATCCCCAGGCAGATTCCAGAGCAAGCTTGGTATATGTAGCCCATTTTCTCAACACCAATTGGAGGCATGTTGCCTTTTGGAGCTGTATTCATTGAACTGTTCTTCATATTAACTTCAATATGGCTGCATCAGTTCTACTATATATTTGGGTTCCTGTTCAGTGTCTCTGTGATCCTCATTGTTACATGTGCAGAGATCACCATTGTCCTGTGCTACTTCGAATTGTGCAGTGAAGATTACAACTGGTGGTGGAGATCTTATTTGACTGCAAGCTCCTCAGAATTTTAATTGTTTCTCTATGCCACATTCTATTTCTTCACCAAGCTGGAGATGACAAAGCTTGTTTCTGGAATTTTATATTTTGGCTACATGCCCATCATGTCATACTCATTTTTTTTTCTAACCGGTACAATAGGTTTCTATGCATGCCTTTGGTTTGTGCGGACAATATACTCATCAGTGAGAATTGACTGAGGCTCTGCATGCAGCTGCCATTTTTCAGAGGGGCCGTTTAAGTTTTGGTTTAGGGGAATGGTGCTTGCTCCTTTTATGTTGTTTTAGAGGTTTTTGGGTAACATTACAGGAGACACCAATGTCAATGTGCTGCTGTGGGAGTTAACGCTGAAGATGTTGCAGGAACACAATGCCGAAAGGGGGCCTCCCAACACAAGCAGAAGGGTCCCTACCAAGTTCCCAGGCATCCTCACATTCATCCCCTCCATGAACACTCATTTTTTCAGAGTTCGGACACAATTTAGTCATGGTTCAACCTTCTACAGGAAGCTACAGGACTTTCTACAGGAAGTTCTGTATTTTTACCAGAAACATCCTGTAGAAGCCTTTGGGCAGGCCAGAATCAATTATGGAGAGGGATTTGAAGCTTGAAGTTTGTTGAGGAGGCATGCAACCACTCTTTTCTTCCATCCTCCACTGGTTTCATCTCCTTTCACCACCATTGCCACCATCAGATTGAATATATTTGCACAATCATACCAAAGCTGAGAATTCTCTAGAAAAAGGAGCAAGTAGTGGGAAGAAGCAAAGAGAAAAGCATGGTTTCATGACAGAGAAGAGGACATCACTTCAGAAGCTTGGCATGACAGGGAGGCCGCCAAGGCCATCAAAGATGAGGAGATAAATTGGTTGCTCAGAGGATGAGCAACACTTTCAGTAGGGGGGTGATGATGAGCCCCAAAAATGGATAATTATTTGGGCTCATTCAACCTCCTAATTCGACTTAATCCACCATTCTCATTAGTTTATTGCATGTTTTTTATTATATTTATGCTAATAGAGTGAATTGGGTTAGTCATTATGCCAACAAGTCTAATTTGTGCTTTGTGTAGCCTTTTTGGTCAATTTGGAGACAAAGTCAATGGTTGAAATGAGCACTTGGCAGCCAAATTCATGGAGAGTATTTTTAGGAAGGTGTTCCCTTCATTTATGGGCCCTTACCTCGAATTCTCCACCATCAGCTCGGAGTTCAAAGGCCACCAAATCAATTAGCACAAGGGCAGCCAAGCAAGTCAAGTAGGACTGCTATTAACTACAAGTCTTGGGCAGCCGAGTCCCTAAAGTTTAGGAGGACTGTTGGGGTCCTCAATTTGTATAAATAAGAAGGCTTAGGGCCTCATTTTGGTTAGCTAGTGGTTAGTCATTTTTTGGGAGCCAGTTGTTAGTCATTTTGTATTCATTTTTTAGTCATTTTGTAGTTCGTTTTTTAGGCAGTAGATTAGCTTTGCTTTCAACACATTTTCAAGTTCTCCTTGTGGACAGTTTTTGGAATGTAACATTTCTTTTGATCAATAAAGATGAATCCAGCTTTTCACCAGCTCTAAATCTCTCTTAGGAGGCTGTAGCTCTTGGGGTTGGGCCCATCTCAAGCGCCCAGTACCTCCTTTGTTTACTTTCATGTGTCTTTGCTGCATTCTTAGAATAAAATCTGCTATTTAGATTTAAATCTTGCTTTGTTATTTAGATTTCTTTTGATGGTTAAAGTAGCTTTTCATGTTTAAAATAGATTGGTTGGATAATAACAAGAAAAAGGCTCCAAAAAAGGGTCAGTAAACACTTTTGGTTTCACCTCTTCCTTATTGGATCAGGGGCTGGAGTCGAAGTAACCGTGCTGTCCCAAGCAAAAACACTAGTTTGCTTTACTATGCAATCCTTAGTGTGTTGTTTTCATTTGCAGAGGTTGGTTACATGTTTAGATCTTTGAATGCTTCATTTCATAGTTAATATACATGGTTTCCTTGCAAATAAAGCTGCTGTCTATTCTCATTACTGTTAGCCAGATCATATTAGGGTAGCATAGCTAGATCTTTGTTTTCTTGCATGTCTTTGTTGGTTCAGTTGGAAACACAAATTGCAGAGCACCTATACCACTTCTCTATCTGCCCAGACTCCCTCAAACCCATCTTCTCCATCTCCTAACTTGGTTTCTTGCCTCACGTTGCCACATTGCCCTCATAACCCTACCTTTTGTGCAGCATTATTCCAGTCTTCTTAGAACAAGTCCAGCCATCTACACCTTCTCCTCAACTCCATCCTCCAAGTCTTGAACTCCCCTACACCCCTATTTCACCTCCATACTCATTCCTCCACCTTTTTCCCTCCATCCATGCTCCAAAATTCCATTTCTAAACATCCTGTAGAAAAATTACAGAACATCCTGTAGAAATCCCAGAACATCCTGTAGAACCCCTGCAGACTTCCTGTAGAAGCTCACGAATGAGGTTTCTTGATAGCCAAACTCTGTGAAACTCTCTGGAAGGGTGCTAGGGACCCCTTAGGCCCTCTCTGTACCTTCCCAACCTTTTCCAAGCATTTCTCCTCCTTGATCCACCTCTGCACAGTAAAAAGCTAGTTAAAAGCACATGCATGATAATTCTAATAACTGATTCAAAAATACAAAAAGATGTTTTCTTTAGGTAGAGGTAGTCTAGACACATGTATTTTACCTTCATAGAAGTAACGGCATCTCTTTTCGTAGTTTGCATTCTCTCCTTTGCGTCAATAGGACTAGCTGGTAGAATTAGGGTTTGCGTTTCTTTTTGGCTTTTAGTTTCTTTTCGCAAGTAGATTAGCTTCCTTTGAGTTAGCTTTCATCCATCAGTTAAAAAGCTTCTTCTAAGAGCTTATAGAAGTTGGCTTCCCCTAGCGGACTTGTGCCAACTAACCAAGTGACAGCTGCGGCAAGAGCTAGTACTTGTGCATACAGCACCGTCGCTTCCAAGTTTGTTACGAACTACCGGGTTGATAAAATTAAAGAAGGGAGTTCCAGGAGTTGTAGCATTATTGCTGCAATACTGGAGCCCACCACCCTAACCTATGGCTCAGGGACTTTTGCACCGCCTTAACGATATCTTCAAACTAGGCTAAGTGTCTTACTTATCTTATTAATCGATCTTAGTTAGCTTTGCGTAAATAGATGTTCTTACTTGCGTTTACTTAACCAACAGAATTATATATATTCGCGCATCATATAAGCATTATAAATTGATGTAGGAGGTTGACGAAAATGGGGTGGTAGTCTGGAATTAGACTACTGGTTAACTTTGTAACCAATCAGCTGCGTGTTGACAGATCTTGTACATGGATTTTTCCCAAGGGTCCCGCTTACTTGACCAATCACCTTCAGTCCTTCTTTGAATTTTCCCTTTGTCAAGTGCTTCAATCTACGCTGTTGATTTCACTCCTTCTGATCTAACAGATATCGCGTCATCCGCTCGCCAACTAGCCCAGACGATCTCCACCGTCAATGTGACCCATCCAATCGAACGACTATCGCGCAATCTCGCAGAGATTCTTGCATGACCGATATCAGGTTGAGAGCGCGCGAGAAAAGTAGTTTTCTCGTGCTACGTGTTGACCACTAAGGTTAATTGTGTGAAATTGAGAAATACCATTTACCAAGTTTTGTCCGCGTGAGATACTGCTTACCACTTTCTGAATACTACCCATGTGCTTAATTCATACATTTAAGAAAGATGCTTAAGGAAAGGTTTATCACTTAATTACAATATTAACCCTTAACAATAATTGACTGTGATTTATAAATAAAGTGTTTAAATAGAGAAAATACCCGATTAGGGTCCAGAACGCTGATACACAAGTACAAATGAATTTTTGCACCAGAACAATGCGTCCACACCACGCTTCAATCAATTATTCAACAAAATGGAAATTACAAAGTCTTGGCCCTCTCAGCTCAATTACAACAGTTTGTCTGACCTCTATTTCAATCTCAAACCCTATCTCTCACTCAAACTCTCTCTTACTCACTCTATTCTTGATCATCTAAAATCTCTCTGTCATTACATTCTTTCCTCTTTTATGAATCGAATCCTATCCTAACTGCATTGACAACTCAATCTCTATTTTTATCAACTCAACCATTAAATCCCTATTCTCAAGCTCTGATACAGACCTATACTAACAACTTATCTCCTATTCTAAAAATAGTACAGTGATCTAATTATTACAATAATTAAAGCAAAGATAAATTCGAGAGATCCAACCCTCTCTACTAGAATTGATTTTGACCACGCAAGTCAATGAAATTCATCTCTTGTTAGCCACAACATGTGAACATACAATCACATTACTGGATAAGTCTGGATGTTGCTGCATTAGACTCCCGAGGAATAAAAGAATCCTTCATCAAACTTTCAGGATTGCCTCCATACTTTTGTAGTTCTGTCGTTGCTATCCAACTGGCATCCTCAATTGGTTGTCCCCTCCATTTGACTAAATATTGAAAATAAACCTGTCCTCTGGTTCTTTTGTATACACTTTTCTCCAAAATAGCTTCCACCTCTTTCTTGAATATCTTTGGCATTTCTTCTTCCCAATTTAAAGTTTGAACTTCATCTCCTACAGGTTTCTTTTGTAGCTCTAACTATGTCTCCTTGTATGGATACAAATCTGCAACATTGAAGATAGGTGATATTCCAATCCCTTCTAGCAATTCAATTTTGTGAGCATTAGTTGAAAACTTCCTCACAATTCTACATGGCCCTATCTTTTTCATCTTTAGTTTATTGTAAGTTCCAACAGGAAATATTTCTTTTCTCATGTATACCATCACTAGATCTCCCACTTTGAATAATTTTTCTCTCCTCCTCATATCAGCTCTCTGTTCGTATTTGCCACTACATTCCTGCAACCTGTCTTTGACATCTTCTTGTAGTCTCTACATCTGCTCTACAAAATCTTCAGCTTTTGCACTTCTTGTCTCCTGTTTACCCAAATTTCTGAGTTCATACACACCACTTGGATTCATTCCAAAAATAATCTGAAATGGACTCATCCCAGTACTTCGGTTTGGAGTGTCATTATAAGAAAACTCGGCTTGAGCAAGTGCTAAATCCCACTACTTAGGATTGTTATACACTAAACTTCTCAATATGTTTCCCAAGCTTCTGTTTACCACTTTGGTTGTCCATCTGTTTGAGGGTGATATGCTGAACTGAAACTAAGATTGGCACCTAGTTTCTTCCAAAGAGTTCTCCAGAAGTGCCCAACAAACTTTGTATCCCTATCAGACACAATACTTACAGGCAATCCATGTAACCTTACAACCTCTGAAAAAAATAGATTAGCAATATGTGTTGAATCAGTAGTCTTTTTACATGCAATGAAATGTGCCACTTTGGAAAATCTATCTACCACAACATAAATGGAATCATTCCCTCTTTGAGTTCTAGGTCACCCCAAAACAAAGTCCATACTAATTGCATCCCACGATTGGTCTGGTATTGGCAATCGCTGGTACAATACTGTATTTTGGCTTCTCCCTTTAGCATGCTAACAAATTTTGCACTTCTGAACAAATTTCTTAACATCAATTTGCATCTTTGGCCAATAGTAAAAAGAATTTACCTGAGCAAAGGTTTTGTCTTGTCCAAAGTGACCAGATAATCCTCCATTCTGTTTCTCCTTGATTATGTTTTCCCTCATAGAACATTTGGGATGCACAATTTTTTACCTTTAAACAGTGAACCTCCTTGGATAAGATAATCTAACCACTAACTTATATTATGAACTATTGGATTTTGTACAACTGCATAAATATATTTGAATTCTGCATCATCATTATATAGATCAACCATTTCTTCAAATCCTACAACACCAACTCTTAATTCTTGTACAATGAAATTTACCCTACTTAAAGCATCAACAACTTTGTTCAACTTACCACTTGTGTGTTTTATCACAAAAGTAAAACTCTGTAAAAACTCTACCCACTTGGCATGTTTCTGATTCAATTTTGGCTGGTTGTTTATGAACTATAATGCATGATTGTCATAATATAATACAAACTCCTTTGGTATCAAGTAATGTCTCCATTTTTTTAAAGCTTGCACAATAGCATAAAATTCTTTATCATAAGAAGAATACTTCTTCTTAGATTCATTTAGTTTCTCACTAAAGTAGGCTATTGGTCTCTATTCCTAACTCAAAACTGCTCCAATTAGAACTCCACTAGGATTAGTTTCAACTTGGAAAACTTTCCCAAAATCAAGTAAAGCTAAAACTAGTTTCTGTAATTTTCTTCTTCAGCAACATAAAATTTTGGTCTACTGCTTCTGTCCACTTGAATGCCTTATTAGTCTCTTTGATTGTTTCAATAATTGGTGCACAAATCTGACTAAAACTTCTGATAAATTTTCTATAAAAACTTGCAAGACCATGAAAGCTTCTTACCTCAAATATGTTTCTAGGAGTAGGCCAGTTCCAAATTGCTTGGACTTTCTTTGGATCCATTTTCAAACCTTCTTTAGAAACTAAAAATCCCAAATAGATTAATTCTTCTTTCATGAATCTACATTTCTTCAGATTTATTAGCAATTTCTCTTTCTGCAGAGTTCTTGAAACCAACTTAAGATGCTCCAGACGTTCTTCTTTGCTTCCACTGAAAACTAGAATATCATCAAGATAAGCAATGACAAACTTTCCTACATATTCCTTCAAGACTTCATTCATTAATCTCATGAATGTGCTAGGTGCATTAGTGAGTCCAAAAGGCATATCTAACCATTCATACAACCCACTATTTGTTTTAAATGCAATCTTCCATTTATCTCCTTCTCCAGTCCTTATTTGATGATATCCACTCTTCAGATATATTTTGGAAAAATACTTTGACCCACTTAAACAATCCATCAAATCATCCATCTGTGGTAAAGGAAATCTATACCTGATAGTAATATTGTTTATGGCTCTGGAATCTGTACACATATGCCATTCACCACCTTTCTTTGGACTAAGTATTGTTGGTACAACACATGGACTAAGACTCTCTCTAATTAATCCCTTATCCATCAGTTCCTGTACTTGTCTTCCAACTTCTGCATTTTCTTGAGGAGTTAACCTATATGCTGCTTTGTTTGGAAAACTTGCTCCAGGTATTAGATCAATATGATGACTAATACTCCTGATGGGTGGTAATGCATTTGGCAACTCATCCACAATAATATCAACAAAATCATTCAAAAGAGTTTTGATTTCTTCAGATAAATCATCTAAGTTTGTGGAAGTTAAAATTACCTTAGGTCTCCTTATGACAACAAAATGCATATGTTCATCCTTCTTGACTTCTTGTAGCAATTCTTTCCCACTCATCAACATAACACTTTTTCTAGACGCTACTTTGCCTACTTCATCCTTCAATGGCATTGGTGTGTGTTTATTTCCATCCTTCTCTAGAGTATAAGTATTTCTTCTCCCATCATGAATAACTTTCCGATCAAACTTCCAAGATATTCCCATCAACACATGGCATACATCCATTGGCATTACATCACACAATAGCACATCCTTATAAGTACTAATCTGAATCTCTACCTTACATTGTTTTGTCATAATAAGCCGATGTCCTTTTTGCAGCCATGATACTTTGTAAGGAGTAGGGTGTACTGCTTTCACTAGTCCTAACTTGTCCACCATTTCTGTAGAAACAAGATTATCAGTGCTTCCACTATCAATTATCACTTTACAGCATTTTCCTTTGGACTTGCATGTAGTTCTAAATAAACTCTTTCTCTAAGTTGGTTCTCATGTATCTTTCTCTACCTTAAGAAATACCCTTTTCAACAACAAGGATTCTCCTACTTCAGGTGATTCTTCCTTGTTTTCAATTTGAGGTTTTTCTGCCTCAGCCACATTCACATTCCTCTGATTTGTTACTTTATTATGAGGACAGTCCCATGATCCATGTACCCATTCTCCACATGTGTAACATCAAATTTCTCTTCCTTGGCCTCTTCCTCTAGGTGCAAATCTTCCTCTACTAAATTCTCCTCTCTGTGGTGGTCTACTATTTGAACCTCTTGCTTAAACCTGAGGGTGTTGAAATCTTGATCTGGTAGTTACTCTACCTCTTGCTGAAATTTTTCCTCTATTCCTCTAATTTTTCTTCCTCAACATCTTCTCTTCTGCCTTCAAAGCTACTTGATAGGCATCTTCAATTGTCTCTAGACTCAACAAGCTGATTTCATCCTGTATGTCATATCTCAACCCATTTACGTATTTGGCTACCTTTTCTACATCATCCTCTGCATGTCCTGCTCTAATGCTCAGCTTATAAAACTCTTTTGTGTATTCTTTGATATTCATTCCTTTTTGCCTCAAATTTTGTAACTGTCTGAAAAGATTTAACTAATAATCTTTTGGCATAAATTCGGTTTTCAATCTACTTACAATTTTATCCCATTATTTGATCTTGGGCTTTCCCTTTCTCCCTCTGGATGTTTGTAATTCATCCCACCAGATAGCTGCATGACCTTTCAATCTAGTAATCGCAAATTTCACCTTCTTTTTATCATCAACTTCCTCATAGTCAAAATAATTTTCTAATCAACTGATCGAGTCCATCAATTCTTCTACATTGAGATTCCTGTCATACAAAGGTATTTCCACCTTTGGTCTTCTACTTGCTTTGGCCAATATCTTGAGAACTTTGGTGGCTTCACTTTCATCCTCTTCTTCTTCCTCAGAAGATTCTTCTGCAACATTGGCATCTCCTTCATCAGATGCTCTCCTCTAAGGAATCTCCATTGTCTCCACCCTTGTATGCAAATTTCAGATCTCATCCAGTAGAACTGCATTTGCTACAGGTCTTCCTTGACCTATGCCTCCTTCTCTCCTCGGTGGCATGTTTACTGTAGAAAAACTTAATCTCTATGTTATAGGACAAATTGACCTCCTAATCAACTCAGAGGGGAAAGACAAGATGACTAAAAGAATGACCACATTTGCAAGCCCAGAATCCACACTAACGCTCTCTGTACACTGATAACCTGCTTTATAAAGCTTGTTTACAAGCATAAAGAAGCGTTAATCAACCTGCTAACTCTTGTTGTTAGACCAAGGGGAGCATTAGTGAACTTTAGTGATGCTCAAGTGGTTATGCCAACGAATCTGCCATAAAATATCTAGATATTATTTCCCTAAATTTTTGCAAGAAAAGCAGGGAAACTCCAAAAATCAAGATATTTGGAGAAATTCTATTCCAGAAACAGAGGCAAATGGGAAAAAGCTAGTAAAAGAGGCAGGTTCATGGTTTTTACCCAAATGAACTACAGGTGGAGTTGGGCAGCCCTAATTCAATTGCTATATAAGCAACGAGAGGGCCATTTCACACGGGTCAAAGCATTTAGAAGGATATTACATGGTGTTGTTGTGATATTGTCATATTCTTGAAGGAGCTAGCTGAAAGAAGGAGAGAGAGAGAGAGAGAGGAAGAAGGGATAAGGAAGGTTAATACAAAAGGGTTGTTGTAATCACTCTTCTGAATATAGGACTGTGGTTGTGTTCCACTACTCGAAGTGTCGGTGAGATTGTGCATTTATTTGTTCATTCTGATGCTTGTTATGTTGAGTAGATTAGTTACACATTTATACATGTTTGTTACAGATTCTTACATTAATTGTCAGAAGTATATGCTGTGATTGGTTTGCTTTGTTCTTTTTTGCAGGAATCGTCCTAGAGCCGGTCAGGAGGAGTTCTTCTTACCGCACGGAGATCCCCAAGCGAATCTAGAAAGAACCAAAGGTGATCCTTTCTCCATATCCTGTCAATATATGTTAGATAGATGAACATGTGTGTAACAGGTACCTTTTGCAGATAACCTTACGGTCTGTCAAAAGTCCTGGGAAGACTTTCGAGGGTAGTTTTCATCCCGTGCATTTTACCCCATAGCAGAACTGGCGACTCCACTGGGGACTATACATTTAGTTCCCAGTTATCCAGACTCCTCTCAGATCTCTTCTCTCTTCTATGAGCTTCCCGCTTCTTCATATCCTTCTCTGATCCACCATCTAACTTGTTGCATCCTGCAAAGTTGCTTTCTCTTCAGAAACCGATCCCAAAAGCCCACTTTTTGAGCTCTTTCCCTCACAAACGCAGGTTTCTGGTCTAAACAGAGCTTTATAAAGCTCTTTGACTGTGCACAAGGAGCATTAGTGGCCAAACTAAAGCTCTGTTTACACATAGACAGAACGTTAGTGACCCATTTCCATGTTTTTCAAGAGATCTTGTGGACCAAAAGGGGGGGGAACTTGTCCCAACGGCTAAATTAGGATCTGCAACAATATCATGCTAACAAATTTGGCATCTTAAAATTTATTTTTTAAGAAAATGCTTTAGTTTTTCTCTCATAAAAGAAATTTTTGTTAAAAGAAAAGAAAATAAACTGTATATCTCCTTATGTCGAAATAGTTGTAGGCTGCTTTGTTTTGGTTCAATAGTTGTTAGGGAATATTGAGAAAAGGAACTTTCGGTTATGCAAAGTGTTGAATGACTTTAGATGCACTAACGAATACATGAATATGTGAAATAATACAAGTGTAGAATAAGACTTGTTTGCATAAGAAATTGAAAAATAAATAAATCAAAGCATTGTTCTGCATGGTTTATCGAGTATAGAGTCTCATCATATTCATACGTCAACACCCCCTCTGAAGAAAAATAAGAAAGTACACTAAAATTTACACTAAAATCAATCAGATAATCTTTTTTAGAGCAAACCAACATTAGATAGATTAGGACCTTGGGATAAGAGAGTGAGTCAACTACCCAAGGTTGAAAATCAAACTAGTGTCATTAAAGAGTGAAAAATCCTTCTGCACTCATATTACCAGGACCACTCCACTCATACTGGAGTGAAATACGATACAACATCGGATTGTAATCAAAGGTAGCTCACCTTCTTTAACAACTCCTTTCGACATTCTTTGTAACAGGGGTCCCTTAAGGGATTTCGGAACTGATTCAGGGACTCAGGTATCCTGCCCACATAACGTGTTGTCTATGACTATGTCCCCCCTAGTAACGTCTGTGATTTGAGGTATCTCTAGTGGCCAATACTTCTAGGTACTTACCTAAGGTGACTGGGACGGGCTGTCCTGGTACCTCAAATGGATGGACCTACTTTGTCTTCATTTTTTGGGAGGGTGCTTGTCTTCACGAGAGTACTTGGCCCCTCAATCTGAGGTTTGGGCGAAGCTCAAAAGTAATAATAACCGTACATTTGGCCATCCTTCTCTGTTACTCATTGAGAGACTGGGTTTCATCTCTAGTAATCGGTGTTTATCAGACAAGGTAATTTCACTTTGTTTGATGATTGTCATTTTTAGTGTATTTTTTATTTTTAGGTACCTGAGTGTTATCGTTTTTGAGACTTAAAGAATATCACCTTAAAATTTATCTGATAAAATTTACCAGTCATTGTGGCTACATCCGGCTCTCACCGTCAATCTAGACGGTTGTTAGGACTTCCTCTGATCACTGTGGAGGATCTGCCGAGATCCACTGACTCAGATTCCTCATCTTCGAGGGATCAGTCTCCTAAATCACACACGGGATCGTTTTGGATGACCAATGATTCTGATTTGCTAGAGGATTTCTTTACGGAAGGATTTCTTCCTCATTTTAACACTCTGCTTACAAATCTGTCGAATCCTGTTATTGATCCCGTCATACCAGTACTTCACTCTTCACTGGGAGGAACTCTCTCATCTATTCAGTCGACACCTCAAGGGTTGTGGAATTATAGAGACATTGTGAGTCATCTACCACTTCCCCAGTTGATGGTCATCACAACACCAGAATGTGAAACCCCGCAATCCTATTTGTCCCAAGTACTGCAACTCACATAACACCCTCTATCAGTAGAACCCAGCAAATTCTAGGTTCCACTCCTATGGTGCTTCAAAGCATACCTTCAACTAGTGCCACATACAGTGCTTCATATAACACTCAATGTGGCACTATGGGCACGGTCCCAGTTTACCAAAATCAAGGTCAATCGCCAATGTACAGTTATAACCCCCAGATTCAAACATCTAGGGCAGTTCCCAATATGCACATGGCGACAGGGAATCTCACAGTCCCCCCATCATTCTCAGGCATGCATGGACAGTCGCTAATTGACATGAATTTTCCCTCTGTCAATCAAAGCCATATGGTTAGTTCTATGTCGGTTGGGAATCCACAAGGGATTCCCACCCAAACCATGGGGGCACCCTACTCACACGCTTAGATGAGTCAAGGGGACACCGCTTATACTGGGGGCAACTTCATACCCCAGTATCAAAATACTCATGGTAATCCACTTTACAACACCGTACCGCAAAGCAATTGCTACAACACGTAGCCCATGTACACCATGGGGAACTAAACGATGGGAGGAGCACAGAGCTCCTCAGGTCATCCGTCATCACAGTGGTCCGAGTCGGGGGCACCCAACAATTTGCCTTTTTTGGCAACATTGGATATCCCCAACTTATACAAGTTGAAAAACGACCCCATCTACCATAACCTACAATGGCCGCTGATCCTGCATAAAATACCGATGGACATTCCTAAGTTCGACAGAAAACAAGGGGAGGATCCGGGCACTCACGTCACCACCTACCATCTATGGTGTGTTTCTAACTCTATGGTGGATGACAATGTCCGGTTGCATCTTTTTCCCCGCACCCTCACTGGCAATGCTGAAAAGTGGTATATTGAGTTACCACGTGTGTCAGTGAATACCTTTGACGCTTTAGTGATGGAGTTTCTAAAGCACTTTCAGTTACCTATCCGTTATGAGACAGGGATAGAACTCCTCACTTCGTTTCGTTAGGATACCTCCACCCACATCTCCGATCATATCCATGAATGGAGACGTAGGCAAAGGTTAGTCAAAGTCCCCATCCATGATTTTCTCTTAATAGACTAGTTCTGTAAATCGCTACTCCCACAAATCGGTAGAGATGTCGCTCTAGGTGGTGCGGTCACGAAGGACCAATCCATACGTCATGCCCACCACTTAGATTTTATCTATTCACAGTCTGGCACTCTCTACGACATTATCCCCTATGTTCTTGGTAACCCCAATCCTCCCACCACTCAGCGCCATGGAGTGCATGCCGATGGGATCGTCAGCGCAACCTCCACGAGCGCTGTAAAACAACTCAGTGGGTCTGTTGCCAAGTTGGAAATGGACCCCTCTACCAAAACAACTGCTCTTCCTGCTACTACGATTAACTCTGTGTAGTCTACACAGAAATCCAGTAGCAAGAACAAGAAGAAACAGAACAAGACCGCTCCTTTTGACGAGTAGTCATCTAAGCAGCCCAACCTGAAATAGAAGGTCGCTGCTCCTACCAATGCAGAAAAGGATAAAGGCACCAATTATTCAAGCAAACTCTGTCTTGAACATCACGTAACCTGTCACTATCTACATCTTCAAGAATTTACGAATTACCTTGCCAAGAAAGATTCTGGTAAGGCACCTGCTGTCGTTAGAAATCCTTTTCCTAATCAACCACAGCAAAATCTCGTTGCCAACCAACCGCAACCCACGTTAGGAGGCAGCGAAAATTCCCAACACCCTTCCGGTGGTGAAGGAAGTTCTACCATTTATACATTTGAAACAGTAGAACTAACAACCAGAGCCAAATCTTATGAAGCTCCTGTCGCTCTAGCAGTAGAATCATCCGTAGGTCAAAACCCATCGCTGCCCAATGATTTGCGAATCGAAAGGCCGGTTGAGGACTTTGTAATTCGCCCCCCCAAGGGAGCACTTCGACGCACAATGCACAACGCACAACACATCTGCACGTGCTGCCCAACACTACAACATCGTAGAGGATTTGGCACAAGCACCATCGGCTATGTCAGTGCTCGAAGTATTACAGACATGCCCCAGCCAAAGGAAAGCTTTGCTGTTAGCTATCGGGGGTATTGACCCTACGGATTCCATGCTTGCCATTTTCAACATGGACAAGTGTAAACCTCCCCTTTCCCACCAGCTTGCATTTCAGGGGCATATCACTTCAAAAGGGAAAGGTATACACCGAACTGTCATTGACAAAGGTGCTTCAACCTGCATCATGTCGGCTTCATGTTGGCTCACCTTGGGTTCCCCAACCCTCTCCCTGCCGTCGAACTCCCTTAAAGATTTCGACGGCCACACCTTTGTCCCAAAAGGATACTTAGCCAGTTTTCCCATCACTTTGGCTGGGAAAACCGTAACGGTGGATGTAGAAGTCGTAGACCGAAAACTCGACTATAATCTGTTGCTAGGTCACAGTTGGACATATGCCATGGCGGTCGTCGTATCCACTGTCTTTTGTATCGTCCTATTTCCATTAGATGGAAAGTTCATAACAGTGGATCAGTTGTCTTTTTGCACCTCTGATTATTCACCATTACCAAACAAATCCGTACCCTTAGTAGGAGGTGTAACTGATAGTTTTGTCAGTATAGGTACCGGTTTGTTGAAGGCTTCCTCCCTGATGGGTTGTTTTCCTCTTTTGTCGCCGCAGGTTCCACAATCGGTCAACATGCTTTCATCAATTCCTCATGAACCGACCGATCCCTAGATCCTAATGACACCTTCAAACCTTGACACGTTTGGAGACCAGATGCCATTGTCACCAGTTGAATCAGCCTACCAAGGCATTCAATCAGCATCCACATCTCCGATCAAGTTGGCTATCGCTGATGGTATCATCCCCCTTCTCATAACCGCTCTTCCTTTAGATCCATGCGATCAACTCCCCTCAATAGATGAATCCGTTAGAGAAATCATGAGTTTTGGAGAGCAACATTAGGAGGAATGGCATATTCGGGGTCCGACATCTGATTCGGACATGATGCCTCTTCAAGTCCTGTCCTCTGACACAAACGAAATCATTTCCCCACCCCATACAAGCATTCGAAATTCTGGGTTGGACGAAAATATGAACGACACTTCCAGGTCAATTCCCATAGATATTTCAGTCACGACAAGCACCATGGAAGATACCCAAATGAGCACAGATTGCAGTTCTGAGGAAATTGCAAACTCCACCTGCCTACATGAGGAATTCCATGAAGAATTTTTTTGGTCTCAGGAGGAAATGCCCAACTTTAACCTGTCATTTGTCGCACATGAGATCCAACTTTACGACGAGGCAAAATGGAATGGGTGGCCACTTCCTTCCCTCGATATAGCCGTTGAACCCATGCCCAGCCCTACGGCCGAATAAGAACGCCTACTATACCTCAAACAACTAGATAAAACCCATAGAGCTACTGATTTAGCACTCGCAGCTCACAAGGAGCGGGTACAAGCCAGATTTGCACAAGTGGTTAGGTTTTCTTCTTTCCACGAGGGTGACTTCATATCACTCTATCATACAAAAGATAATCTCTTGGAGGCATGCACACTTCGACCAATATGGCTAGGTCCCTACATCGTTACGAAAGTCCTCTCAAAAGGGGCATACGAATTACAGGACTGGGAAGGAGTCCCGCTCAAGGAGCCCAAGAATGGGCTCTACTTAAAGAAGTATTATGCCTAGTATGGCACCAAGCATATACTTCGGAAATAGAGCACTATTATGGATATTTTATTGTTGCTTAAAAAATATAAACATCCCCGAGCTTTTGTCCTTGCGCTCGTTAAATCTATGCAACGATAAATAGAGCGCTTTTGGAGACATTTTATCGCTCTTTAAAAAATATAAACATCTCCAAGTTTTTGTAGTAGGACTCATTAAACATCCATACCAAAATCCGTAAAGCACTTTTTTGGGATATTTTATCGCTCTTTAAACAATACAAACATCCCCAAGTTTTTCATCATTTGCACTCGTTAAATATATGCAAACGATGCTCTGAGCACCTCTTTTTTGATCTTGTTCCAGCTCATAAACTGAAAAAGACCAACGGAGCATCCTTTTTAGGCACTTTTTTCTCACTCTTTAAACTGAAAAAATCTTGAGCTGTGTCTTGCTACTCGTTAAACATGATAAAGATGACCCGAGCATTCTTTCAGGTACTTTTCTCAAGCTCGTTAAAAAATGAAAAATCCCGAGTTTTTGTTACTGATCTCGTTAAAGTGTCACGACAAAACACGAGTTTAGTCTGCCGCCTCGTACTCGTAACAAAATGAGGTCGACATCTATTGGAAAAAGGTTTCTCTTTATCCGGGTCCAGTAGATTAAATACGGAAAAGTAACCGATACGGGTATACTATTAACCTTTTGTCGCACCTGTTTAAAAACTATGACAAAGGGACCACCATGGAGTCTCTCTTTACGATCTTTTCAGACTCTCTAAAGATGAAAAGATCACCGAGTTGTCTAGTCTGGACTCTTTAAATACACAGACAAGATATAGAGTCATTCTTTTTACGATACTTTTCAGACTCTTAAAAGATGAAAAAATTGACGAGTTTGCCTGTTTGGACTCATTAAACTAATCAAATAGCGCAAAGAGTCGTTCTTTTTGCGATCCTTTTCAGACTCTCTAAACATGAAAAGATCGATGAGTTTACTTGTCTGGACTCATTAAAAATCAGACGGAAAAAAGTCGAAATACAACCGTATCCTGAAGCGTGGTTTGGCAGCAAAAGTTCCCTTGAACATGGCACTCCCTCAGATAAACCGTCATTTTGATAGCCTCTCAATATGAACCCTACCAACCTATGAGTTTTTAGCCTATATACCCTGATGCCATTGCATCTCCGTATCTTAAACACTCTGTAGTGTTCATGAGTCTAGTGTTGTTTGGTTAAAACCGTTGTCGTGCCTTCTATTGTTCAAGGGTCCCTACTTGTTTCCTCAATCAACTGACCCTACATATCCTTTCATCATGCCCTTCGTTGTTTAGACCCAAAAGCTCAAAAGATTCTTCAGAAAACAAAATCATCCTTGTCCGGTTTCGTGTCAACTGATGTAGGACACATCATTGCCTACCTTTCGACAGGTTCCTTCCTATCAACTTCAACACTCTATCTAGGAAGATAACCTAGAAACACATTAAGTGCCTTGGTGCTTGCAGACATTAGTGGCAGGTTACCTTGTGCTTGATCACGGGTTTTCATCATTGGCTCCTAATTAAGCGATTCTACGAGTGTTCGACGACAAATTTTTTTTTCACACTCGCTAGTTTACATTGTGCATCTTGGAGACCATCACCATTATCGGTGGCCTTCCTCGCATCTATTAACAGTCTCCATTATTGGCTGGTAATCAGATGATTTCATGCATGTTCGACATCAACTCATTTATCACATGTACTAATCTATGCTGTTCGGTGAAGCAGGAATCAAGACCTTGGGTAGAGGCTTGCATCATTCAGCCTTGTTTCCTCTCCCAAGCTGCGATATTGTTCTTTGAAGACAGCCATTTCAGGATAATCTATTATGACACTGGATCTGCCCTATGCCATATTGGCAACCAAAATTTTTATATCTCTGAGGAGAAATTTACTCTGACATAGCTACTGAGCATGGGAATGCCCAACTTAGGACATGATTTTGCAGTTCATATATATGTACTTTTGTTGTATCAGGTTTTCCTTATCACCCGAAACTTCTCTCTCTCTCTATAAAGATTTTGACAGGAAACTACAGTATTTTCATAAAGTATTTTGGCCATCGTCTCTGCCTCTGATCCCATACTTCAGGGGGGATCTGTTATAGGACAAATTGACCTCCCAATCAACTTAGAGGAGAAAGACAAGATGACTGAAAAAATGACCACAATTGCAGGCCCAGAATCCACACTAACGCTCTCTGTACACTGATAACCTGCTTTATAAAGCTTGTTTACAAGCATAAAGGAGCATTAGTCAACCTGTTAACTCCTGTTGTTAGACCAGGGGGAGCGTTAGTGAAATTTAGTGATGCTCAAGTGGTTATGCCAACGAATCTGCCTTAAAATATCTAGATATTATTTCCCTAAATTTGTGCAAGAAAAGTAGGGAAACTCCAAAAATCAAGATATTTGGAGAAATTATATTCTGAAAATAGAGGCAAATGGGAAAAAGTTGGTAAAAGAGGCAGGTTCATGGTTTTTACCCAAATGAACTACAGGTGGAGTTGGGCAGCCCTAATTCGATTGCTATATAAGCAACGAGAGGGCCATTGCACAAGGGTCAGAGCATTTAGAAGGATAGTACATGGTGCTGTTGTGATATTGTCATATTCTTGAAGGAGCTAGCTGAAAGAAGGAGAGAGAGAGAGGAAGAAGGGATAAGGAAGGCTGATACAACAGGGTTGTTGTAATCACTCTTCTGAATATAGGACTGTGGTTGTGTTCCACTACTCGAAGTGTCAGTGATATTGTGCATTTATTTTTTCATTCTGATGCTTGTTATGTTGAGTAGATTAGTTACACATTTATACATGTTTGTTACGGATTCTTACATTAATTGTCAGAAGTATATGCTGTGATTGGTTTGCTTTGTTCTTTTGTGCAGGAATCATCTTGTGGCTGGTCAAGAGGAGTTCTTCTTACCGCACGGAGATCCCCAAGCGAATCTAGCAATAACCAAAGGTGATCCTTTCTCCATATCCTGTCAATATATGTTAGATAGATGAACATGTGTGTAACAATTACCTTTTGCAGATAACGTTACAGTCTGTCAGAAGTCCCGAGAAGACATTCGAGGGTAGTTTTCATCCTGTGCATTTTACCCCATAGCACTCTATGCTTTGATACCAAAATGATGTAGGAGGTTGATGAAAATGGGGTGGTAGTCTGGAATTAGACTACTGGTTAACTTTGTAACCAATCAGTTGTGCATTGACGATCTTGTACGTGGATTTTTCCCAGGGGTCCCGCTTACTTGACCAATCACCGTTGGTCCTTCTTTGACTTTTCCCTTTGTCAGGTTCTTCAATCCGCGCCGTTGATTTCACTCTTTTTGATCTAATGGATATCGCGTCATCTGCTCACCAACTAGCCCAGACGATCTCCACCATCGATGTGACCCGTCCAATCGAATGGCTATCACGCAATCTCGCACAAATTCTTGCACGACCGATATCAGGTCGAGAGTGTGCGAGAAAAGTAGTTTTCTCATGCTACATGTCGACCGCTAAGGTTAATCGCGTGAAATTGAGAAATACCATTTACCAGGTTTTGTCCGTGCTAGATACTGCTTACCACTTTCCGAATACTACCCACGTGCTTAATTCATACTTTTAAGAAAGACGCTTAAGGAAAGGTTTAGCACTTAAGTACAATATTAACCCTTAACACTAATTGACTGTGATTTATAAATAAAGTGTTTAAACAGAGAAAATACCCTATTAGGGTCCAGAATGCCGATACACAGCTACAAATGAATTTCTGCACCAAAACAGTGCGTCCACACCACACTTCAATCAATTATTCAACAAAATGGAAATTACAGAGTCTTGGACCTCTCAGCTCAATTACAATAGTTTGTTTGACCTCTGTTTCAATCTCAAACCCTATCTCTCACTCAAAATCTTGCTTACTCACTCTGTTCTCGATCATCTAAAATCTCTCTGTCATTACATTCTTTCCTATTTTATGAATCAAATCCTATCCTAACTGCATTGACAACTCAATCTCTATTTTTATCAACTCAACTATTAAATCCCTATTCTCAAGCTCTGATACACAACTATACTAACAACTTATCTCCTATTCTAAAAATAATACAATGATATAATTATTACAATAATTAAAGCAAAGATAAATTCGAGAGATCCAACCCTCTCTACTGGAACTGATTTTGACCACTCAAGTCAATGAAATTCATCTCTTGTTAGCCACAACAAGTGAATATACAATCACATTGCTGGCTAAGTCTAGATGCTCCTGCATCATAAGTGAAATTCATACCCAACATAACAAGATGCATAAATAGGAAAGAAAGACGCAGAATGTGCAAAATACTTCTCTTTATTCATAATTCTAGACAATTACATACTCAACCTACCCTACGCACTCAGCTGCAAGGTTTCGCACACTCAGCTGTGGACTTCTACCCTAGGCCTCTATGCACTCAGCTACAGAGCCTCTACCTACGCTAAGACTTAGAATTCTTGCTCTAATCTATGACTCTCTTTGTCGTATTATTTCTCTTTTTTCTCCTCCTCTCCAACTACTTAGAGCTTAGCTCTATTTATACAATCCAATGTTCCGTAGACCATGGGTAGATGTTTTATAGCCGACATTACATTTCTAAAATAAGAGTGGACAACCTTATGACTCTTTAACACCTATGCGCTACGCGACCACAAAATGTGGAGTCTTTACACTTGAATTACAAAATTTAACCAAAATATGGGCTTTTAGCCCCAAAACTGCCCTTGGGGGATCCCGCGCCCAACACATAATTAAAATTAGCCAATATTTTTTGCATCTCACCTAGATTGTAGGACTTGCATCTCATATAAGATAGTAAGGCATCTCCTAAGTAGTGATTCTTCATTCGATCATTTGGTACTTAATTTATACTAAGAAAGTAATTAACTCCATAAGAAACACCACAAAATGTGGAGTCTTTACACTTGAATTACAAAATTTAACCAAAATATGGGCTTTTAGCCCCAAAACTGCCCTTGGGGGATCCCGCGCCCAACACATAATTAAAATTAGCCAATATTTTTTGCATCTCACCTAGATTGTAGGACTTGCATCTCATATAAGATAGCAAGGCATCTCCTAAGTAGTGATTCTTCATCCTATCATTTGGTACTTAATTTATACTAAGAAAGTAATTAACTCCATAAGAAACTTGTCTCACATAGTAATCTAATCTAACCCTTAAACTTGTTAAATCAACCAAGTTACTAGGTCATTCAATCATATCTCCCGAACTTGTTGGTTGCCTACAAGTCTTGCATTATCATATTCCATAGGGACTATCCTCTATAGCTTGTTATTGGGAGACAACTAGAATGGAGTGGGTGGGGATCAGAGTGACAACCCTTGCACTGAGTCATTGTCACACTATTCATGTACAATCTAAGTGACAACATGTCCCATCTACAACTATTCCTTACAATCCCTCTGACTCCATTGATGTTGGCAAGAGAAAAGGAAGAAAAGAAAACCCATAATAAATTTTGAAATTTAATAGCATAAATGTAGTAAATATAGTAATACATACTATACTTATCACTGATAAATGATCTTGTAAATTTGATATTTTGAATTAATACAATTTAACTAGCCACAAAATTTATTTAAACTTAGAATTAAAATTAAAATGAAACCACACTTTGTTATCAAGTTTTTCCATCAAATCATAATTTTGGAAAAAATTTCATTTACGCATCATAATGTGTTACTTAAATATATTATCATTTAAATAAAAAAAAGTTAATACTTGGGCTTGCAGCAAAGTAAGAATATTACACAATTACCAAATGTCTGAAACACAATTATCCATCAAACCCTATCATTAAACCTAGGCTATAACACGCTATACAAATCTAGAGTACATAACTTTAGCAAAGATTTATCACTTAAAATATACATTTATTACTGAAATACACAACCAATGGAAGAAGTCATAACTCAGTTTGCAGGATGATCTATAGTATCCTACATTCAATTCTCGATCTTCTCAAATTATGGAATTTCTACTGGATAGCTATCAATACAATCCAACCATGGATTTTTACTGGGTTTTTTAACTGTCTTCATGGCCCTCCAAATCGCGCAACTACACTTGAATCCCGATCGAAATGCTACCTTCCATACTACGTCCCCTTTCTTCATTCTCCCATTGGCTTCAATATATGCAAGCTCATACCATAGTGTACTGCTGGATGTATTTCCAAACATATGAAGGTCATCCGAGAAGGCTCCATGTTGTGCTCACTTAAATAATGCTTCTGCAACGCATCAAGCACAACTCTCCCTCCTGCATGCATACAGAGGTGTTGAGTTGCCAATTTGAAGTTAGGGATGTAAGGTTTCATTTTCATCCTCAGAACTTTCCGACAAAATAAGGAGCCCGGGAAGAGAATTTGATCTGAGAAGGGAAGAATAAGGGGACTCAAAGTTGTTATGTTCACTTTGAGAGTGTGGCCTGCAACTTCCATGAGTTCTTTGGATAGAGTTAGGCCCTTTTTCTTACAATCATCTTCCTCTTGAAAAACACAATTGTAGCTTTTGTAATCCGATCATTTATGAGTTCTGACTATGTGTGATAGCTCGTATTTTTCTCTTTTCTGTGTTTTCTCTGGTTAGATAGAATAATAGTTGCACCCCCCATACGAAACAAGCAATTGGGTATGAGAATTGATATGCTGGTACCATGGTACGAGTTCAATGTAATGTTTTCAGTGCTCACAACTAGTGCATATCAACTCCCATGGACTTTAAGCATGTCTATAGCCAGATTCAGTGTTATGATCCCTACACTGCAACCCATTTCTCAGAGGTTGAAGCTCAGAATATTTTCTCTCATCTTGTAATGGTTCACGATCATGGCAGAAAGAGATGGAGTTGAATTAAAAAAATTGTACTACTAGGATACTAAGATCCTTTGCCCTGATTTTACATTTCTCAAAAACCTCATCTGGGGATCCAAACATCACCATCTCTGTTTCTGCATGAGCTTCTTTCGTGGCGAGACGAGGTGGGTAAGCCAGAATACCTCCTAGGAAGTATGTTCGTTCTCCAATATCAGACTTCCCTATTATTTTCTTTTGAAACCCCAAGCTTCCATTGTAAAAAATAACCAATTTTCTTATGACAAATTATTTAAAAAATAATAATAATAATAATAATAATTATAATTTAAGATCAGCAGGGGCGGCTGGTTGGGACTTGTAAAAATGGTGAAGTCTTGTACTCAAACCTGAGCGTGGGCGTTGACTAATTGCCAGAAGTGACTTGCCAAACCTGAGCAAAGGCTTTGACTAGTTGCGAGGAGTGACTTCCCTAGGCCAAACCCGCTCACCTTTTACCCACAGGGCTTTGGATTGATGGTGAATGGGTGCACTATTAAGGCACTCCTTGCAATAGCTCATTGGTTCAAATCCCCCTCGGTGGTTACCTACCAAAAAAATAATAAAATTACATTTTTATTAAAAAATTATATCATAAAATTTTCAAAACAACATAAAATAATTAAGTTACACTTTTAAATTATAATTATAAAAAATAAAATTTATTATAATATTTTATATTAATTTAATTTATTCTTCGTTTTTTGAAAATATTAAAAAAATGTAAACCATTACAATAAATCCAAATTTCAAAATGCTCAAAATTTAAATTAATATTTAAAATTTATCAAAATGAATAAATCACTGTAAAATACAATCGATATAAAATAATGACAAATATTATCATGGATTTCCAATCAATTCTACATTAAAAATACATTTGTAAGCCTAAAACAAAACTCTCCATCATATATGTTCCACTCCAAATAAACAAATTTAGGAAAAATAACAAATAAAATGTTATATCCACCGATTTAACATTAGATTAACTCAAAGAACAATGAAACTCTAAATTTTGGTGTACCAAGACCTCAAGATCTCCTCATATCAAAATAATACTCTAAAGAATTATATATATATATAAGGATTTATTGACTATTTATTTGTTTTTGTGTTCTTTTGTAAATGTTGGAAATATTAATCTCAATCACCGCTTTAAACACATTGATAACAACCATATTTGCCCAGTCAACTTTTGCAGGTTGTGATTTTGTTTGTAGATGGAAGGACTGAAGTTCTGAGCAGAAGTAGTACAGTGCTAACCATTCCGCAACACATCATAGATTTAAAGCACTTCATGAAGTTTGGTAAAAATGTATGGGCAAACATTCACTCTGCAACTGTTATCTACACTCCACAACACTTACAAGTTCAGAAAATCATTTATTATGTAAAATCGCCCATACTGTGTTTTAATGTTTTGCTCTATCATGTATTAATGAGTCAAAGTTGTATGTTTGGAGAAATATGAATGTAAAAGTCTTTTCTATTGTTGAGCGAGAAAGGGTAAAAGTCTGAGTGGTAGCGAGGAGAGAATCGTGGAGAAATTTGTGGTCATGGAAAATTTTAGGGGCTAATATTCGTAGATGGGCTGATTTTCAATGATTTTTCCAAAAAAAAGATTCACCAATTTCCATTTTTTATAAGAACATTTCACCCAAATTTTACAATATAAAATTATCTTACTTTAAAAATAACCAACATTTTATAGAGAGTATATATAAAATCATTATAAATTTGAATAATTTTACAAATACATCAATAAATATTTTATAGTTTGCATATTAGGGACTGGTGAGATTTTTGGATGTTTTTAAACTTCAAGATAATTTTCAATCCTTAAAATTTTCCTTGTTTGTGGTGGGCGTGTGAAAACAAGTTCTTACAGAGAGTTACTCTGCAACCCCTGGTGGAGTGTAAATCACAATAAGGTCTTTTGTATGTTTTGCTCTGTCATGTATTAATGATTTAAAGTTGTATGTTTGGATAAATATGAATGTAAAAGTCTTTTGTATGGTTGAGCAAGAAAGAAAGTAAAAGTTTAAGAGGTAGTGAGGAGAAAAACTTGGAGCAACAATTTGTGGTACGTGTGTGAAAACAAGTTCTTATAGAGTTTTATAGAGAGTTACTCCGCAACCCCTGGTGAAGCCTCCATTTAGCAAGAAAACGTATTTTCATATGTTATATATCATAATTTAAAGTATAGTTTGTTGCGACATGGTTTTAATCTTTCAAGAGTAGATTTACCGCAACCACATTGTTTTACTCTGTTTTGCTGTGAACAAATTTCTGTGTTTTACGTAAGCCTCTGTCTAGTTGCAATTTTCTTGCCACAACTGTTTCTTGAACCAAACTCCTCTCCTCTGCCCCTGCAAAATTGTATTGCCACAACTGTTTCTTGAGCCAAACTCCTCTCCTCTGCCCTGCAAAATTGTCTAATATGGTATCAGAGTGGTTTAAACTCTGTTAGTGTAAAAACAAGTGTTTTTACTTGGAGTCAAATTTTTTTTTTTGAGGGCAGATATTGGAAGTGTATTTACCAGCATGTAGAAAGTTTTTTTTTTCACTCAGAAATGGCAACACCAACCACAAACTTAACTAATCCTCAGATACCTCAATTTAATGGCAAAAATTATGATTATTGGGCTATTACAATGAAGGTTCTGTTTTCTTCTCAAGACATTTGGGATTTGGTGGAGAATGGTTTTCAAGAACCAGCAGATGCAACAACATACAATGCCTTGTCTCAAGCAGAAATGGATTTGTTGAGGGACAATAGGAAGAAGGATGAAAAATCCCTCTTCTACATTTTTCAAGCAGTTCATGAAAGTATTTTCCCAAGGGTTGCAGCAGCAACGAAGTCCAAGCAAGCATGGGACACCCTCCAAACAGCCTACCAAGGCATGGAAAAAGTCAAGACAATAAAACTGCAAATGTTGAGAAGAGACTTTTAAATACTTTGTATGAAAGAGTCTAAGAATGTGGATTCATTTTTTACACATGTAATTGGACTGGTTACTCAAATTAGGTCTCATGGTGAGACACTTGAGGAAAGGAGAATAGTTGAGAAATTTTTTAGAAGTTTGCCAGCAAGGTTTGATGCCATTGTTGTGGCCATAGAAAAGACAAAGGATCTCTCACAGTTCTTAGTGGATGAGCTTCATGCATCATTGATTTCTCATGAGCATAGAATGAATAGAGAAACAAGCTCCTCATTGGAGCATGCCTTCAAGATACAAGTTTCATTTGGTCAAGGTAGAGGTAAAGGAAGATCATATGCTAGAGGAAGAGGAAGAAGCCCACACAGAGGTGGAAGAAGCAACCCTTCAAGCTAAAGTGGAAGAGGCGGAAAACAAAATCTAAGTCAAGGCCCAAGCCAAAATCAAGAACAAGGTCAGATCTATGATAAATCGCAAATTTCAATGTCATTACTGTAAGAAGAATGGTCATTATGAAAATGAATGTAAAAAGAAGCAATATGAGAATAGTAACAAACCAAGTGTAAATTTCACAAAGGAAAATCATAACCATGATAGCATTTTTTTAGATTGTAATGTAGCACAAGAAAAACAAAGTGATACATGGTATCTAGATTCAGGGTGTAGCAACCACATGTCAGGGAACATAGAAATGTTTTCCAAACTAGATGAGAGTGTGAAATCTGAAGTGACATTAGTGACTGATAGAAAAGTCTATGTCATGGGCAATGTTAGGCCCCTATACTACTAGTGTAACCCCTTATTGTTATTAATACAACCCCCTTATTATATTGATGTACCCATGTAGTGCCCATATTGTTACTATTGTGCCCCATAGAAGCCCATTATTGTTATTATTGTGCCCTTACATTATTATTGTTTTGTTGGCTCTAATTATATTATGACCCCTTAGACTCCTATATATAGAAAGGAGGTCTTTTCATTTGTATCATCCAAGAATTGTTCATTTTTATAATATAAAGGAGGTTTCCCCCTCGAAGAGGCTGAATTATAAGGCCTTGATCTATCTTTTCTATCTTTTTGTGAGCTGGTTTCATAACATTTGGTATCAGAGCTTTGGATTCTAGGGTTTTGCTGCTCCAAACAGGTCATCATGGCATTTACATTATAACTTTTTTTTTCTGTGACGTTTCAAATGCTAAAAAAAAAAGCCATTTGGGATGAAATCGTTGGGAAGCTTGGGTCTAAATTTTAGAGCTTTTGGTGCTATATTTGCGGAGATATGATCTGAGGAAGTTGGCCTCTTTGAATACTCCCGAATTACATTCCAAACAGGTGACTTGGGAAAAATCGTCATAAATTTTGTTTTGAGCATCAGATTGAAATTTCGTAAGAAGTTACAGAAAGAGGATGGACTGTAGTTTCTTTTGTATATTTTTTAGATCCTAAGGTTAAAACAGTGACACAGGGCACTTCATACAAGTTCGCTCTTCTGAGAAGTTATATAATCAGGTCATCTCGGGAGATTGTGCATAACTCTTTCTTGGAGAATTTGAATTCGATCAGACTGATGGAATTGGAAAGAGGATGCAGAGGGCTACTGCAGGTCGCGATTTTAGAACTGGAAGATCCAAAATTACAGAGTTACAGTCGTTTCAAGATCGAGCTCCTAAAATCAAGAAAAAACAAGATGAGGAAGTTTGATGGCAAGGATCCGATAAATTGGATACTACAGATGGAGAAATATTTTGATCTACATGGCATACCACTGTTACAAAATGTATGTATTGCATCTAATTATTTAGAACCGAATCAATTTTTATGGTATAAAGGGCTTTGTTCTCGTAAACCACTTGTCATGTGGTCAATTTTCACGGAGGAAATGATAGCACATTATGAGGATACAAAGAGAAACTCCTCCTTTAGCCAATTAATAAATCTCAAACAAAAGGGTTCAATGGAAGAGCACATTGAAGACTTTCAAAAATTGAATAGAAGGGTAAATTATATTCCAGAGAAGCAAAGGATTGATGTCTTCATAGGGACTTTAAAGGATAACGTTCAACATGAGGTTTGTTTTTGGGAACCTGATTCATTGGAGGAGGCATTCGAGTTGGCAAGAAAAATTGAAAGAGAAATTATGAAAACAAGGAATCCCACCACTCATGACTATAATTATGGAAGTGTTTCTTCTCCTAGCCTTCCACAACCTACAAGGCTTATACCACAACAATTGGAAGAAAAAAGAGAAAAATGGATTTGTTACAATTGTGATAGAAAATGCACTAAAGGTCATAAGTGTGCTAAGAAGAAATTATTTTACATAGAGTATGAAGAGGAGGAAGAAAATGAACAAGAAACATCAAAAGAAGAGGATATATGCCAAGACCCAACCCCAGAGAAAGAAGAAATGAATCCAACCATATCTTGTAAAGCATTAGCAAGAATTACCACTCAAACTCTCAAGATAGAAGGACATATCAAGAAGAAAAAGGTTCAAGAAGTGAAAGATCACATCAAGAAAGAAGAAATGAATCCAACCATATCTTGTAATGCATTGGCTGGAATTACCACTCCTCAAACTATCCAGATAGAAGGACATATCAACAAAAAAAAAGGTTCAAGAAGTGAAAGACCACAACGAGCATCAAGAAATGAATCAGACCATATCTTGTAAAGCATTGGAAGAAATTACCTCTCCTCAAACTCTCAATATAGAATGACATATCAAGAAGAAAAAGGTTCAAGTAGTGAAAGATCACATCGAGCATCAACAACAAGTTCTCCAACTTTTAAAGGATAATGCCACTTTGGTGCAAAATCGAATTAAACAACAGGTAGATCAACATCGTAGTGAAAAATGTTTTGATGTAGGTGATTGGGTATTTTTACTGCTATATCTCAAGCAAGCTATTTATGAGAAGGAAATGTTGGCAATGATACACGCACTTAAGAAATGGCGACCTTACCGAATGGGAAGACACTTCAAGGTAAAAATGGATCATGATAGTCTTAAATAATTTTTAGAACAACTATTATCTTTAGAAGAATAGAAAAATGTGTCACAAATATGTTGGGTTATGACTTTGACATCATCTACAGAAAATGGAAGAAAAATTTTGTTGCAGATGCACTCTCAAGAAAGGATGAGGATGTGGAAGCATTGCTTTGTGCTATTTCCAACCAAATTGGATAAACGAAGCAAGGGATGAATGGAAGAAGGACAAAGAAGTATGGCCACTTATTCAAAAGTTGCAAAAGATCCCAATTCAAACAATATTTCCAGAAATTGAAGAGGAAGGAGAAATCATATTGGAACCTGGAGCAGTCACAGAAACAAGAACTCGACAGCTACGAAATCGATCAATTTCAGAGCATCTCATCAAGTGGAAGAACTTACCCGCTGAAGATTCCACATGGGAGAACAAGAATTTTATACAAAAGCATCAAGAACTACTCAAGCATTGAGGACAACACTTTTTGAAGGAGAGGGGCATGTTAGGCCCCTATACTACTAGTGTAACCCCTTATTTTTATTAGTACAACCCCCTAATTATATTGATGTACCCATGTAGTGCCCATATTGTTACTATTGTGCCCCAGAGAAGCCCATTATTGTTATTATTGTGCCCTTACATTATTATTGTTATGTCGGCTCTGATTATATTATGACACCTTAGACTCCTATATATAGAAAGGAGGTCTTTTCATTTGTATCATCCAAGAATTGTTCATTTGTGTAATGTAAAGGAGGTTGCCCCCTCGAAGAGACTGAATTATAAGGTGTTGATCTATCTTTTCTATCTTTTTGTGAGCTGGTTTCATAACAGGCAAGGGAATAGTTAATATCCTAACAAAGAAGGGAGAGAAGAAATACATCTCGGATGTTTACTTTGTCCCTAGTTTGAAGCATAACCTCATAAGCATTGGACATCTCATGCAAAAGAGCTACAATGTCTTTTTCAAGAATGATGAGTGCACAATTTTCGATAAGCCTCCAAGTAGATAGTTGATTGCAAAGGTTTAGATGAAAAACAATAGAATGTTTCCGCTAAAAATAAGATCATATTTGAAGGAAGAAGGTGCACAAGCACAACTATCAATGAACTCACAATAGGATGGAAGAAAAGATGCAGTTGTCACACAAGTAAAATATCAAGCAGAGGTCAAAGATGAAAATTGGTTAAGGAATTTGAGATTTGGTCATGTCAACTTTGGAGGTTTGAATTTGTTGCATAGGAAATGTATGGTGAAGGGATTACCACTCATAGATAAATTGGGCAACCTATGTGAAGGATGTATCTTGGGCAAGCAACATAGAGAGACATTTCCAGCAGGAAAGTTAGTAAGGGAAAAGGAACCTTTAGAGATTGTCCACTTAGATTTATGTGCACCAATGCAGACATCATCCATTGGTGGCAGACACTATTTATTGGCCTTCATATATGACTACACAAGGAAGACATGGGTCTATCTCCTAAAACAGAAAATTGAAGTGTTTGAGCACTTTCGCCAATACAAGGCTCTTGTTGAGAACAAAAGTGGAAACTACATAAAAGTCTTAAGCACTGACAAAGGTGGCTAATATATCTCAAATGATTTCCTTCGATTTTTCAAGGAGCATGGAATTCACAAGCAATTTACAACGAGGTATACAACTCAGAAAAATGGTGTCATGGAAAGGAAGAATAAGACCATTATGGAAATGGCAAGGAGTATGTTGAAGGTAAAGCATTTGCCAAATGATTATTGGGCTGAAGTTGTCGCTTGTGCAGTGTATATCATTAATAGGTGTCCAACCAAAAGTGTCAGGGATGTGGTTCCTGAAGAGGCATGGAGTGGAAGAAAGCATAGTGTCACTCACATGAGAGTCTTTGGATGTGTGGCTTATGCACATGTCCCAGATGTGTTGAGGAAAAAGTTGGACAACAAGGGGAGAAATGCATATTTGTTGGATACAATGATGAATCCAAGGCATACAAGCTCTAAAATCCATCAACCAAGAAGGTCATAATCAGTAGAGATGTGCAGTTCATAGAAGAAGAAGCATGGGATGGAAGTTTAGAGAAGACAGTCAATGTCAAAGCATGTATACCACATGAGGACAAAGAGGAATTAACATCAACAAGCTATTCCTCAACAGTGATTTCCTCTACTCCTATTCAAGCATAAAAAAGCAGGGAGCAAGTAACACCATCAACAAATCATAGGATAATGTCGCATAGTCAAGCAAGCACTTCTCCAAGCATGCCGCAAAGCGCAACACCAAGTGACATGTCAAGGCCATCTTCACCAAGCACAAGAAGACCAAAATTAATAAATTTAAATGAAATTTATGAGCAAGATGAATTTGATAGTAGCGCTAGTCTAAATTCCTTATTTGCATTATTTTTTCATGGAGATGACCCAATCCATTTTGAAGATGCAGTCAAAGAAGAAAAATGGGTTGCGAAAATGGAGGAAGAAATATAAGCAATATAAAAGAATGATACATGGGAGTTAGTGAGCCTTCCGCAAGGAAACGAAGTCGTTGGAGTGAAGTGGGTCTATAAGACCAAGAGCAACGTTGAGGGGAAGATTGAAAGCCATAAAGTGAAGCTAGTTGTCAAAGGCTACAAGAAGTAGCATGGAAGAGATTATGCAAAGACATTTGCTCTAGTCGCAAGGATGGAGATAGTGCGTACAGTTGTGGTGATTGTCGCGCAACATAAATGGAAAGTGTATCAAATAGATGTAAAATCAGCATTCTTGAATGGAGGGCTGAAAGAGGAAGTGTAGTTTGCACAACCACCCGGTTATGAGGTAGAAGGCCAAGAAGACAAGGTGTATCGGTTGAGGAAATCTCTTTATGGGCTGAAACAAGCATCGTGTGCATGGTATATCAGGATAGATGCTTACTTGTTGGACAATGGTTTCGACAAATGTTACGGTGAGCCTACTCTCTATATCAAAGAGATTGATGGTAAGATTCTTATTGTTGTCTTATATGAAGATGATTTGATTTCTACAGGAAATGATGATTTCCTCATTGTTGACATCAAAGAAGTCATGAAGAGTGAATTTGAAATGGTTGATTTGGGGTTGTTAAGGTATTTTTTGGGCACAGAAGTGAAGAAAACAAAAAATGGCATTTTTATTTCTCAAGCAAAGTATGCAGTAGACATTTTAGAGAGGTTTAATATGCAGAATAGCAAGCCCATACCAACTCCAACTGTCATGGGGTTGAAGTTGAGCAAAGAATATTGCAGCAACAATGTCAATCTGACATTATAGAAAAGCATGATAAGAAACTTGATGTATTTGATCGCCACTAGGCCAGATATAATGTATGAAGTGAGTTTGGTGTTGAGGTTCATGGAGACACCCAAAGAAACACACTGGCAAGTAGCGAAAAGGATTCTAAGGTATGTCAATGGGACAAAACAATATGGTATTTTGTATGCTGATGTTGGGTTATGTTATATTCTTTCCACATAGTTAACAGGGGGTTTGAAGGGCACCCATAACCCCACTTTATGGGGTCCGGGGCAGCGCCCTAGAAGATTTTGGTTTTGGACCCTATGTTAGGTTGGGCAGACCCACCTATGGTTTTGTGCATGATTTTCGCACACGTTTTTTAGACGTGATGGTTTTTCGGTCCATGGTATTGGACACGATGGTTTTTGGTCCATGGTATTGGATGCGATGGTTTTCGGTCCATGGTATTGGATGGTTTGGCATGTATAAATATGTATTGTAACATTGAAAGGAAAATAATGAAAAATCAAGCTGGTAGTCCCGGTTTTGGGATCCAGTGGGAAAATCTCTGTGTATATGTGTTTTATGTGTTATGGTCTCGCATTGTTTATTTTTATGTGTTTTAGAATTCGTATGCAGGTAATTTCTGTATGGGGTTAAAACCTACAGCTGAAACAAATGATTTCAGGCTAGTTGGTTAGACCGATAGTGACTGGGCAGGAAGTGTTGATGAAAGAAATAGTACATCATGATATGTTTTTCATTTGGGTTATGGAGTCATTTCATGGGCCTCCAAGAAGTAGCCAATAGTGTCACTGTTAACAACAAAAGTTGAATATGTCACCGCAACAGCAGCAATGTGTCAAGGAGTTTGGATGAGAAGGATGTTGAGGGATCTTTGCCATGACCAAAGGGAACAACAACTATTTTATGCGAGCAATTGCATTGTCAATTATTATTTTTTTTCACAAGAGGACCAATCATATTGATTTTAAATATCATTTTATTAGAGATTTGATTAACAATGGTGAAATTGTGTTGCTGCACTGTAGGTCATGGGAACAATTTGCTGATATTTTCACAAATCCATTGGCACATGAAAGTTTTGTTTATCTCAGAGACTATTTTGGAATTGTCAATGGAGATAGTTAATCCCAACCATTGCCTTAAACACACTGACAACCGCCATACTTGCCCAGTCAACTTCTGCAGGTTACAATTTTGTTTGCAGGCGAAAAGACTAAAGTTCTGAGCAGAAGTACATCACTGACCATTCCACAACACATCAGAGAGTTAAAGAACTTAATGGAGTTTGGTAAATACGTATGGGAAAACATTCAATCTGCGACTATTATCTACACTCCACAACACCTTCAAGTTCAGAAAATCATTTATTATGTAAAAGTGCCCACACTGTGTTTTTATCTTTTTCTATGTCATGTATTAGTGATTCAAAGTTGTATGTTTGGATAAATATGAATGTAAAAGTATTTTGTATGGTTGAGTGAGCGAAAGGGTAAAAGTCTGAGAGGTAGTGAGGAGAAAATCATGGAGAAATTTGTGGTGGGTGTGTGAAAACAAGTTCTTACGAAGTTTTACAAAGAGTTACTCTACAACCCCTTGTAAAGCGTAAATCCCAGTAAGGGGTCTTTTGTTTTTACTTGGAGCTACAGCCTCCATTTACCAAGAAAACGGTTTTGTTTTTACTTGGAGCTACAACCTCCATTTACCAAGCAAACGTGTTTTGATATGTTTTATATCATAATCTAAAGTATGGTTTGTTGCGATATGGTTTTAAGCTTTCACGAGTAGATTTACTGCAACCACATTGTTTTACTCCGTTTTACTGTGAGCAAATTTCTGTTTTTATTTAAGCCTCAGTTGCAATTTGCTTGCCACAACTGTTTCTTGAGCCAAACTGTTAGTTTGACAACGAACTTGGGTTATCAAATGTAGTTAAACAGTTTTCTTTGTAACGAATAAATTTTTAGTTATGTAACGGTAGTGACATGAATATATCGAATGTCATGTAGAGGAAATTGATCATCGAATAAAACAGATTCACATTTCAGTTTCTATTTCTTGGTCTTCTCTCTCATTTTGTTCTTGATGTTCTTTCTTTCTCTGCTATTAACTCAATAAGTGGTATCAGAGCCTGGACAAAACCCCTGCAGTGCGAACCTGTGAGCGTAGCAAAATTGTGGACAGCGTGACGGCAGAATCCCTGAGTCCTGCGAACGGTGGCTCGAGTGTTGGATAGGACGGCCCTGAAGACGGCTCCTGTGGACGGTGCAGAATTCGAATCCGGTTTCCTGAGACAGCGTGACGGCGTTGTGAGATCCGAATCCGGTTTCCTGAGATAGCGTGACCGGTGCAGAATCCGAATCCGGTTTCCTGAGACAGCGTGACGGCGTTGTGAGATCTTGCTGAATTGTTGGACGCGTTGTGAGGCTGCTACAGCCCTGTGGACGGCGTGGACGGCAAGAACGTTGTGAGAGCTTGAAGAATCGTGGGTGAGGCTGCTGGATCCCTGAGGACGGCCTGTGGACGGCGTGGACGGCAAGAACCCTGGCGTTGAGGCTTGAAACGGTGTGGATGGCGTTGCAATAGTGTTTCCCTGAATCCGGGTATCGTTTTTTTTTAAGCAGAATTTTTTTTTTAAAAGAAAAAAGAAGGGTTTGCAGAATTTTTTAAAGATAGCAGCAGAGCAGATTTTTTAGAAAAGATAGCAGCAGAGGTTGTTCAGTTTTTTAAAGATAGCAGCAGAGCAGAATTTTTTAAAAAAGATAGTAGCAGAGGTTGTTCAGAAATTTTTTAAAGATAGCAGCAAAGGTTGTTGTTGTGGTTTTTTGAAAAAGGGAAGGGTTTGCAAGAAATCAAAGGATTTGAAACTTGTCTTTCTGTTTGAATTGGGGAAGTTTTTTTTTTTTTTGAAAGCCTGAAATCCTAGGAAGGAGGGAAAATGGCCAAGATGTCGAATGCAAGATTCGAGGTGGAGAAATTCACCGGAAAGAGCAATTTTTCTCTTTGGAAACTGAAGGTTAAGGATCTGCTTGTGCAACAAGGGTTGCACAAGGCATTGGATGGGGTTACTAAGAAACCTACAACCATGACTACTTCAGACTGGGAGGACTTGGATGCCCGAGCTCTCAGTACCATCCCGCTATGTCTAGCGGATGAAGTTCTCTTCAACATCGTTGAAGAGACTACGGTGTCAGGTTTGTGGGAAAAACTTGAAAACCTTTATATGACAAAATCATTAACCAACAAAATTTATCTGAAACGACAATTATACAGTCTTCAAATGAAAGAAGGTTCAAGCGTTGCAGAACATTTGAATGTTTTTAATACACTAATTTGTTAATTAACAGATATGGAAGTAAAAATACAAGAAGAAGATAAAGCCATAACCTTGCTGTGTTCTCTGCCTGAATCATGGGATCACTTCGTAACCTCAATCAGCTTCAGCTCTGCTGATTCTTTGAAGTTTGAATCAGTCGTGGGAGCTCTTCTGTCTGAAGAGGTACGAAGGAAATCCAGCACTGATACAACGGCATCAGAAGCCATGGTCGCTAGAGGACGCTCAAAGGAAAGAGGAGACAAACCAAGGGGGTCTTCCAGGTCGAAATCGAAGGGCAAAAAGTGTAAGGCAAAATGTTGGAACTGCGGTAAAGTTGGACACTTGAAGAAGGACTGTTGGAAACGGAAGGAATCCGAAAACCTGAAGAACGAAGCGAATCAGGCTGATTCAGGTATTGTAGACGAAGTTTTATCTGCTGAAGAATTGTGTATGATAGATGAAACTTCACCTGAATGTAATGTCTCTCATAGTTTTGATAGCTGGCTGTTAGACTCTGGTGCTTCGCATCATATGTGCCCACATAGAAACTGGTTTACTTCGTATGAAAATGTAAACGGTAGTTCTGTGTTTATGGGTAACAATATGTCATGTCAGACTGTTGGGATGGGAGATATCAGGATTAAGATGTATGATAACACAGTTAGGACATTAACTAGTGTTAGACATGTGCCTGATTTGAAGAAAAATTTAATCTCTTTGGGAGTGTTGGATTCAGATGGTTATAAGTTTACAGGTCAGGATGGCGTTTTGAAAGTCTTCAAAGGTGCCCTTGTGGTTATGAAGGCAGAGAAGGTCGGGAATCTTTACAGGTTAAAAGGAAGTACTCAGGTCGGTGAAGCAGCAGTTGCGTCAGAAAAGGAAGAAGCAGGTACTCGTCTGTGGCATCAGCGTTTGGGTCATATGAGCGAGAAAGGTCTTCACATACTGATGAAACGTAAATCTCTTCCCGGTCTGAAATCCTTGAATTTAGATTTCTGTAAACATTGTGTGTATGGGAAGCAGTGTAAACAGAGATTTAAAGTTGGTAATCATAATAGTAAAGATGTTTTAGACTACATTCATTCTGATCTGTGGGGGCCTTCCCCTGTTATGTCATATGGAGGTGCATTGTATTTTTTAACGTTCATTGATGATTACTCTCGTAGAGTTTGGGTCTATATGCTAAAAAAGAAAGCTGATGTATTCAATGTTTTTAAACAATTTAAAGTAATGGTAGAGAAAAGAACAGGCAAATCTATTAAATGTCTAAGAACTGACAATGGTGGTGAGTTCACTTCTGTTGAGTTTGAACAATACTGTAAGGATGAGGGCATTGTTAGACACAAAACTGCTGTTTATACTCCTCAGCAAAATGGTGTTGCTGAGCGTATGAATCGGACTCTTATGGAAAGAGCCAGAAGCATGATTAGCAATGCTAACTTGCAAAAGGAGTTGTGGGCGGAAGCAGTATCTACTGCTTGTTATTTAGTTAACAGATCACCCTCAGTAGCAATTGATTGTAAAATTCCTGAAGAATTCTGGACAGGTCAGTCTTGTGACTATTCTCATTTGAGGATATTTGGCTGTGATGCTTATTCTCTGATTCCGAAAAATCAGCGTTCAAAGTTAGATCCAAAGTCGAAATGTTATGTCTTTGTTGGGTATGACTATGCAGTGAAAGGATATAGGTTGTGGGATCCTACATTGCGGAAGATAGTCATTAGTAGAGATGTAACATTTGATGAATCCTCTTTGTTAAAATCAAATGTTGAAAGAATTGAACAGGAACAGGTATCACCGTGTCAACGAGTTCAGTTGGAGGCTAGATCTTTCGGTGACAGTCGAAAGGAAGGAGAGACTTCTGGAGACAAAGGTGTTGAAGACACAAAGGAAGCAGTTGAAGCTTCTGAACCAGTGCAAGTTTCTGAACCAATTCAGCAACCAGTCACTCTGAGAAGATCAACAAGGGAAAGGAAAACTCCCAAAAGGTATGAAGATTCTGCTTCATCTTTTGCTTTGGTTACTGAAGATGGGGAACCGTCTTGTTATCAGGAAGCAATAGATGATACAGATAGCGAAAAATGGAAAAAGGCTATGGAAGAAGAAATGGACTCCTTAGCCAAGAACAATACCTGGGATCTTGTAGAGCTTCCTGAAGGGAGAAGTGTTGTTGGATGTAAATGGGTCTTCAAGCTGAAACGGAAAGTTGATGGTAGTATCGAGAGATATAAGGCAAGACTGGTAGCAAAAGGGTATTCTCAGGTTGAAGGTATAGACTTTCATGAGATTTTTTCTCCAGTTGTAAAACTTGTTTCTATACGTACTGTGTTGGCACTAACTGCGTTGCTTAATCTTGAGTTAGAACAGTTAGATGTTAAAACAACTTTTCTACATGGTGATTTGAACGAAGAGATATATATGGAACAACCAGAAGGTTTTGTATGAGGTCGCAGCAGAAGATTAGTTTGCAAGCTCAGGAAATCATTGTATGGTTTGAGGCAGTCTCCCAGACAATGATACAAGAAGTTTGATTCCTTCATGGTGAGCCAGAACTTTATAAGAAGTGAGTATGATCATTGTGTGTACTTCAAAAGTTTCAATGGCATATTCATTATCTTAGCTTTGTATGTTGACGATATGCTTATTGCAAGCAAAAGCATGGAAGAGATCAACAGGTTAAAGGCTCAACTCTCTAGGGCGTTTGATATGAAGGATCTTGGAGCAGCAAAACATATCTTGGGCATGGAGATACACAGAGACAGGAAAAATGGTAAGCTTTGGTTATCACAGCAGAAGTATGTGGAGAAGGTACTTGAAAAGTTTTCTGTGAATAATGTGAAACCTATTAATGTTCCCCTAGCTTCCCATTTTAAGCTTTCTTCTGTTTTGAGTCCTAGAGCTGATGAAGAAAAGCAGTATATGTCTCATGTACCATATGCAAATGCGGTAGGCAACTTAATGTATGCGATGGTATCTACAAGACCTGACATTTCACATGCAGTTGGAGTTGTCAGCAGATTCATGGCAAATCCAGGTAAAGAACATTGGCAAGCAGTGAAATGGGTGCTTCGATATCTAAGAGGCACAAGAGATCATTGCATCGTCTTTGATGGTAGTGAAGGATCAGTCTGCGGATATGTAGATGCTGACTATGCAGGTGATTTGGACAAAAGAAGATCTACTACAGGTTACGTCTTTACTCTTGCAGGTGGAGCAATTAGTTGGATGTCAAAGCTTCAAGACACGGTTGCATTGTCCACTACCAAAGCTGAATATATAGCTGCTTCAGATGCCAGTAAAGAAGCAATCTGGTTAAAGGGTTTGCTCGATGAAATTGGAAGAACGCGGGAGAAAGTGAGTGTACTTTGTGACAGTCAAAGTGTTATTCACTTGGCCACAAACCCTGCCTATCACAGCAGAACCAAGCACATTGATGTGAGATATCATTTTCTGAGACATGTGATCGATGGTGGAAAAGTAGCTCTTAAAAAGGTCCACACACGAGAAAATTGTGCAGACATATTCACAAAGCCAGTTACAGTAGAGAAGTTGCGGTGGTGTTTAGCTTCTCTTGGCTTGCAGGAAAGATGATGAATGGGAAAGTTGTTGTCAAGGTGGAGTTTGTTAGTTTGACAACGAACTTGGGTTATCAAATGTAGTTAAACAGTTTTCTTTGTAACGAATAAATTTTTAGTTATGTAACGGTAGTGACATGAATATATCGAATGTCATGTAGAGGAAATTGATCATCGAATAAAACAGATTCACATTTCAGTTTCTATTTCTTGGTCTTCTCTCTCATTTTGTTCTTGATGTTCTTTCTTTCTTTGCTATTAACTCAATACAAACTCCTCTCCTCTCCCTCTACAAAATTTTCTAACAGTAAGCACTCTTTGGAAAGAGGTTTTGTTAGTCCTAAAAATAAAAAGTTGGTGGTTTGGGAACTCTGTTGAAGAAAGTCGGTATCTTTGGTTCAGAGATTCAATTTGTCCTCTTTTAAATTTCTCCTATTGTTTGTGATGTGGCGCATTTGGTTAGGGAGAAACAAAGTTGACATTGAGAATGGTGTTGTATGTTCAATAATGATTGCACATAATTATAGAGTTGCTTTTCTAGAATAGCTCAAGCCCTTGAAATAGAAAAAGATAAGAATTATTAGGGATTTTGTGTTATTTGAAGGAAATGCATGGGGTTTCTTTGATGGTGTCTATCAAAGGGAAAATTGTGGCACTGGTATTCTGATTCTATTCCCTTATAATGTGATTCTAAAAATATAAGATGGACATTGGAAATGATACAAACTTTGTTTCTAAGTTGATTGCTCTCTTTTTTGCTTTGTGGTTAGCTTTATAGAGGGAGATGAAGGTTTTTAAAATGATTGATAATTCCAAAATAATAGTGGATTGGTTTAATGGAAATGTGGATCTTAGAATCCTCTAGTTGGAATCATGGAAAAGGAAGATCTAGCAATTACAACAAATGATCTTCAAATCCTTCACGAACATATGGAGCATAATGCTCTAAAAGGAAGCATTACTTTGGGATGTTGGCATTTATACTTGTTCATAATTCCACAATAGAGTTTAATCTTCAATATTTTCCTTTGATCTCTTTAATATTTCTTTTCCATTGACAAGTTAATCTTTCTTCTTTATGCACCACTAAAGCATATTTTGGATACTAAGATAAAATATGTGTTAATAAATCAAGTGAAGTGCCAAGTGTATTTTTTTATTTCTATTATAAAAATATCAAAAATATATTTTGATACTTGAAAATAATATTTAATATTTAACTTTTAAGAAATTTATTATATCATTAATTTTTAAATAATATTGTATATGTAAGATACTGAAAATTTTAGAATTATTAGAAATTATCACTTTAGTTTTAAATAAATAACTTATAAAGCAAAATATTTGTTAGGGATTTGAAAATAAGATAATAAGTTAAATGAGTTTTATTATGGAAAAACACTATAATTAAGCATGTTTACAAATGTATCTGATAATTAGTAACTTAAAATAAAAGTCATTATTAAATATAACCGTCAAAAGTAGTAGTAATAATAATAATAATACAATTCCAAAAATATCCTCTTTATGAATTCTTTGTTAAAACAGATTATCAATTTTAAATAATCAAACTATATTAATTCCTTGCTTAAAAAATATAACTAAAGCCTTTCATGATTTTCATTAAATTTTAGCTAACATAAATATATAATAACCCCAATTCTGATAAAACATGGTTTTTCACTTAAATCTAGTTTATATATATATATATATACAAAACCTCAAATCTCATGAAGGATTAGCAGAGAGTTAGGTATAAATTTCTAGTTACTTAACATTAGACCCTTTATTGTTGTGGCCTACTTGGCACAACGGTCGTGCGGGTGATGACCATATTGCAAAAAGATTGGATTGGTTCTTAGTACAGGAACCTTGTTGGAAAGGTTGGGATGTGTCAGAACATGGGTGGGAAAATCCTTCAGTTTATTTGACAGAAATTTTTTAAATATGTTATCTCAAATATACTCCTGCTTTTATTCCTACCTATATGGTATAAATCAACATTTTTTTATCTGAAAAAACCTTTTATGAAATTAAGATACATAATATATAACATGATGAAGACACATAAGGAAGAGTACTTATATATGAAAGTGAGATGGATAGTGTAGCATAATGATTAAGTAAAATACGACCAGGGAAGAGAGAGTGAATCAATTTTTAAGAGAAAAAGATGATGAGAACATAATTCATTAAATTAATTAGTGTTTTATATTTAATAATTAATTTGAGTTAAAATTTTAATTAATTATCCAGAATTAAGGATGGCTTTTAAACCAAAATCTACAATGGTGATGGCAGCAACCCTTTCTGGAGGGAAGCAGGAATGACCTACGTTGACTTTGCCAACGTATGTGCGTGGACGTATGTGCTTCCATGCACAAGAATTTTGTGAAGGAGCCCTGTATATCCACTGTCATCTTGCGCGACAAGTTTCATTACACTGTCAGCAAATAGGTTGAGGGGAAATCAGAAAAAACAGTGTGTGGATCTGCAGGCAAAGAGCAGTTGGAAGTAGCGTTGGTGGGAATGAAGAGTAGACTCCTATATGTTGGTCAAAGCCTCAAATCCAGTCTTCACTCGTGCCCAGCAGCAGAAGAGACCCGCCCTTCGAATGGAAATGAAAGAGACAACTATAATTATGGCTTCAACCATGAGTGGGGGAAATGCATCCCACAAACCATTTCATCCATCAGCAGAAGAGACCCACCCTTCGAATGGAGACCCACCCTTCGAATGGAAATGAAACAGACAATTATAATTGTGGCTTCAATCATGAGTGGGAAAAATGTACCCCACAAATCAGGAAACTATGAATATGAGCTACAAGGAAATTATGAATATGGTAGAACTTTCAGTAATGGATTTATGAATATGGGCAGAATTTTCAGTAATGGATTTGTTTCGGAAAAAATGATATTATTGTCTTATCTACAATTATTCTTGACAATTCGATTGCTAAGTTTATAAAGGCATACATACTTTACTCCTCTGATTTTGAAACTGTAACCTCATAAGGAAGAAAACATACTCTTAACCATTAAACCACTCAAACTGCATACACCATAAAGTGAGTCAAACTGTATACATCATAAAGTGCTACTTAAATACGTTACTATTTAAATAGATAAAAAGCTTCTTATACTTAGGAAGCAAAGCACAAATATTACACGATTACCAAATGTCCGAAACAGTGGTGTTCTTCAAACCCGATCATTGAACCGAGGCCGGAACACACTTGCTGTCCCAATCTATAGTGCATAACAGCGAAGATTTATCACTGAAAATATACATTTATTACTGAAATACACAACCAACCGAAGACCAATGGAAGAAGTAATAACCAGGATGATCTATATTGTCCTACATTCAATTCCCGATCTTCTCGAATTCTGGAATTTCTACTGGGTAGCTATCAATACAATCCAACCATGGATTTTTAGTGGGTTTTTTAACAGTCTTCAGAGCCCTCCAAATCGCGCTATTACACTTGAATCCCGATCCGAATGCTACCTGCCATACTACGTCCCCTTTCTTGATTCTCTCCTTGGCTTCAATATATGCAAGCTCATACCACAGTGTACTGCTGGATGTATTGCCAAACCTGTGAAGAGTCATCCGAGAAGGCTCCATGTTGTGCTCACTCAATGATAAATTCTTCTGCAGCGCCTCAAGCACAGCTCGCCCTCCTGCATGCATACAGAAGTGCTGAGCTGCCAATTTGAAGTCAGGGATGTAGGGTTTCATTTTCATCCTCAGAACTTTGCGACCAAACAAGGAGCCCAGGAAGAGAATTTGTTCTGATAAGGGAAGAATCAGGGAACCCAGAGTAGTTATATTCTCTTTGAGCGCGTGGCCTGCGACTTCCATGAGTTCTTTGGATAGTGTAAGCCCCTTCTTTTTACAATCATCTTCCTCTTGAAAAACGCATTTGTAGCTTTTGTCATCTGATCCTTTATGAGTTCTGACGATGTGTGACAGCTCGTATTTTGCTCTTCTTCTGTCTTTTCTCTTGTTGGATAGAAGAATAGCTGCACCCCCCATGCGAAACAAGCAATTGGGTATGAGCATTGATCTGTTGGTACCATGGTACCAGTTCAATGTAATGTTTTCAGTGCTCACAACTAGTGCATATGAACTCCCATGGACTTTAAGCATGTCTCTGGCCAGATCCAGTGCTATGATCCCTGCACTGCAACCCATTCCTCCAAGGTTGAAGCTCAGAATATTTTCTCTCATCTTGTAATGGTTGACAATCATGGCAGAAAGAGATGGCGTTGGATTAAACAAACTGCAGTTCACCACTAGGATACTAATATCCTTTGGCCTGATTTTACATTTCTCAAAAACCTCATCCAGGGCTCCAAACATCACCATCTCTGCTTCTGCACGAGCTTCTTTCATGGTGAGACGAGGTGGGTAAGCCAGAATGGCTCCTGGGAAGTACGTCCGCTCTCCAATACCTGACTTCTCAAGAATTTTCTTCTGAAACCCCAAGCTTTCATCATCGAAGAGGCCAGTTTTCTTAGAGTGTGCCATGAAATACTCTTTGGTAAATCCAAATTCCTCAGAGGGCTTATAACATGCAAAATCTACCAAATATATGGGCCTTACACTGAAGACGCAGTAAACAAGAAGGGAACCTATCAGAGAAGATATGGATAGAATGCTAATTAAATCAAGTGTGGCTTGTTCCCATAATATCCATAAATCATACTTTCTTAAAGTATTTACTTCTGCGCTGAACATTAGCAACAGAACAGAGATGGCTAATAAATACAGAGCGTTGCTGATCAGGTAATGATACCCTATCTTGACATGCCTGAGATTTACAGAATGTAAGAAGTCAGGCAATTTCCTACGAACTCTGATGGAGAATGTCGGAAATCCTGCATTGGGACCAGATCTCTCTACTCCTCTTGCCACTATTTCTGTAGAAAGGATTGTCTCTTCCTTCGCCATATTTGAATGCATGCAATAACCAAGAACAATTCAAAATGCTTCCTATCAAAATGATATGAATCAAAGCCCAAATGTCAGAAACATTTTATGAAAGGCATGAGACTTAATAAAACCTGTGGTCCTAGATGGATTGAAGTAGCTGAAAATGATGAAATCTTTGAGTATGAGGAATCAATATAGAATTTCTAAATTCATGACAAACCCATAATGGATCAATACAGCACTTCTAGATTGAAGAGAGGCCACTGAACACACCTAAAACTTCAACCAAAATGAATCTACTGATCAACACACGATGCCCTTCATTTCATATTTATAGTCTGATATGGCCAAAACCTACAAATTACAAAAACTGTGCATAGAGTTATCAATTTCTAACGCCTTCACGCACGCCCACAATAATTATTACTTTATTCTAAAATGGATTAAGTGATGAGATTCCATGGCAGTTCATCTGCTCAAACTGTATCTCAAGCTCTCTCACACTCAAACACTGCAAAACACGCAAAACTGACCCTGGCAAGCAACTAATCCTGAAATTAATGACTAGAATTCCTAAGAAAAACTAACCGGTTAGGAATGGATACCCTGATCTAAGTAATATATATATAAATGTTGATTTGTGTCAATTATAGCAGGCAGTTGAACTAATGCATTCACAGAAGCCCCGTGGCGTACTTAAATATTCAAATGGATCGAGCAAAAGCTATTGACAAATCTCTCCAATACGTTCATTCCGCCAACTCAATGCCCTTTTTTTTCTCAGAAACACCAACTCAATGCCTTGAAACTATTCATGAAAGCTGCAGGAACCCACTGAGAGTAATTGAAAATGGCATAAATAAAAAATAAACCACCTACCAAACATTCCATTCCATTCCATTATTAAACAGCTCACCAAACATTATGTTCCCGTAGTTTTATCAATTTCCTCGTATTTTTCTTACATAAACGAAACTCTTTATACTTACCTTCTACGTCATTCTGAACATGCACAATTTCAAAATTGAACTCCAACTTCTTCACCAAATTACCTTGGATGAAACGAAATTGTAACTTAGAAGTAAACGATTTTAGGTATATTCAGGAATATTTAATTTAAGGAATCTAAATGGTAAGAAATATTTGTTTTTAGATTTAAGTAATATTTAGGAATTTAAAGGATAAGAGTAAGAGTCAGGTTAAACACTTAATTTTGAATTTAGCTAAATTTATGATGGCAAAATTTAATGGGGGCGAAAATTCAATTTTACATATTAATACCAAAATTTAATGGTGGAAAATTTAATTTTACATATTAATTTTTAATTAGTGAATTAAATAGGTCTAATAAATAAGAGCATATATGAGGTTACATGTTTATATTTAGAGAGAATAAAGTATGTATGTTTATGTAAACTTTCACAATCAAATAGTTACATTAAAGTTGGTCCCTTATCTTATCAATAAAAAAGTCTAAAGTATTATATACTAATTCGCTGTCTAGCTTGATTATAATCTTAATATAATTGGGTGTCTATCTTGATTATAATCTTAAAAAGTAGATTATTATTAATGTGTATATTAATATATTGTTTTTAATGAGACTTTTTGGAAGCTTTTCCTGTGGGTTTTTCTGGTCTAATTTCTCTAAAATCCTGCAGGAATTTATTGAAATCACAAGTTTGATTGGTAATCCCTGCACAATGGAAGTGCCCTAGGGGTTTTTCAGGGTGTTGAATCCATATATACAATTAAAATAACCAGTTTAAATAACATAAATCAAGATTTCACCTCAATTTGTTCCTCCAAATTCTAGCACCGAAAGATCCAAAAAATCAAGCTAAAAACAATTCTATCTACCAACAAAATTACAATAAATTTTATCTATATTTACTGTATTAAAAATATGTTTTTTCATTCTAATTTATATATGAATGTTTATTAGAAAAAGATAATTAATTTTTTTTTTAAACGCAATAAATGAAACTGAACCTTACCCAAGTAAGTTCATTGATTACATAATAAAGTAAGAAACTTTTAAGTAGCATTAAAAAATTTCAATAGGAAAAAAAAGTTGCAGCAAGAATCGATTTTTATAAAAAGAATATTGTTGTTACCTTAAAAGAAACATTCAATAGGTCATGGATATGAGTCATGAGTCCCTGATCTGGATAACTTTATAATTTTTATGATCTGGATAACTTAATAATTTTTATGTGCTTTATTAAAAGTGATTTTTTTTAATATACAATAAATTTGTTTATAAAATATTAAAACAATAAAATAAGTTTTAATTAAAAAAATATAATAGAGAAAAAATTCAATCCAACAAGAAAGACCAGAAGCTTAAATCAAATAAGAAAAATCTAATAGAGAAAGATTCAATCTATCCAATTTTATTTAAAAAAAAAAAAATTATCATAAAAAATATCAAGAAAGATTCAATCTATCCTATTCTATTAAAAAGGAGTTTTTTTTTTATAGAAAAAGGAACAATGAAAGTGTAATGGATATGGGTCAATGGTATTTGGACGTTTCATGTTTTATAGAGTTATTACCTTATATTGGTCAGGGGATCTTTTCCTGTTCAGGAAATGGAAGTTGCCGATTGTGCTTGCAGACCAACTAATTAAGAAAAGATTTCTGTGGACTTTCGTGAGTAAAAAATATACAGCATCTCCCAAACATGTCGGAGGGAAATCTATTTTAAAATTCAATGAAGAAATTATAATAATCTTAAAAATGTTTTTAAGCAAAATCAATAGTGTACACAAAACTCATATTTAGAGCAAGTCATTTCGCTAAAATTTAATTATGAAATTATAATGATTTTCAAAAATGTTTTCAGGCAAAATAAAACAGAAAAAAAATGATATTTTAAAGTTTATGACACTAAAAATAGTCTATAAAATTGTTAGTTTTTTTGTTTTTGTTTTTTTGCAATTCAATTATTTTTCGATTCAAATTGATGATGAGCTGGCCCAACCTTTCAACAATCCCTTCGCTAAAAAGACAATGCCAAGAAACTAACGCTAACATGTTCTCATAACTTTCTCTGATGTTTTTGAATGCATCACATTCCAAAATGAAATGTTTTTCCAATTCCACAGCCCCAGAGGTGCAAAATGTACACATCCGTTCTTCCCAAGCTTCTTTAAGCATTTTCCACCGTCCTATTTCACACCGAAGTTGATGTGAGTTGGTCCTTAATTGAGTAATAAGAACCTTTGCCCTCCACGAAATGCTAGCTCCAATGAACTCTTTTTGTTGTAGATCATAGATAGGGTTGAATTCCTCAATGTAATATTTCTTCTTTCTACCCAACTCTTTTCCCCATACCTTTTTACAAAACTTCTCCATAACAAAATCCTTTAGCTCCTTGCTATTTGTGGAACATGCATTGAGGTAGATATTCCATTTTTGCATCCATGTGTAGTTTTGTTTCATCCATGTTTTATTTCTTTCACTCATGCCTTCATTGAAAATAACATTATGCCATCTACCTACTCTCATTTGCTCAATTCTTTTTAGATATCTTATGAACCGTACCATAGCAATTGCTTCAATGGGACTTACTCTTGTTTCACTCATCAATATCTCATAAGGTACTGAACTTTTTATTTTGAACTTGCCCATGATCAAGCGTTTTTGGATTCTCTCAATTTGTTTCCATTTTGAGATGAGAGTGTTGCTAGCCCACAGTTCACACCCATATTGCATCGTTGGACAAACTAGGAGTCCAAAAAGCACTTTAATCGTTCTCCAATCCCGTAACTCTACCTCTCTACATCTATGTTGAAGAGCATATAATGTTTTCCACCCTCCTAAAATTCTCTTCTTTCTACAGTCCTTCCAATTGAGTTTGTTGTTGAAATCAATCCCAAGGTACTTGTAATCATTTACTTCTTCAAGAATGTTATCCTCAACGAAAAAAGTATGCTGGCTCTGCTTCCTTTTATTAGAGAAAATCATTATTTTGGTCTTGCTATTATTGACTCGCATCCCCACTATTCTACAAAAATGCTCAAGGGCATATAAGTGCATTTGCAATCCATGGGCCAATTTAGAAATCAATACAATATCATCAACATATAAAAGAAGCTTTATCACAAACTCCCCCAACCGAACACCATCTCCACCTTGCAAATTTAGCCACTCTTCCAATTTATCAATATATAGGCCAAAAAGAGTAGGGGATAGAGGGCAACCTTGCTTGACTCCAATGTCACTTCTAAAGCCTTCTGAAATACTTGTTGAGGTTCTAATTTTGACTTTCACTTCTTCATAAAGTTTATGGACAACAACTCTATAATGCACAAGAATTTCAATTTCTTCCATTCTACGCCACAACTTATCCCTAGGGAATTTGTCAAATGCTTTTTTGAAGTAAAAAAAACAACAAAATACTTCTTCTTTGTCCTCCCAAACCTTTTCAACGATGTGTCTCAACGTGATACCATGATCCACTGTTGAATGTTTCAGCCTAAAACCCGCTTGTCCTCTTGCCCTCTTTTCTTTTACTTCTGCCCACTTACTAATTATGTTTTCTACCATGCTGCCGAAAAGCTTTGCAAACAAAGGATTGATCATAATTCTTCTATAGTCGGATGGGTTATTAATGTCTCCACTTTTAAAAAGGGGTATTGCTAGCCTAGTTGTCCAATCTCTTAGGAATCCTTGCTGAATGATATTGTTGAATATTTCCATGATTTGTGGTGCAAGAGTGTTCATTCCCCATTTTAGATACTCTACTTGAAGTTCAACCAAGTCCTTTGCCTTTCCTGTTTTCATATTCTTAATTCCATTCTCCACCTCTTGTAACGTGAAGAGCTTTGAAGTTGTGTCGATCCTAGGGGGACGCTCCGCTTCAGATTCTTTCTCATGGAGTTGCCTTACATATTCAAACGATTGATTGGTTGTAATATTATTTTCAGTTTGCTTCTTCCTTGGTTGCACTGCCAGAAAAGCTTTGGATTATTCTTGCTTAAATGTATTAATTCTTCTCTCCTTGTTTGCATGAACTCATCTTTTTTCCTTTTTAGTATCTGCTTATATAACTTTACATTCACCTTCTCCTTTCCTGCCTTTTTCAAGGTTCTCCTTTCCATTTTGCATTCCTCATCAAACCAAGCATTTACAGAAAAACAATTTGATTTTGATTCCCTATTTTTTGCTCTTTTGCACTTCTCAAGTGCACTTTGAATTATATTTGTTAACTCATGACTATTGAAGCTTTTGAAACCAGTTTTATTCTTCTAAATTAATCTCTCTAACATTGCCTTGAAGATAGTACAATTTTCTTGTGTTAGAAGAGTTTTGCCCCTTGATAGTGATTATCGAGAGCATTCGGTTTTCCTCCTATGCTGCCTTTCTTCTAACCATGATAACCTTATATAAATTGGGTTATGGTTTGATTTTAAGTCCCAAATATGCTCTCCAATATTAACTTCGTCTATCTTTCCTATCAAACTTTGTGAACACATCACATATTCAATGACACTTGCCCCATTGTATGTGTTGCAAGTGAAGTTCTGAGACCTTTTCCATCTATCTAGACCATTGCAAATTATTAATTTGAAAGCCCCACACAGTGTAAGCAACTCCTCTCCAAAATGGTTACTAACTTTGTCATCTTCTGAACACCTCACCCATTGGGGATTCTCATCTTCAGTGAGCTAAATAGGATTGTTATTCTCTTTGCAACAAAGAATGCTAGCTTGATTATTTATTGTTCTAGCATTGAAATCTCCCACTAAAATAACTTCTCCCTATTGAGAGTACACGAAAATATCTTGTTTTAAAGTTGCATATGGATCCTTGTTATCAAGCCCCTTATTTTTGTAAGTTTTTGAGACTTGGGGGGGAAAATAGCATGTTGCAATTCTTATGTGATCCTCATTCTTTGATATTTTCAACCATAAATATTGTTTATTTGCAATTTCTTTAATTAACTGAATGTGACGGCCTTCTTTTTCTTTCACTAAAACTAGTATTCCCCCATACTCTTTGCCATTTTCTGCTACCCTTTTCCAAACTACCAACTTCAAATAACTGTCAAACACAAGAGTTTTGCAACCATCATGCTCATGAGTTTCCGTGAGACAAATTATGTCTCTACCTTCCACAATAGTCCCTAACCCATGTCTCCTTCTCCAAGGGTAAGCTCTATAATTCCAACAAAATAAACTTAGCTAGACCTAGGTAGGATTTCACTGCTACGCAGTTTGGCACATAAGACTCAAATTTGAGTCTTCACCCCTTTTCGTCCATATTGTTCTTGTTGTTTTCATCCATATTGTTCTTGTTGTTTTCGTTTACTGCCAGTTTGTTGCCCTGTTTTGGTTGGAGGCCCAAACACTGCAATAATGACTTTACCATTGTACAACCATGCCCTTTTCCCTTCATTTCTTGTTGTTCTAATTTTCTCCACTTCATCCCTTCTCTCCTCTTGTTGTTTTTTGGTTAAATCTTCATCGAGGAAGAAGTGTGAGCCTTTCAAGAGTTTCTTTTTGCCCAAAAGCTGGTGTTTGTCTTGTACACTTGCCATGGTGACTTTTATGGGTCGAGGCCTCTCTTCACATATCCTCCCAACCCTCCTTGCTTGGAAAATTTTCCCTTTCCAATGTAGTTTCTCTTTCAGAAAGTCTCTTGTCAAATTGAGAGTACTTTCATTCTTCCCATAATCTCTTATTCCCCTGATAATAAAGTTTGTTTTCTTGTCTTGTCTTTCTTTGTGTTCTATTTCCTGTGCTCTACGAGCACTTGCATCTTCTTCTTCCTCTGTCCTTATGTAACCATTAGTGTCTTCAGCTCTAGCTTTGATTTCTTTTGGACTATCTTTCCCAATGTTCCTTTTTTCCTTCTCTTTGGAAATGTCTGTTTGCTGAGATACTTGTGTATCTACCTGAGTTTGTTTATAAATTATCACATCCCTGTTTGTTATTATTAATTCTTTCATGCTTTGCCACATTGTCTTCATGTTTTTCCATTCTTGTTGTCATGTCTCTAGAGCCTCTTGTAACATTGCTACCTATTCTTTTAAAATTATATTACCTTCCATTAGACATCGGTTTGCAATGGTGATCTCTGAAATTTTGCGGTCCCTTTCCTATTCTTTAGCTTCCAAAATCTCCAGCCTTGTCCAGGCCTTCATCAGTTCTTGGACATATAGATCTGATGACCAAGTAATAGGTGTATATGTGGGACTATAAATGATTGATTCTTCTTTATTTTTGTTTCTATTTTTTATTTTCTTTCTCTGGATCTATTTTCTTCTCATTTGTTCCAATTTAAGGCGAGCAAACCTACGCCTTAAAATGCCATAATATTGCTTTGCATATACCCAAATCCACTTTCATGTTTTGTCTATTGAAGCAATTTTGACTTGACCCAAATGATTTGTTTCCACAAAACCTGAGATTTCCTTGTCATTTTTAACATTTTTAACATTTTAGTATTGGCAGTAGCTTCTTTCCCTTTCCCTTGCAACAATTTTTCTGCAGCAACATCATAGGCATCCCTGCTCTTTATGCCTTGGTTCTTCTGAGCGTTTTCCATGTTCTCAACAGAGACCGCCTCTTGGCAACTCTCGATTACTTAAAAGGGACTCTTATGTTCAGAAGATATGGTGACTGGCCAACATCTAGTTCGTCCCCTGTACTAAAGTGAAATCTACCCAGGTTGGACGACGATGGTGATATTTCTATGCAGCTTCACTTCTCTTTAACTTCTCTAAAATCAAATGCCTTTATCTAAAAGGGTGAAAAAACAAATATTGTGCACGACACTCAATATCTAGAGTGGGTTGAGCAAAAGCTTCTTACAAGAAAGGAAAATAATTTATATTAATGTTTAGGCACGATTCGCTACAAATTAGTAAGAGAATGGAGTTTTTAAAGTATCTTCAATTTTTTTTGTTTATTTGGGTGAGATAAAAGATTCTTTCATTATGACACAATTCGAATTTCCAGGAAATTTTTAAGATTAACAAGTTGTTTGTCAAGAAGAGACAATTAATAAATTATTAAGATAATCATAACAATATAAAAAAATTCTTTGAGGATTTAAGATTTCAAAGGGGAAATGCTTTTGACATTTACATGACTTTCTCTCGGTTAACTAATTATTCATCGTCTTCTTGGATCCTTTTCTTATTGCTTTATAGGCCTCATTTTTTTCCTTTTTTTCCTTATCTAGAGACCACCTTGAAATCCATCTTCCAAACCCTAACACTTCAATGTGAGGAACTCAAACCCAATTGCTTGCTTCGAAGGTAGGCCTTATACATAATCTTAGCCCCATGGGCTAGCATGTCATTCACATATTTTCCATGTCATTCTTCCGCAAGGGAAATCAATCACGGGTCATCTAGATCCATGTCTTTTGGTAGGGCTTCTACTTTAGCTTCTTCTGAAGGGGAGCTAATCATCTCTTGTGGTAATGGATTTTGATGATGCTCTTCAAGAGACTTTTGCATGACCTTTGAAGGATTTTGGAATTTACCTTCACTTATTGCATGCTTGATTGAATGTTGACTTGCTCTGGAGACTCCTTTAGAGAGGAGAGAGACTCAAATCTACTGTCAAATCGAGGGATCTTATCAAGATTTGAGGTACCTTGGGGTCTCAAATTTCTGCTTCTTTGGGGTTTTTTCCCTAAATCAACTAACCCATTCTAAGAAGGGTTTTCTTCAAATGATTCCTTGGTATTCATCAGATAGTGCCTAATAATATGTTTGTATTGATGACATCGTTTACGTCTAATGGGAACTTGTTCATAATCTAAAGGTTGCTTCCAAACACTATACTAATAGTAAATATCTATGGCGGTTGGAAGAGGCTGGGACATATTCATGTAAACACAAATCTATGCATACGAAGTGTACCTCCTTATCTTGGTAGCCTCCAATACTTTGACAAAGTTGTCGATGCCTTCAAGGATTTCCTCCTCCCAATATTCCTCGAGGGGAGAAAAGAGACGAACCCACACTAAGGCTGCAAGGAAAAACTCTTGCTCTGGATTATATTTCCCCTTCCATAATCACATAAAGAGACCTGCATTGTTGAAAAAATACAACACTCCTTAAAAAACCCTTGATCTATCTTCTAAGATAGAGAAAATGACTATAAATAAACCCTTAGCCCCTAACTCCAATTCTATTTGAGCATGGGGGTTCCATTTATTTCAAACCCACTGAGTCAAATCCTTTTTAGAGGGTCCTAATCTAATGAATTTTCACATTAGAGCATGATCCTGCATATATTGGATGTATTCTTCGATCTTACTAGATTTAACCTTGTGTTTTGGATCTTACATTGCTTTTGGCAGGCAACGCCTTGGATTTCTAGCTCGCCATGATGCACCAAGCGAAGGGTTTGTTGCAAAACCAAAAACCTGTTTGTCACGAAACCAAAAAATTGTTTGTTGCGAAACCGAAAACCCCACTTCGTCCAACTGCTCTATGAAAAGGATGTCAAAATTGAGGAGATTGATAGGGAATAACAGGAGATCTAGACTCATTATGATCTCCTAAAACAATCTAGCTCAAAGAAGGCGTAGAGGGTAAAGGCCTCTTTCACGAAACCAAACATAGACGACTATTTAGAAAAAACCCTAAAATTTACAAAGCACAATTGAAAACCCCATAATTTATAATTTTTTATAAATATATTTAAACAATTATTTTAATTAAAAAAATAATTTTAATCAAATTTATTTAAATACAAAATATTATATATAAATATTTTAAAAAAAATAATTTATTAAAAAATAATTTTAAATTAAAAAATATTATATATTAATGTTTAAAAAAATTAAGAATATACTTTAATATAATATTAATTAAAATAGAATAGAAAATTATTCATCATTGACTACGAGAACGTACCAAAACAATTAAAATAACGTGACTCCAACGGACCAAAACAATTAAAATAGCGTGACGCAACTAGGATCCAATGCAAGTACGAGTAGGAGTTCCTACCAACTAATGATGCAAGTATTAGTAGTAGTTCCTACCAACTAATGAACCTAGAGGATGTCGAACTTGGAGAATGAATGCCTTGAGGAAGGAGAGCACGTGAAAATATCCTTGAACTAGTCGATTGCTTTGGACCTTCCCATGCATTCTTCTTATGATGGTTATGTCCTTATTTATGGATTATCCAACCACAACCCAGGAACATAATCTAGTTTGAAATGTTAACATAACTTTGAAATATTTCATTAATAAATACAACCAAATAATTTATAAACATTTTAAAAATAGTGGATTTTTTTTTAATATATAAATGCAACCAGTAGAATCACATTATAGATTTAAAGAAGATAACAAATACTTATCTTTTAATCAAAGGAACTGCGAGAAATTAACTATATGTGAATAATTTTCCACCCAGATGTACACATCCATCCATGGTGAAACGTTATGACATTATTAAAGGGTTTTTTAATTCAAAATGGATTATCATATAACTTGTTATTTATTTTGGTACTTTATAGGTAGAAAAATTAGATTTATGAGGTCATTTTAAGAATAGGTCTAGCTTTAGTGGTTTGAGGTCTAGAACCTTTTAGATATTATCTAAGGTATTAAATATCCAATTTTAAGGTAAAAAGTTTATGAAAAAATTGTGTTATCTTCTCAAAGTTTTTATACATATTGAGAGCTTTCCAATAGCATCAAGATCACCTCAATTGAAGTTCGTATGTGGAAGTTATGCCTCTTCAAAAGTTGTTATATCATGTTGACTACCATGATATTGATTAGATGTCATGTAAACTCATAGTAGCCACTCATGTAAAGCTAGTCATGTGTGGGACTTTTAAGAATACTCTAGAGGGTCCAAAACACTAACTTTAATCAAGAAGTGAGATAAGAAAAATCCCTAACCATAACCCTAGATGATTATCAAACCATGTTAAACACTAGGCCACTAGGAAAGGAAGGGGTTTCATTATCATTGCATTATTTATTGCTCGATTGTTGAGCAAAACATTTAGGATCGGGGTATCAAAGCATAATAGAGGATTTAAAAGATCTTGTGGAAGTCATTCAAGTCAAAGTGCCTATGGAACTCCTTAGTGAGTGCACTTCCTTTGTACCAGTATTTCATAATAGAGAAGAAAAGAGAAAGAGCATATGCCTCACCTTCTAGCTAGGTTTTTCCCATATTGGGGTTTTCCAAGGCACATCTTGTGTTCACTATTTTGATGGTGTTATTTTCTTAACTTCTTTCATTTTAATTTTAGTTATTTTTGTATTTTTTTCATTAAGCTAGTAACATTAAATCTAAATCTTAAGTAAAAAACAACATAATAATATATTGCATAAATTTGTAAGATATTTGTGATGTAATTCTAGTGAAATATCCATAATAGTTTATAGATCTTATTGGTATCAAAGTAGCTTTTTTTTATTCTTTTCGAGGAAGTTACAAGATCTAGGAATTGTGTAAGAAAGAAATCTTAAAACCCTATCCATGGTAGATGAGTATAGTAATTAAAAAACCACAAGATGAGCCTAACAATATATTTTCAAAGATGGAAGCACAAGTTGATGGCATCTCTCACAACATGGCCATCCTCATGGTAGCTCTAGAGAAAAAAATTGGAAATTATGAGGAGTCTAGCAGCCCTAACTTAGAAGATGTATTGATTAAGAAATCCAAAGATAACGAAGACCCAAAAAAGGAGTCCAAAAATATCTAGAGAAAGAGAGACCAAGTTCAAATGCCATCACTTCTTCCCAATATATATTTAAATTGTAAGTGAAGGGACATCAAACCCTACAAAGGTGAAATTGATGTTGTTAAGTTGACTCAATGGTTGCAATAATTAGAAGTTTATTTCAATGTTCATAACATAGGAGAAGAGCAAAAAAAATCATTTTCCCAAATGAAGTTAGAGGTCCATGCTAGAACTTGTGGGAAAGTCACTTAGAGATGCTTGGGACGAATCATGATCCACTACTAACTAAGTGGGAGGTGTTTAAAACCATCAACAAATACAAGTTCTACCATATTAGGTACAAAGAGGACCATTGGGTTCATTCGCATTACTTTCGGCATAAGCAAGGGTAGAATGTGAAAGAATACACCATTGAGTTCAGGAAAATGAACATTATGTTTAGTATATCTCCTAAAAAACCAAATGTATTCCTCAAGTATCTAGGTGAGATATATTGTCATTTATGGAGGTAATGATTCTATTTAAACAGAGAATAATTAATGAGGCTTGTATGCAAGCATAGTATATGGAGAATATAAGTAAGAATAAAGGATAACTAAGTGGGTCCAAGTATAAATACCAAAAATATGCTTCCAAGGAGGGAAATAAGATGTGAAAAGGAAAGGATCATATGCCAATGCAATTACCTAAACAACCATTATACTAACTATAATATTTATGGTCACACTAAAGATAAGTGTTGGAAGGTATGTGCAAAGCTAAATCCAAAAACTGCAAAAAAATTTGCCTAACAAAGAACATGTTAGTTGCGAATTTAGGCAACTAGGTGGAGACAAGCTTAGATGTATATGAAAATATTGTCTACATTATAGTGAAAAGGAAGTTAACCTAAGTAGCCTCATACTAAGCAAGAGAAGGAAATGGCTAAAATATTCCATTTTAAGATCCAAGTCAAGAAGACAAAGGTGGATTCTCTATTTGAATTTGGTTCATAAGCTAAAATCATAACAAATGATCTAGATAGTTTACACCTCTTTTTGGTTCCATAGGCCAAGATAGATGCAAGTAACCAAAATACACTATTGAATCAAGAATAATATTCCCACAAAAGACTTGATTATTAGAAGAAAATAAAGATCACAATTTTCCTAATCAAAGGATCATCCAATAGTAGCTTCCCAATAGAGAAAACATAGTTGCTTATGGTTTTTCCATATAAAACCCATGGTCACCCTTTAGAGCTATGAGAAATAGAAATTCACAAGGAAAGATGAAAATATCTAAGTTGGCAAAAGTCAAAATATCATGTGTCAGAAATATGATTATACTAAAATGGGAGTGAACACCAACCCCCAGAAATGATTTACTAGTAACAACCAGAAGGAGACACCAGTCCCCTAAGAAATGCAAGCACCAACCTGAAATGATTTGTTGGCACCAACTAGAAGGAGACACTCGTACCCTGAGAAATGAAAGCACCAACCTAAGATTATTTACTTGTACCAACTAGAGGGAGACAACAATCCCTTGAAAAGTGCAAGAACCAACCTCAAATGCATGTTAGATCCCTTTTTCATAACATTTTAAAACTTAGATCCACGGGTGTTCTTGTTTATACAACTTTCTTGTTTTTTTATCCAATTTCTCTTTCATTAAGGTCTCCTATGCTTCTGCATATCACCCCCAACTTTGTGTCTTCAACTCTGTTTTATCCACAATCTGCATATGTTGTTCTTATATTCCACACTTGCAAACTCTAATCTCTTAGAGGCCATACTTTGTTCTGTTGAAAAATGTAACTAGGTTCGGTCTTCATAAAATGTTTTTTTCAAAACAATTTTTATTATTGTTACAATGACTTATTAAAGCATGGGTTTCATGCTTGGGTCATCATTTTATTAGTCAAACTACCCATTTAGGACTCCTAGGATTAATGAAGAGTTAAATATAAAGTCATTGTATATTTTATGATACCCTTCTTGGGCTTTTGAATGATGTAAAAAGAATTATTTTTGAGTCAAAATAAATTATGTAACCTCCACACCAAGTCAGCCTCATGAAGATCAAGTCAGCCTCAAGGAAGGAAATTCAACCTCATTAGAATTCTATATATACAAGGCAGTTCAACTTCATTTGAGCATCTCACTCTCTTAAGCATAGTTCAATCTTTGGAAGCTGGCAATAAGTGCGAAGTTGAATGAAGGGTCCAAAAGAAGTGCGAGTTTGGTCAAGGAGGAAGGGAAGAAGAAAATAGAAATTTTGGTACCTCTCTCTCTCTCTCTCTCTCTCTCTCGTGTGCATTGTTTTGGGATATCGAAGTCTCCTAGTCAAGGTTGAAGTTGTTGTTGATGTCGGAAGCTTCCAAGTTGAAGTTATTAAGGTCAAAGTGTTGTTGTTGCTAGGTCGAAGGTTGGATCGAATAAGGAGAGCTTGGCTTGGTGTGGAGGAGGTATTTGTCTAGGTAGAAGAGTCTTAAGGAAAACAATTGAAGGAAGATATTTTGACTGGTTTTTCCCCTAGATAGGGGTTTTTCCCCGGTAGAGTGCCTACATATTGTGTCTTTCGTTTTTTTGATATTCATGCACACATAATTTTGTAATTTCTTGATGAAAGATAATATAACAAATAAGAAAAACAAGACAACGTAATTCACAAGTAATTATCAAGAAAGAGAAATCTAACCCTAATCCTACTAGAATTGATTTCTCAACATGGTATCAGAGCTAAGGTCAGAGAAGATTGAATATCACTTCGTTGGCTTAAAGGAAATGATTACTCCCTCTATGATAAGAATGGGATTAACTTCTACAGGAAGATGGATCAAGAATATTGTCTACTACTTATTCAACAGGGTCAAAAGTCAAGGGTTCTTAGCTGCACTTACAGGATCCCTCAATGATGATAATACATGGATCATTGACAGTGGGGCATCATGGCATATGACATGGTAAAATAAGAAACTACAAAATCTATCAAAGGAACCATCCTCTCATGTGGTAGAATTGGGAGACAACAAAAGCTATGTTGTTAGAGGCCTGGGATCTACATCTTTGAAGCTGGAGAATGGAACAAAACTACATCTCAACAACATACTATATGTTCCAAGTTTGAAAAAGAATTTTCTTTCAATTTCTTACTTAGAAGATAAAGGGTATAGAGTTTATTGTGTTTATGGAAAGGTCTTGGTCTGGAGAAAATATTATAGTATTGATAAAGCTACGGTCATTGGAGTTTGTGAAGGAAGTTTGTATATAGTCATTACAACACCTCCACAAGCCCTAGTTCATATGGAAATATCTCCTATTGAGCTATGTCATAAAATATATGGTCATCTTCACTACAAAGTAATTCCTACTCTTAAACATCTAGTTCATATCATACATGATATGAAAGAAAATTGTGAAGGAGTTTGCAAGGGGTTCTCTTTGGGAAAACATACAAGAAAGCCATTTTCAAATAGTGAAACAAGGTCTACAAAAATATTAGACCTCATACATTTCGATGTGTGTGGACCCATGTCTGACAAATCACTTGGAGGTCATCTTTACTATGTCACATTTATTGATGATCACTCTAGAAAGACATGGCTCTATCTTCTCAAGAAAAAGGATGAAATATTTGAGAAATTCAATGAGTTTAGATGCAAAGTGGAAACCTAACTGAAAGAAAGATAAAAAAATTGAGATTTGACAATGGTGGGGAGTACACTTCTAAAGAAATTAATTGCATATTGTAAAGAAGTAGGAATGAAGAGGGAGCTTATTGTTCCCTACTATCCCGAACAAAGTGGAGTGGCCGAAAGAAATAATATGACAATTGAGGAAGGTTTACCAACAATGCTACTTGATCAAGATTTGCTAAAGTTTCTATGGGGAGAAGTAGCAATGACAATCATATATATTCAAAATAGAAGTCTTCATATAATTCTCAATAATATGATACCTGAGGAAGCATTCACAGGAAAGAAGCCAAGTGTGGACCATCTCTAAATATTTGGGAGTCCTACATTTATCCATCTTCCAAAGGACAAGTGAAAGAAGTTGGATTCTACAAGCATCAAAGGGATCTTCGTTGGCTATAGTCTCTCCTTAAAGGCATATAGAATCTACATCAAGGAAGGAAGGAAAATTGAAGTAAGCATAGATGTTATACTTGATGAGAATCAAGCCTGCAAAAGATCAAAGTATATTCCTGTTGATTCCGATGATGAAGATCTACCCATATTTGAAGAAGAAAAAGTACAACCCGATAACCCTTCTACAACTCAAGAGGAAGAAGAAGGACCAAGTGAGCCTATTCAAATTGTGGTCATACCGAGCATAAGGAAGAGGCCAAATCGGTTAAAAGCCACTCTTGAAGATTCTGAAGGGCATGGAGCTATGAAAGGAACCTTTAGGGAAAGAGAAATGTCGAAGAGATATTCTGGATATGTTGCATATATGACAAAACTAATTGAAGCAGAACCATCTACATTTGAAGAAGTTCTCAATGTCAAGAAGTATGGAAGAAGCTATGTAGGAAGAATATCAATCCATCATGAAGAATGGGGTTTGGGAAATATTTCCTAGGCCTAGTGACAATTCGATTGTCACCTCAAAATGGATCTACAAGATTAAACACGTTGTTGATGGAGGCATAGATAAATATAAGGCCATATTTGTTGCAGGGGTTTTCTCTCAAAGGGTGGCATAGATTATGAAGAAACATTTGTACCCAATGCAAGGTATACTACCATTAGATCTTTGGTTTTGTTGGCTACTATAATGGGATGTAACATCCATCAAATGGACATGAAGACAACATTTTTGAATGAGACCATCGATGAGGAAGTATACATTGAGCAACCCAAAGGCTTTGAACAAAATAACAGGGACACTCATGTCTATAGACTCAAGAAGGCCCTGTATGGTTTGAAGAAAGCTCCTAGGGAATGGTATGTAAGAATGGATGCATATCTTTTGAGAATTGGGTTCGTGAAGAGTTTCATTGATCCTAATCTCCACATCAAGGTTGTGAATAATGAGATAGTCATTATTCTATTGTACGTGGATGATCTATTCATCATAGGTGTGGAGAGAAGAATACAAGAATGTAAGAAGATGCTGGCAGCCGTATTTGAGATGAAGGATCTAGCACTTATGCACTATTACCTAGGTATGGAAGTATGGAAAAATCCTAGGGATATATATTTGGGGCAAGGAATGTGGATCATCAATTTGTTGCATAAATCTGGGATGATGGATTCCAAGCCTATGACTAATCCTATGATCACCAATCTCAAGAAGTTGAGGAGCTCTGATTCAAGTCTCATGGATCCTACCACCTATCGTCAGCTGGTAGGTTCTTTGATGTATCTGGTAAATACTAGGCCAGAAATATGTTTTATTGTGAACATTATCAATTAGTTTCATTTGGAGCCTCGTCATGATCCCTAGATAGCTACCAAGCACATATTGAGATACCTTCTCGGTACGATACATCACTACCTAAAGTACAATAGCAAGGAATTCAAGTTGATTGGCTTCACATATTCAGGTTGGGGAGGCAGTGAGACCAATGGAAGAAGCACTATCGGAGGATGCTTTAGCTTGGGATATGTCATGATCTCATGGATGAGTAGAAAGAAATATCATGTTTCTTTGAGTAGTGCTAAAGCAGAGTACGTGGTTGGATGCGAAGTAGGAAAGGAGACTATATGGTTGAGGAAGATTTTGACAGATTTTTTCGAGAAGCCTCTAGATCCTACTGTGATTAATTGTGATAATCAAATTTGTACCAAGATGTCTAAAGATCTTGTGTTTCATGCTAGGATGAATCATATCAATAATAAGTTCCACTATATTAGGAAATTGGTGCAGGATGGGATTGTGAAGCTACTATATGTCCCGACAGATGATCAGGTAGTTGATAGACTAACAAATTCTCTTCCTAATAAGAAGTTTGAGTATCTTAGAAGCATGCTTGGTTTAGTTGATATTGTTGATTTTGTTGATGATGATAAAATTTTGGAAGAGATTTGTTGAGGCCTTGTGTGTGAGACACATTGCTTGGTAGGACATTTGGTCAGCACTATGAGTTGATGTCTAGTTCCTGAAGTAGGGAGGGTGGTGTTGGTCATGGAGCTTTGACCTCGGATATGCACCTAGATCCTTGGGTTGATGGTTAGCAAGTAAGCCTGATGGAACCTACAAAGGTTGAAAGCTTTAGTCCATCTTAGTCCCACTTTGATAAATTGCCTTAATCAGGAATCTAGTCCATGGAATTGCGGTGCCTAAACTATTAAGAGACCTTGGATAGATTACACTGGTCAGGATCTAGTCCATGGCATTGCGGTGTCTAAACTCTTCATAGTTCATATAGTTGATATACTTCGTATGAATACCTACCTAGTTAAGAGGGAGTGTTGAAAAATGTAACTGGGTTCGATCTTCATAAAATGTATTTGTCAAAAGAATTTTTATTGTTACAATGACTTATTAAAGCATGGGTTTCATGCTTGGTTCATTATTTTATTAGTCAAATTCCCCATTGAGCACTCCTAGGATTAATAAATATTCAATAGATTCATTCTATATTTTATGAGACCCTTCTTGGGCTTTCAAACGATGTAAAAAGAACTATTTTTGAGTCAAAAATAAATTATGTAACCTCCACACCAAGTCGGCCTCATGAAGATCAAGTCGGCCTCAAGGAAGACAATTCGACCTCATTAGAAGGCTATATATACAAGTCATTTCGACTTCATTTGAGCATCTCACTCTCTCAAGCATAGCTTGATCTTTGGAAGCTGGAAGCTGGAAGATGGGAAGAAGTGTGAAGTTGAAGGAAGGTTCCAAAAGAAGTGAAATTTTGGTCAAGGAGGAAGGGAAGAATAAAATCGAAATTTTGGTACCTCTCTCTCTCTCTCTCTCTCTCTATGTGGGTTGATTTGGGAGATCGAAGTCTGCTAGTAAAGGTCAAAGCTATTGCTGATTTCAAAAGCTTCGAAGTCGAATTTGTTAAGGTCAAAGTGTTGTTCCTGCTAGGTCGAAGGTTGGATCGAAGAAGGAGAGGTTGGCTTGGTGTGGAGGAGGTATTTTTCTAGGTAGAAGAGTCTCAAGGAAAACTATTGAAGGAAGAGATTTTGAATGGGTTTTCCCCTAGATAAGGTTTTTTTCCCTAAAAGAGTGCCTACATCTTGTGTCTTGTGTTTTTTTTATCTTCATGCACACATAATTTGGTAATTGCTTGATGACAGATAATATAAAAAATAAGTAAAAGAAGCCAACATAATTTACAAGTAATTATCAAGAAAGAGAAATCTAACCCTGATCCTACTAGCATTGATTTCTCAATATGTTCTTCTTCTTTACAACTCAACATTTAGACAACATTCTAGACTTCATAGTATTAATTGCACCGAGATTGAACAACTTCACACGTCTTTTATAAACTTCATTTCTTTGACTTATTTTGCACTTTGCACAACAAAACCACCACAAACAATTGTGTACAACAAAACCAATATAGTAACAATCAATTTAAAATCACTCCACTTCCAAACTTCTCTGGATTATTTATATTACATTGGGACAAGGAATCTTGGCACGGAAGACGTGCCATGGAGGATGATCCAGAAAACTTGGAATAATCATTTTAGTTTTATTGCTAGAAGTATGATCGAGATGAACCAAAATAATTTTTTTTCAATTGCTACTTTATTTAATTGTATTCTTATGGTCAACACATCTTTTTCATGCATTTCCAATTTTCCCGATGTGGGTATACTCAGAAACATCGTTATGTGGAATTTTCACTATTGCGGACAAAGATGAATTCCCTAGATCCAATGGTTTGATATAGAACAACAGAAAGAAAAATGCTCAAAATTTTCCTTATAGAAATTAGAGTATGGGAAATAAGCCTACCTGGAATTTGGAGTAATCGTTCCTCTCCTCCTTGCTTGTAAGCTCCAACTCTAGCTCCAAGTGCTATAATTAGAACATTCACATACAACTAAAACAAGCAAAGAAACCACAACATCCACATAGCATAATCTAAAATCTTTATTTAGTGAGTCAACATGGCATTGAAATACATGAGTGCAAGCATAACACAACAAATATAGGAAAACAAAATACATTTTTTATTAACAAATATAGGAGAGATTTACAACCATAAATAGAAGTTGAATTTTTAGATGTCTCCCCAAGTTGACTTGTCTTTCCTTGCCACAAAGAAAACTTAAAAATCAACCCTAATGCATGAATGTGATAAATCCTTAGGCTCAAACCAATAGCACGAGGGCACTATCAATCTCCAAAATCCAACCCAGACCTTATGGGAGGCAGTAAATTTATAAGATGAGTGTGGTAGTTTAGGATTACCATTCTAGGCTTGAGATCCATATACTATGGGAGGATGAACTCAAGAGATAAGAGATAAGATCTATAAGATAGGATCAGATAGGAATTCGAGATCTCTATCTGTGCTAAATAGTTAAAACTTCCTTGGAATCTTCTGGAAGAGGAAGCTTTGGAGATATTTTTTAATTTTCGTGAATTTCTAGAATCAGTGCACCTACAGAAGGGAACAACATGTGTTGACTATCACTGGTCCTCAGGTATGCAACATTTTTTGAACTCAGGTGGGCAATAATGCAAGGTGCATTGGGGATAAAAATAGTGTTTTTGAGTTAATTGTCCCAAAAACTCAAACTTTTTGGAGAAGTGATGCTTAGGTATTTACAAAGGGATTATGACAAAGTGTTCATGGATGTTGATTGATTCAATCTGCAAGCATTTTGGTTTGATGTGACAAAATGGCATGTAACAAGTACGTAGAGTGAGTACTCATTGGTTGTGGAATTTAATTCCGCATCCAAATGGTATCTAAGCTTGACATTTGAGTAAACCTATAAGGATATAGTTTCCTCTTCTTTTTTCTTTAAAAATTCATAGCTATTTTATTTTATTATTTTCCTTAGGAGACATGTTTTATACCTCAAAATTCCCCTAATGACACATTTCCCGGATTATGTTAACCTTTGTCTCTAACTTTCATGTATTAACATGTTTAATTTCACATTTTTTTGAATTGAATGTGAGATCATACCCTTGATCATACATTTTAATGACACTCAAGAGATTTTGTTTCAATTCTTCCACATACAAAAAAAATTTAGCCTTAATTATTACATTATTTATGATGATTATGCTTTTCCCAGCTATTCTTTCAAATGCACTGTTGCCGAGTATTTCCTTTCCTCCATCCTCTTCATTTAGTTTAATGAATTTATTATGCTCTCCTACCATGTGTGTTGAACATACACTATTAATACCATTTGTTTTCTTGTTTTTGGGCATATAGCATAAGACCGCATTCTTCCTACTTCTCTTGTTTCCTTTTCCATACTATTGGATGTTTACTTTTGAGAGTACATTCTTCCTTGCCTTGGTTTTGAGAATTGTTTAGATTACTTCTATAATCTTGTGCTTTGTGCCCATAGTTGTTGCATATGTAGCATTCAAATTAATTCAATATAGGAGCAAAATAATTACCTTTTCTAATACAACTTGAATACATACCTTTATTTTTATTGTTTAAATAGTTTTTCATTTGAGTTATACAAAATTATTTTCTTCGATAATATTTTCTTGCATAGACTCTACAATCAACTGCTCTATGACCAAAATTATTGCATGAGTATTAATATCCATGAAAGAAACTTTGATACATGGATGTATATTTAATGTTGAAAGGAATAAATCTGTTGAATCTAATTTTCCTACTTTCCTTGGCATAATATTGGACATTCATAATTGTATTGGTGCCTTTTAGCATATTGGCATGGTTGTCATCTTCTCCTTTTTCTAATTCCTTTGAATCTCTCTTAACCTGTTATTAATGTTTCAACCTCATTTTGATGAAAGAAGATTCATGATTTTGTTTTCCCTTTAAACTACTATTGAGTGCATCAACATAGCTAGTAGGTTCCTTGCATCCCTTTTCTATTGCTATTGAGCTTGAATCTCCCTTGGTGTTCTTTGGGTTCTCTTCATAATCAATACTTGTCTTTATTTATGGAGATATCTAACAATTGAGGATGTGATCTAATGATTCAGTTCCTTTTATTAGCCTTAATGTTTGATTCAACTGATTTGAGACTTTTTCTAATTCCTCTCTTAAAAAGAATATTTCTTCTTCCAACTTCTCACGGTGCCCTTAGTTTTCTTTCAATTGCTTTGTCAGAATCTCCTTTATTATTTTGGTTTCTTCTAGTTCAATTTTCAAGAGAATGATTGAATCTGCATCACATCCTTCATCCTTATATTCTTGTAACTATTGTTCTAATTGATTGCCATTTTTCCTTAGTTGTCTTATCTCTTCCATTGCACTCACAAGTTCTCCCTCAAAATCCACTTCCACTTCAATATCTTCTTCAGTATTTTGATTATCCATGGCTATGAATAATATTTCTCCTCTCTCATCATCAAACATGCATTCATCACTTTCATAATCACTATTTTCTTTAGAGTAAAGGATTTTACTTTTTATATATCATGTTATTTTATGATCATGAGATTTGAATTTTTCTTTATTATCACTACGTTGATGGGAAAAATGACCTCCATCAACATTAAAGGAGACCACTCGGTCAGGGCCCCAAATCAAACCCTTATCCATTGATAATTGTGGTTTTGACTAGTTATGGGTCCAATTACCCCAATATTGAGAATTACCTAAAGTTAACCTAGCCTAAACAAAGAGTTATTCTAACCTAATCCTACTTATCCTATGTCCACGTAACACTTTCATTAATCCTATATTGATGTTATGTTAGATATATGTTATTACTAATAAGTACTAATTTAAATTAATATAAATCTCCTAATTTTTTTTTTGTGGTTCACGGACACCCGCAGTGACTGGGTGGCCGCTATGTCCATGGAAATATCTGAGCTTGATCAAGGGTATCAAGCCCCATGGCCAATAGCTAGGCCTAACCCCAAGGGCTTCGAGGAGAATTGACCCTCTGACCTTCCGAACGACGAGGCACTTATTTGACCAGTTGAGCTAACCCTTGGAGCTTAAATATCCTATATTATATTAATATATTCTAAATAAGCTAACGTTAATTATTATATTGATATAATAATTCTAATTATTTATACCATACATATATCTAACATATCTCTAACCATATGTGAATACTAGATCTAATGAAATATATATATATAACTATACCCATATTATTCTATAATAAAAATACTATACTATAAATGTTGAACCTAAAAATTGTTATTATTAAAATGTATATATTACTAATTCATTAATATAACTCAATGCAACTATATAAAATAATGTATTAATTCATTAGTATTAAATCTAATCTAATATGATAATATGATATTAAAATAATATAGCAATACTACTTATATTCCTATAATACTAATGTGTTACTCAACTACATTCTACTGTAAAATAATTACATTAATGTTATAAAGTTAAATATTAATTCTAAGAAAATGTTAGTATTTAAAACATATATATTGTTAGATCTATTATTATTATTATTATTATTATTTTATGTAAAAGTACATGTTATTAACAATAAATGTTATTATTATGTAGGTATATTACTATACAATGGCCTAATAATAAATTTTATATATCTTATGACTATGACTATGTATTATTAGTATTTTATTATTATTATTTTAGGTAAAAGTACATGTTATTAATATTAATAATAAATGTTATTATTATGTAGGTATATTACTATACAGTGGCGTAATAATAAATTTTATATATCTTATGTATTATTATTATTTTATGTAAAAGTACATGTTATTAATTCTAATTCGAATTGAATAATAAAATTAATTTTACAATTGAATATTAGAAAAAGAATAATTGTAAGATGTTAATTTAATAAGTTTTTAACTAATAATTGATATACAAAATATAAAATTATTTTTTATTGTTTGATCGTTTATAATTTAAGGAAGGTTTAAGATCAAACAGCTAAGATGCTTGTCTCTACAAAGTGGCCAAGTTTATGAAAGGTGAAAATGAAAATGTGATGTAAAGTAATGGAATGGGAGAATGAAAAGGGGATTCTTAAGAGACGCTTGACAAAAGGAAATAGTTTTCATTCGTCTAAGTTGTAATGGCTGCAAAAACAATGGGAAAGTTAAAGAACTCTTAATAATCTCATTGCCATAGGAATAGTCCTTGTTGGTAGTTAGATAATGATGTAATTCTTTTAAATATAGACAAAGAATTATAAGCAAAGGAATCATAAATTAAGAAAGGAAGGAAGAACTAGTTCATTTCCTCCATCATCATTGAATCAGTGTTTAATGTGTGGGTTTCATTCATATATCATATAGTTAACAATCGACAAAATTCATACCTAAATACATAAGTGCAACAAATACAGATTCTGGAATGAAACACTACATTAATCCTCATTCAAACTCATAAGAATATAAATTCTAGAAGTATATATTATAAACATTTTGTCCAACTTACAAATATTGTTCATGCACAATCTCCCCCATGCAATCAAACTATGCAAAATCAGTACAATTGGTAATAGTGCAGAATCGTTACTTTGTGCAAATTGTTAATTACAAAGGAGAAATTACATATGTATATCCCTAAGTACAATATGCTTTCCCTCTCAAGCTAAAAATTCTATAGAAAAGAAAAAGACAAATACAGAAGTGTAATTTCATTTCTCTTTGTCCAAAATCTTCCCCTTTCTCAAACTGAAAATGTATGGAGCAACAATAACGTGTTGGAAACCTTTGAGCACTACTGAGGGGGGGCGGGGGTGGGGGTGAATCAGAAGTGTGACTTATTTAACAATTTTACCAATTATTACTTCACTTAGTGAATCATGCACATAACTAGCAATATATTATATCATCACATGAATATAATAATGTAAGCAGCTAAATCAAACAACCATGAGAGAAACAAAACCATCAAAAATAGCCATTAAAACCATCACACAAGAGACACAATATGTCTCGTGGAAGACCCTTCACCGGGAAAAACACCACCCTTGCTGTTTTTTTGCTACTCTGAATCTTCTATTAAACAAAACGTGTCTTTTACATAGATGACTAACTCCCATAAGTTAGGAGACTCAACCTCATATACAATCAACTGACTCTGATCAACCTGGAGACTCGATTCTACTGATTAGCGTAGAAGACTATGTTCTACATAGATCTACAGACTACCATCCACTGAAATCCACCACAATCAATCGATCCTCGCGCAACTCTGATTGGACTATACAACTACCATTGGATTGAGAAATTGTTCCTTTTGTTGAAACTTCGCAGTCACTGCTCCACATCCATGAAGTCATTGCTCTTCTACTCTATGTGGACCTCCTTTCATCTATTTTCAAACTAGATCCCAAGACTTTCTGCTTAAACCAATTCATCTTTGCAATACAAACTCTAGTAGTAAGAAAACTCATCAAATCAAAATAACACCACAAATATGCTCTTCACTCCATCAAAATAGTGGCCACAATCTATCCAATAAGAACTAAATAATACATCAACCATCAGACCCTCACTACAAAATAAATGTTTCATAATACAATCAACAACATAAGACACTATGGCTATGTTCGAAATGCATTAGAAGCCCCTGCAAAAAAAAAAAATGTGAGAGTCACCAACAAAATATACTCAAGAAGCATGAAAAATCTCTCCAAACAATCTCTACTAAAACAACCTCAAATCTGATATGAATAATAATGCACTGCTTCAAAAATCGGCTCCATTAACTACCATTACATTCACTCACTAAAGCATCTATGCTCTCCGATAATTCTGAAACATACTTTCACAATGCATTCTTCACTTACACACTATTACTCACCATCAACCATCCACTAGTATAAAATGATGAAATTAGTGACTAGATGACTGAAAAATTTAGTCACCGTAGCTTTTCCAAGTGAAATATTACCAAAAATGAGCAATATTAAGTGATTAACTAAAACTAACTAGCATAAACGACTAATTTAATCTCGGGTTAAAATATACAACTAGCTAATAAGTAATACAACTAAAAATGACTAACATGAATGACTAATTTAGTCTAGTAACATAAATATGACTACTTAACAAGTAATACAATAGTATAAATCAGTGGTTTATGTTAGTAATTTTAATTATTTCAATTCAACAATCTAAACTTACAAGTGATAGGGGATTCAAAAGTTGTTATAGATTGACTGAAAGGTTATACTTCCTTAAACACTTATTTATTGCATTAATGGACTATTAGAGTTATGACGCTGATTAGAATCTTCAGGGTTATACCCTTTGATCACATTCATAGGGAATTACATCAAAATATTGATAGATTATCCAAAACAGGAGTGAGATTATAGCTGGGTCAAATACATTATGAAGAATACCTACAAGGAGAAGTGTTGAGTAATTAATAGAGGACACATTTCGTTTAGTTGAAGACTTAACTTTTCATGCATATCTACATTTTTTATTATTAGGGTCATATCCATTGAAATTAGGATACTAGTTTTTAACTTGGATACCATGTTATTTATCTAGTTTGAACATACATTATGAACATAGAAGTACTAGACTTTTATGAAATTATTTTGAATCCTATGGGGATTTTGATATTGCCCAAACATTAGATGTTGAACATATTACAATATCATGTCATTTAGGTAAAGAAAATTTAGTATATGTTAGATGATGTAAATTACATATTTGCATTAATATTAATACAAAAATGATGTCTTTTTCTTATTGGAAAAAAAAAAATTATGGCATTTCCCACCACCTAAGTTATTAGACATAATTTACGTAGGAATACATGCAACTACAAGAATCTTTACTTAGTTTCTAAATATGGTTTGATTTCATAAAAATGATGATCATTATTTGTCTTCTTGGTACCATATGTGAATTTCGGGCTTCCATGATGGCTCTGTGATGGTTGGGATTCCTCTTAATAGGCATGTGAACCCCTAGGTGTGCACACAACTTGTTGAATGTGAATATGGGGTTTGAAACTTGGTAGGCACAATGTTGTCTATGTTGTATGAAAGGTTTTTGAGGTTTCAAGAAATTACCTTGAATCCTACAAGAACATTGTGCCACCCCTTAAACCCTATGTTAAACACTCCATGATTTGGTATTGATGTGCAAAAATAAATTTCATGAAAAATATATATTTATAATTTATATAAAACCATACATCAAATACATGCAATTATGCTAAAATTATACAAATATCCAAGTATGATTTTCCTCATAAAAACTTCAAATACATATAACTAGCCTAGATCCATCTTAACCCTAGATCTATCAAGCATTAAGAGGGATCCAATATCTTGAGGTGAAAACCTCTTTTTTTAGTGAAAAACTTGAGGAAAGTTGTGCACCTTGAGACATTTAATCCCTTTCAATGCTTGATAGATCCGGGGTTAACATGGATCTAGGCAGGTTATATAATACTATATAATGTCTATTTTTGTATTTATGTGTCTCTTTCTTATTCCCTCTCTCTATTTCACCCCCAAACATGCACACACTCTTTCCATATCTATATATCTCTCTCCCCCTCCTTCTTCTCTCTCTCTCTCTCTCCACCTTTTTCCCCTTATGTATTTCTTCTTCCTTCCCTCTATCTCTCCCCCTCCAACTCCATCTCTCTCTCCTTCTCTCTCTTAATTCCTCTCTCCCACCTTTCTCTATCTCTCTCCCCCATCTCTCTCTCTCTCTCCCCCATCTCTCTCTCTCTTTCTTCCTCTTCCAAAACTCTCTCTCTCTCTCTCTCTCTCTCTCTCTCTCTCTCTCCAACTCTATCACTATCTCGCTTTCTATTCCATTTTCTCTCTACCCTTGGTTGAGGGGAAAGCACCCCTAGGGTCCTTTGGGTTAAGACTCTACCAGACTGAAAATTGCTTATTCAAAGAAACACACACACAGCCATTATCTTTACTGTAAGCAAATTCTAATGTTTAGGGTACGTACCTAAGATCCTACGTTCGAGAAGGCCTTTAGGGTCCAAACCCTTCTTGGAGTTCCCTTCTTCTCCTTTGACCTGTAAAACAAACAAATCAAAGAACACAACAGTACATGGACAAATACTTATATGAAAACCATCTTCATGCTATAAAGTTAGTTATAAAAATCTTTAAGTAACTACTTGCATAAGAATTCAAGACAAGAATCTCATAAGCATAAAGAAAGATTGTTTCGGGAACCAAGACGTGTTTCTTTATATAAAGGCAAGTAAAGTACATATAACGGAAAGATTTCACCTGAAACACCTTCAGCAGGCTCCAAGCAAAGCTTCCTCCCGGATTCGTTCCAGCCTCAAGCCTCCAACAAGAGCTCCTTCCAAGTCTTACTCAATGGTGATATAAAGGATGAATGATCACCAATACACTTGGAAACAAGGGTTTCCTATGCAAAATGGGGGAAGTGCAGAAGGCACCAAGGACTTCAGACCTGGTCTAAGGGGAAAATCTCAGCATAATAATCTTGCTCTTCTTTTCTCTCTCTCTCCCTCTCCCTTAGGCCTTCCCTTTGATGTCTTTTTATACCATCTCCAAAGTAGTTTTTTAGTTAGGAGTTGGTTGGGAACAGTTGGGCCACGGGCACTAACAGGTGATCAGTAGGTAAAACCCGCGATCTCCGCCCGAAAATAAGGAATTATTTATTTTTTTAAGTGTTTTAATACATACACGCGGGTTGGGTATACACAGACCCGCGTGTACACGCGTTTAACTTAGGGCAATGTCGCGTATAAGGGATAAAACACTGTTTTTTAAATTTTAGGACCAGGTCTAGAAGGAGGGGTTGCCCTAGGCCATGAGTGCAGCATCACAAACCATAAGAGTGAGATTTGGAGCTATAATAGATGCCCCCTAATATATGAGGTCAGAAGGGGAACATGATGGCCGAAATATATTATGTAAGAACATGGAAAGGAAGTCTTGTCGAGAAACCGAGGAGGACTTCACCAGAATTCAGCCTGCCAAGCCACCAAAAGGAGATCAGAAAGAAACACTGTCTGAGGCGGGCATACCCATGCTCAGAAAAATTAAAGCATGTCCGCATATCAAGTACAAGCGGATCCACTAAGTATACAAGTATAAATGACTGGAAGATACATAATGGATCATCTGATCATAAGGAGCAAGTACATGTCTGAATATCACATATAAGACTGTCAATGATGCTGAAAGATGCAACGGATCACTGATATCAAAGACTGATCCCAAAAGGTACCAACTGAACATGATGGAATAGGATGGTACTACACTGCAAACTCAGGTGCCAACATATAGAATGTCGCCATGACTGACTGCAACATATAAGGTGGAGTGGTATCAAATAGCAGCAACAGGAGCAACTGTCAAGTGAACCAATGAATGTTGATACAACCTGAGGTCTTCATCGACCGCCGTGGTACATTTCTACACCATGGGAATAAATGATCTGAAGTCAACCATGTGAGAAATCGTTTGATTACCGGTCATTGATGTATACCGTTAACAAACGCGAGACTACTCACCGATAATGATAATGAGCGTCAAGGTACCCAGTACAATCTAACAAGTGTGAATAGATGAGCTGAAGTCGAACACCTGTAAGAATCTATCGATCAGGAGACAATGATGGTTTCCCACTGTCGATAGCGAAGGATCTGCCACTAATGACTGCAAACCCCAAGGTACTACCAAATGGACTCTAGATCTTTGCCCCAGAGCAATGAGTCAGAGTCGATAGGGAAATATCCGCTAGAAGGAAGGCATTAAGGCATCCTCCATCAATCTAGCGCGAGTGTAACCCGTAGGCCAATAATGTGGAAGGAATCAGACGAAAAAGATGTAGTAACCCAACCGAAGTACGTTTCCGATGTACACAAGATGTGGCTAGCGCACGGCAGAAACCCTCTGAACCAACCAATAATGAAAGCTGACACAGAGGCGAGGTATCCACCAATAGGGTCAAATGGAAACCAAGGTACTGCACGAATCCCAATGTGTGATAATGTATGCTGATGTCGAACACAAGGGAAACCACTCAGTCAAAGACCCATGATACTAATCAATGCTGAGCACAAGGTGACCTATCAATAATGAAAATAGGGCCAGGGTGCGGCTCTAGGCCTGTCCTCAGAGCAAGGTGTCGTCGTCGATAAGGACAAGACCCGCCAGCAAGAAGTCAATGGGGACCTTATCAAAACGGCACGAGTAAAGGACCAATATAGCTGATGTGATGATAGACATGATACTGACAACCAGGGATGGCTGACTGAAAAATGAGTCAAGAGACACCGCAGAGAGGCCGACTCAGGCTAACTTCCCTTGAACAAAAGCACGACTCAATGTGACTATGTGGCAGCATATGATGACTCTGTATAAGTTCGCCATGAAGGAGGCACGAACGAACCCTCCATATGATTGGAAGAGATAACCAATCGGGGGAGAACTGACTCAATAACAAGGTTATGGCATGCCTAAGTCAAACTAAATCCCACCCATGTGGAGGAGACTTTGTTTTGAGTGCTTTGTTCAAGGGCGACACGACTGACTCTAGCTGCCAACAATAAATGGAAATAATGTCCCTGTTCCCACTCTTTTTTGGAATATTTAATTTTTTTGTCTTTTTCTGTTAAGCCGGAAAAAGAATAAAAGAATGCTATGGTACAGTGGAAAGAACGAGTGTCGGTGAAACAGATGATCTAGTTCCTGGGAAAGGAACGTTCCTATGCTCAATGCAGAGAGGTGAAAACTGGTCAGTGACACTCAGAGGTATGTTCCTTCCACGGATCAGGGTACGTCAAGCTGCAGAAGTCAAAGGTATGCAAGGTTGATTTTGCAGATGTCATGGTCAAAAGTTGGCTTAAACACGAGTCCAAGTGAAGCTGGCTCTAGGCCAAAAGGTGCAAATGGTCAACATGCAATGCAGAAGTACAACTCGACACACATAGGAGCCTCTAGGGCATAAGGCCAGAACGAAGCGAAGAAGCAAAGAGGAATGAGTCTTCAATGCATAAGTCATGGCGGGACTACAGAGGACTCCCGAACCTAAGGACAAAAATCTGCATGAGTGCCAAGCGACAATAAGGTACTAACTAGGGCACCCATGATAAGGTAGGCTCTACCACACAAGTCATGATACTTCTAAGCAATGAGAAGGTTCCGCACCATAACTTGGTGGGGTCGATCCTAAGGCAAAATGGGAAAGGAAACTGATAAATGCACAATGCAGGCGGAAAAACCTAATCTATATGCCAGTTTCGAGAACCAATACCTGTCCGAACGGACCAACCATAAACTTCCAAAGGAGAAATCTTCCAAGTTCTGTAAACATAAATAGGAACACTAGACACAAAGTTAATACATCCCACATATAAACTTCATATAAGATCTTTGTGTTATAGAATACGAAACTTGAAAATACGTACCTCATATATACAATATGGTACAGGGAACCACGCAGCCTTGCGGCTTACGCATAATAGTTCTTCTGGACAAACCCTTTGTAGGGCTCAGGCCAAGGGCTCCTTTGGTAGTCATAACTCATGGCTTCAAAGAGTTCCTCCTATGAAGGCAAAGCAAGATCTGAGAAATCATGAGAACTACAAGGATCAAAAGAGGGAATTAAAGGGTCCCATGTCCCTATAGGAAGAATCTCTCGGTCAACTGCCGGGACCAAGTCCCAAGAAGGAGAATAATATGTCAAAGGATCCTTCTTAGAAGCGATTGAACATTGAGGATTCAATGCCACATAATTGACCCGTGGCGGGGTAGAGTCTACTTGAACACTTGGAACAAACCAAGGGGTATTCTGTAGTAAAGTCGAATTAGGGTGGTGATTATTAGATGCAAGCTGATCAATAGTGACATTATTCCCGTTATGAGGAAAGCACATAACTCGAAAGAGTGAAGACACCACAGCATTCATAGCATAGACATAATCACGCCCAAGTAGCATATTAAAGTCTAAAGGGCTATCAACCACCATCATATCGATTAAGACAGTCTTCCCACCTAAAGTGATAGGCAATTGAGGAAGAACACCCATAGATTCACCAGGCCTTCTATCATAGTCTAACAACTGACTCTGAGTTGTCAACAACTTTGGGGAACCCAAAGCTTTCCAAGTCAAAGAGGATATAATACTTGTAGACGATCCTTCATCCACCATACATCGACAGACATTTGTGGAATTAACTCTGACCTTTATTTGGAAAGGTGCAGCGGAAGGAAGACGAGGCTCAACAAGACTATCCCAATCAAAGGAAACACTCTTAGAACTTGGAGGGGGAACATTTGAAGAAACCGGAATGCCCCCTATACTAGAAGATTCTGTACTAGATATCAAACAGACTCTTTTGTTAGGCACTTCACCCCCCAAAAGAGGAGTGTAATCGGCCAACGATTGCACTGGCTCTACCACATTATCAACCAATGGTTGATGGGATTGATGAGAAACCATATCAGATCTAGGAGCAGAAGTACTTTCAGACTCGGACCATATCCTTTGAACCTCTGGAATACCAGGGCATAAATGAGTAAGATGGTCTCCCTTGCATATCTTACAAGGGAACTTAGGTTTAAAACTTCTACGTCCAGGTTTCTTATCAACCTCCATTCCGCCAACATGACTAGCAGTGGTTTGCGTAGAGTCCTGAACATGACTTGCAGAGGTCGGTGACTCTTTGCTAGTATGACTCGCAGTGATTAGACTCATGCCCCCAGCATGACTTGCAGCGGCTGAAGACTCATCTCCAACATGACTTGCAGAGGTTGAATATGAAATGCTAGTGTGACTTGCAGTGACTAGACTCATGCCCCCAGCATGACTTGCAGCGGCTGAAGACTCATCTCCAACATGACTTGCAGAGGTTGAAGATGAAATGCTAGTGTGACTTGCAGTGACTAGACTTGTGCCCCCAGCATGACTTGCAGCGGCTGAAGACTCATCTCCAACATGACTAGTAGAGGTTGAGGATGAAGTGCTAGTGTGACTTGCAGTGACTAGACTTGTGCCCCCAACATGACTTGCAGCGGCTGAAGACTCATCTTCAACATGACTCGCAGAGGTTGATGATGAAATGCTAGAATTATTCTTCTTCTTTGACTTCCTTTTTCTCCTCTTTTTAGATTTCTTGTGACAAGAAGGAGGAGAAGAAGGAACCCCGGATTTCTCTTTGAAAGAAGATGAACAATTAGGACCCATGTGATGCCCTTGAAATAAAGCATTGAACTGAGAAGCTTCAAGAGCATTCGAAATATTCGGAGTGGACCACAGCCAAACGGGTAGTCCAACATTCAACCCAGGAATATTCAAAGTGGCCATCAAGGGAGTACCAACGTTTCCAAAGAAAGGAAAAGCACAAGGATCCCCTTTTGGGAGGGCACCTTGGTTGGTTTCCACAGGAATATTGGCCATATCTAACTGTTCCAAAGACCCTTCCCCTACGGGAATATAGAAATAACTCTTCAAGGAATATGGATAAGCAATCAAAACCTTTGCCCTTGAGGAGGCAACTCTACAACTTCTGAAAGAACGACCAAAAGCCTTTCTAGATTGGTAGAGTGGTAAGCCAGTCACTCAGAACACAAAGTCCAAACGTGACTAGACAACAATACCTAAAGCCAACTATATACAAGGAACAAAGAGCACACACTATAAAGTCCCTAAAGATACAGCCAGTCAAACAACTTCCAAGTATTTCTGCTCCGGGTGATGAGGACCGGACACCAAAATACAAGAAAGTGGAGTCAGGGGCCTTCCGAAGATAGTCTGGGATAATGACGGCCCAGTCCTATCAGCGAAGGTATCAGAGGAAGTTACGCTGACCTCCTAACAACAGCCTGCGTCGGTGCAAGCCCCCAAGCTTCGCAAGGGTGCCCTCCAGTAGTACTGTCGAGAGTGATGCAACGTCAACCTCAGGTGCCACGGGATTCCCCTCCGCAGCCACCTGTGTAGATCCCTAGGAGAGGCAACTATGGGTACCAACTCGTCGCAGAAGCCAGGCGGAACAGTCGTGAGGTAAGTTCGGACAAGTAGGAGAGGGGGTATCTCTCTTCCCTGTCTTCACAGACCCTCGTGCTTAACTCCCAGATCCGGAGCTTTCCTGGTCTTCCTAACGCTATTGGATTTTCTCTCATTATTCAAACTCTTATGTTTGACGTTTTATGTGGCCTTGGAGAGTTAACTCTCCACTCGCCTAATCCAAGGCCCTAAAATCCTAAACTTGTTGGTGTAACTGACTAAAACAAAAAGTTCTAGTGGATTTTAATTAGCGCTTGATTTTATTAGGCTGTTCTTTAAGTCACAAGGTAATGGAAGTGAAACTAGTGGTGTTTTTTGACGCAAAAGAAGTTAAACAAAACTTAACTACATGCACATGCACTTTTCGTTTTTCGATGAAAAGTAATCTCTACAGGGTTCAGAGGAACTTCAAATAAAACAAAGTTTTTTGCTTTCTTTTCAGACTCCACACTCACAAAAGCTAACAAAGCTATGTATGCATAAAAAGGGATACAAATCTATCCTAATGTAACAACTATATGTGAATGCAAGATTTTAAGACTACTTTGCAAACAAAGAAGGAAAGTTGCTCACTTATCAAATTTGTCTTGCCACTAAAATGCTTAGATAGAATATGATGTGCTACCAATCATTTCATCCAAACAATAAAAACAAGTTCTAAGATAAACACAAAGCACTTTCACTTCGCAAAAAAGGAAATCAAATGAAAAGCAAGTTTAAGAAAGCGAAACTCAAAACTTTCAAAAGATTTTCTTTCAAACAACAAGCAAAGAAGTCTTTTTCAAGGAATGCTCTCAAAAATACTGACACTAATGATTGAAGAATAGGCAACCAAACACTTTTGCGAATTGACACCTTTCAAATGATGAAAACCCAACAAAAATAAATGTGTTTGAAATCGCTCTTGACAATCAAAAGCAGCAATGAAAGTCCAAAAGATCAAAAGACAAGTCTCAAGAAAGTGATAACAAACAACTTTCCTGAAACGAAGGAGCAAATGGTCACAAAAATGGTTTCGTTAAGCAAACAAAAAGGGTCACCGAAACAAAATGAACACAAAGATTGAATCCAATCTTCCTACTCTGCCAAAATAGAGCAGTCAAGATTCTTAACCAGAAATCTTGTGTGTCAAAAACAATGACGCTTGCAATCAACGAAAACAAGACTAATACTCCTTATAACTAGAGAGAGTTCAGAACAAGATGCCCCCTGTTAAACAGAGGACTGTTACAGGAAAATGACTGCTTCAAACTGACCCAAACCACCAGACAATCATTCAGCAAAAAGAAAATTTACAAATCTTGAAAATTATATAATATACGCGCCTGCAGTGATGTGCAGAGTGCGTGTACACGCGACTGTAACTGAGGAAACCTGCGTATACGCGGGTTCACTTAGTACAAATTGCGTATATACGCTTCTGTAATCCAGAAAAACAACGTATCTGAAGATTTTCAAGAAAAATAAAAAATACAGACTGAAAAAACTGGAAAAGCTTAGAGTTCAAGAACAGATTAGACAGTCAGAGCCAGCAAACAGAGGGGCTGAGCCTTGATTGGCTTGAAGACTACCCAAACTAGGAACAACAAGAGTGTTGTTCCTCAGCGGAGTCGCCAATTCTGGTTGAGGGGAAAGTACCCCGAGGGTCCTTTGGGTTAAGACTCTACCAGACTGAAAATTGCTTATTCAAAGAAACACACACACAGCCATTATCTTTACTGTAAGCAAATTCTAATGTTTAGGGTACGTACCTAAGGTCCTACGTTCGAGAAGGCCTTTAGGGTCCAAACCCTTCTTGGAGTTCCCTTCTTCTCCTTTGACTTGTAAAACAAACAAATCAAAGAACACAACAGTACATGGACAAATACTTATATGAAAACCATCTTCATGCTATAAAGTTAGTTATAAAAATCTTTAAGTAACTACTTGCATAAGAATTCAAGACAAGAATCTCATAAGCATAAAGAAAGATTGTTTCGGGAACCAAGACGTGTTTCTTTATATAAAGGCAAGTAAAGTACATATAACGGAAAGATTTCACCTGAAACACCTTCAGCAGGCTCCAAGCAAAGCTTCCTCCCGGATTCGTTCCAGCCTCAAGCCTCCAACAAGAGCTCCTTCCAAGTCTTACTCAATGGTGATATAAAGGATGAATGATCACCAATACACATGGAAACAAGGGTTTCCTATGCAAAATGGGGGAAGTGCAGAAGGCACCAAGGACTTCAGACCTGGTCTAAGGGGAAAATCTCAACATAATAATCTTGCTTTTCTTTTCTCTCTCTCTCCCTCTCCCTTAGGCCTTCCCTTTGATGTCTTTTTATACCATCTCCAAAGTAGTTTTTTAGTTAGGAGTTGGTTGGGAACAGTTGGGCCACGGGCACTAACAGGTGATCAGTAGGTAAAACCCATGATCTCTGCCCGAAAATAAGGAATTATTTATTTTTTTAAGTGTTTTAATACATACACGCGGGTTGGGTATACACAGACCCGCGTGTACACGCGTTTAACTCAGGGCAATGTCGTGTATAAGGGATAAAACACTGTTTTTTAAATTTTAGGACCAGGTCTGGAAGGAGGGGTTGCCCTAGGCCATGAGTGCAGCATCACAAACCATAAGAGTGAGATTTGGAGCTATAACAACCCTCCATCTATGTGTCTCCCTCTTTATCTCTTCCCCTTCTCTCCTTATCTTTCTCTTCCCCTTCTCTCCTTATCTTTCTCTTCCCTCCTCTCCTCTCTCTATCTCTCCCTCGACCTCTCTCCATCTCTCCCTTCTCTCCCTCTATCTCTCTCTCTCTTTTCCCTCCATATTTGTCATTATCTCCCTCCCTCTCTTCCCCCCCTCTCCCCTTCACTTTTCTTTGTGTCATCCCTTGGATGCTTACTTAAGATGGATCTATGTTGGTGATTACTAACACTATTTATATTATATAAATTTCACATCTTTAAATATAAAAGTATTATCATTTTTTATTTTATTAAAACCTTAATTTAATTTCTATGGGAATATTTTTAGTAGTGGTGAGGATAAAGAGTTTAAATATATCTCAAAAGTAATTATAATCTTTTTCCTTTTAGCTTCAATTTTAAAAATGTTATAAAATCAAATTAAATTAAATTAAATTTTTTATTGTGAAATATGTTATGGTTTTAGGGCATGTGGTATTGATAAGCCATGGTATTGGCCCACAGTATTGTAACAAAGCCTTTTTACAAATTAATAATATCCATGGTAAACTGGGGGTGAATATCCATGGTTAAGTATCTTATCATATTGTTAAAATATGGTTTGATTTTGAAATAAGTTATGATTTTTTGGCATGTGGTATTTATAAGCCTTGGTATTGGCCCCATGCAATTATAACAAAGCATATTCACAAGTTCATAATATCAATGGAAAAGTGAGAGTGAACATCCATGATTAAGAATCTTGTCATATTGTTATAAAATATTTTGATTGTGAAATAAGTTATGTTTTTTGGGCATGTGGTATTGATAAGTGATGACATTGGCTCATGGTATTGTAACAAAGCATATTTACAAGTTAATAATATCCATGGTAAAGTGGGGGTGAATATCCATGGTTAATAATATTTTCATATTGTTTTAAAATATTTTGATTGTGAAATAAGTTATGTTTTTTTTGGTATGTGGTATTGATAAGCCATGGTATTGAAACAAAGCCTAGTTTTTACAGGTTAATGATATCCATGGTAATGTGGGGGTGAATATCCATGGTTAAGAATCTTGTGATATTATTATAAAATATTTTGGTTGTGAAATAAGTTATGGTTTTTGGGCATGTGGTATTGATAAGCCATGGTATTGGCCCATGGTATTGTAAAAAAGCCTATTCACAAGTTAATAACAAAATCAAAATATAACAAATTGATTTTTATTATTTTTATTATTGTAAATTTTTATTATTAATTAACCCAACATTTAAATGTTTATATTCATCCCCAATATCACTTTTAATTTTTTTCTATTTTTTAATTAAGTTGATATTTAAAATTGTTTACATACTTACATTACACCTACACATGTACTCTATACTAGGAATTTCCATTATTAAAAAAATAATACATTAAACAATTACCATCAAATTTAATATCTAACTTCTTTAGTAATTAGTCTCAACTCAATTCCAAATTATGTAATGGAACGTCTTTGGAATGATGACTTCAAAGGGAAACCAACGAAAAAATTTAATATCTAATTTCTTTAGTAATTAGTCCCAAATCAATTCCAAATTATGTAATGGAACCTCTTTGGAATGATGACTTCAAAGGGAAACCAACGAAAAAATTTAATGCGGGGGAATTGACTTTCCAACCATAGCCATCAAATTTGAATATAAACCACATAACAATTTAAATTAGTTTGCCAATAAAAAATGGCATTGTCTACCAAGGTTGCAGCTAGGATGGCCAAAAACTTGCGAGGATGGCCCAAAATTGGCCTGGATCTTGCAATTTTTTTCCCAGTAAAATTGTTTGAATTATATTTTTACGAGGAAATTCTAAAACCCTATGTTACCTAAGTTCTTGAAAATCTATAACTATAACCTGGATTTACAAAATATTCTACAAGAACCATATGAAGGGTATATTATTCATAAAGTTATATATAGATGTGAATAATTTGAAAAATCACTTTACATTTTCAGCTACCAAAAATATGCAAATCGTTATAGAAGAGTCGAGCAATACTTGAGGAGGACTCGCATGAAAAAGGAATTGCTATGCTCGAAGACATAGTACTCCATTCTTTGCGCTTTTAGCACTCCAGGAATTGCTTTATCATTACTTTCATCATTCACCAATGGTTACCAAGGGTTTTATGGACAATAATGTTGTATTCAGAAAGCTCTGGGTCAAATGCGAAAACAAGTTTCTATTCATATTTCCTTATGCTTTTTCTTTTCAAATTCTTTATGGCTAATTTATTTCTTCAGTGGGAACAAAATATTTTTGCGAGAGAAAAAAATGTATCATTGTGGATGCATTTTTTTTTATCGTTCACAACAAAACTTAAAGTGATTTGGGTAATTTGAGACCAGATCTATATAGGTATTTATGATTTCCTGTAGATATCATATGATCTGATGTAATTTTTACTCATGGCAGATGTGCTTTGACTGTAATACAAGGAATCTCACATGGGCATTGATCACTTATGGGATTTTCATTTGCATGTATTGTTCTTCATCTCATTGTAGTCGTGGTGTTCACATTAGCTTTGTCGAGAATGTATTTTAATATTTACTACTCAAATTTCAATTTCTTTGTTTAGGCACTAAAATTTCTCACAGGTGCTTGTCCACTTTGTGGTTCCTTCTTGTATTTGTGGTGTCTGTAAGAAAATTAATTAAAAGTAAAATAATATATTCCATTTTGAGGGTTTTGTTGACTTTGTGATGCCTTCTTCACAACAATTTTTTAAATTAAAATTAATATGGCATATCCTTTTTGAGGATTTTGTTTAACATGAGTGCCACTATCTCCTTGTAATGCATATTTAATGATACATTGCAAATTTCTCTGTTAAAACGCACATTAGTGAAGATGGTGTTCTGATATTTAGTGTAACACAATAATATTTAGCATAGGAGGACCTTCCTGACATATATGCCCCTACCCTACAATCAAATACATGAGAGATATTCCTTGGTCTTCTTATCATCTTAAGGAAGAGCTTTTAATTTTTGCTATAATTGTAATATATTATCCCTCATTTAGGCACTAACATTGCTTAGAGGTACTTGTGTGTTTTGTGTTTCCCTATTGTCTTTGTGATATCGTTTTAATTGCAAGCTAACTTAAAATAAAAATTTAAGTGACATATATTTCCACAAGGATTTTGATATGTATTAATGACATTGTCTCCTTGTAATGTATATTGGATGATACATTGTAAACTGCTCTATTGAAGTGCATATTAGTGAAGGTTTCATTCTGATATTTAGCTTAACATAATAATGATTAACATTGGACAGTCATGACATATATGTTGATACAATTAATAGAAATTAATAAACGACGAGGGTATACATTGGGACAACACAATTGGATGTGGTGGTTTTGAACATCTCATGGTGTATATCCATACATGTATGTTCATCAAATGCTGCAGTGCTAGATGCATATTCATTGTCTACAATCAAATAGGAGAGTTCCCTATTTCGTGTAAAAGTTTGTATATGATAGGAGATATGTCACATTTGAATTATGATGTTTATGTGTTGTAACTGGTTATTGCATTTTTTACTTGGAGATAAAAAAATATTGTCTACCACTAATCAACATGAAAAAACACTCCCTAAGACTGAATTTTTCTACTATTGATGTACTATTTTACAAAAAATGACTGAATTTTACTAGATCGATGGGGGAACCATGAGAAGTTATTTCGGTTTATTCCACCAAGAGCTTGCACATAGATCTTTTACCTGGTGCCATCCCTTTCAAATTCGTTCCATTCGAGTGGGGCAAAGCACATTCAAAATGGAATCCTGGTGGATAAATTAATTGCCCGTTGACCTGAACAGGTAACTAATACTTCATTTCCAAGCAGAGAGGGTTTATGAATGACCCTATCATAGAAATTTTGTGCTTGTAGTGGTAGGCAAGACATTGTACACCATAGGTGTGAAGGTGCCTACTCAAATGCATGACTATTTTTGGTAATGTGAATTTGTGGATGGGATATTACATTGGTTATAGTCTATGAAGAACAGGGGATACACATGTGATTGGCTGATTAAGGCCACTATACATTATTTCTTTTGTGTATTGACATAAATTTAACTCTTTTGCTTGGTAACCTTTAGTTTTCTTTAATCTTTTCTAAACTATTTTAGTACTATTGTCTCTAAAATATCTTTGAGTCACTTGTTTGTCTTACACTTGGGCTAGAGAAACATGGCTTAAGTTATCAACAACTTCTCCTACTAAAAACTTTCTTAATTGATTTGCCTCTATTTAGTTTGTTTTCTGCTCTTTATTTCTCTAGTTTCTATGATATTAGCCTTGTAATCCATTAGAGAATATCCTCTCTTTGTAGCTTTTCAACTAAATATATTGACATTTGACATTGCATCGAGAGGTGCATTCTATAATCTACATCTCTAGTATGTCAAAAACCATAAATATATAAAGTTGATGTGTTATCAATAAAATATAAACCAGTGTATATTTTTATTAACCGTGTATCTATCATGTGTTGAGGTTCAAGGTGCAAACATTTTTTAGATCAGTGCAAAAACTTAAGGAAAGGTTCGCACTTCAAAGGATTTTGTATGCCTTGGTGTTTGACAAGTCTAGGGTTAAGATATATCTATGTAGGGTGATTTGACTTACGATACTATTGTGGTCACAACCACCACCCTATTAAAACTTGCTCAGGCAACAAATTTGAATGGGTCCCCTGGAATTTTTCTCTTTCATTTCCTCGAATGATTACTCTTCGAATGATCTATTTCTATCCCAGGTGTTTCAACTCTGTGCCAAGTCAAATATTCAATTCTTAATGGTCAAGGCCCCCTAATAAATCTATGCCGCATGATTCATCTATAACCCTTTCCAGCCCTTCATTCATATCATTCATCGGGACTTTTCAACCCTCAAATCCTCCCATCGCGTCCTTATTTCCATATCAATGCCTTGATAATAGAAATACTATACAACATGCACGTGAATCTTACCTTTTCCGCCTTGCCTCGGTCTTCACACATTTTTGCATGCTTTTATCACTTATCGCAATCGCACCTTGCCAAGACCCAAAGCCCAAGCTTCAACGTTCCGCGAATGGTGGACCCGTCGGCATCATTAACCATAACGCATATGTATTTCGGGTCCGAAGCCCATCGCAAGTCGCAATCGGCGGAGCCCGAGGCTTATACATAAAGCACTGTGATATACCGGACCCGCCGGGACTATTAAATGTGGCACATATATTTTTCAGGTCTGCTCCCCAATCGCAAGTCGCAATCGGCGGAACCCGAGGCCCATACACAAGACGTTCCGCGACATGGCGAACCCGCCGATATTATTAAGCGCATCATATATATTTTCGGGTCCGGAGCCTATTGCTAATCGCAATTGGCAGTCAGCAAAGGTTAAGCCCATGTGAGATGCGAAGGGGTGATGAGCGGACTCGGTGATAATTATATGCCCGGATGCATAATTTTTGAAGTTCGGCTGCGGGTTTTCCCGTGTTTTCCCTGTGTTTTCGATAAATTGTTCCGGTTCGGGTTTTCAAAGGAAAGTCTTATATGGCAGACCTGAGGGGATTATGAACCACGTCACATATATATTTTAGGTCCGGCCAATCACAAGTCGCAATTGGAATGAGCCCAAAGCTTAAACATAAGGCGCAATGCAATTAGCCGACCCGATAGGGTATGGGTTCTCGTCTATAATATTTCAAGTCCATATTTCGGATTCGGTTTTGTGTTAGGCGAAAATTTTCAATGTAAATCGAATTTACGCTTGCAGGACTTAACCAAGGCATGAGTTAAAAACCAAGGGGCATTTCTTTCACATTTGTTCCTTTTGATGTTATAAACGTTTTAATGAAGGCAAGATTTTTGTTTTTAAGCATTTCTATCATATTTTCATAAGCATAGCTGATATTGGTTATCTCTGCAGGCGAGGACCGAGAGAGGCATGAGCGGATCCGAAGAGCTTATATATGCGGGTGTGTTCTATTTAAAGATTCGACTTTAGGCGTTGGCAGTCATGTTTCCATGTGTTACCTGTGTGTTCCGAAGGTTATGCGGTCTCGGGCCTCATCATGAAGAAATGACACGCATTACCTCCTCCTTTCAATCGGCATCCATTCATTTCCCCAGAAAACGAAACGCTCCAGCAGATGTGGCCTTCACGTATCAGCCATTTCACTGATCGATTCAATGCCTATATATTTTAATTTGTATATTGAAAAGAGGAGGGAGGTGAAAAGTCAAGGGAGACCGAGGGTCAGTGGCTTCTGCATAAGTATTACCTCTGAAGATGAGAGGAGGACTTTTTTGGGCATAATAACTTTGATTTATTGTGAATAAAGAAGACTATTTGGTCGAGAAAGAGCCTTTTTCATATTCATTTGCCTCTCCTTTCATGTGTTTTAGAATCAGGATGTTGTTGCTGGCATAAATACAAATGTGATTTGTTTTGTGTATATTGATAACAGAAAACTCATGACTAGTATTGGGTATTCAAATATGATTTGTTGCCATGGTTAATTCATGAGTGATTGCTGATTCGAGACCTCGTTAAACATCAGTTGCAAGTTTTATTTGTATGGAAAGGAATGTGTATTCCTGTATAAGTAATTAGATTGCAATTAAGATTTAATACAGCCTTTTTCATTTGTAAACCAGTAACTGATTCATTAGAACTTGGAATTTATATATGATGTTTAACTTCCTTTTGTTATGCTCCTGCAGGATAGACTAGAATAGTTAGGACTAGCATAAGTAGTTAGAATTAGTGTAGATAGGATTTGATACATATAGGTTAGTTGTTTCATTTGTTGATTTAGTTGAATTCTTCCTCCAGGAAGCAATCTTTCAACATATATAACAGTTTACAGGATCCTCTAAAACCCGTCGGAACTAGCCATTCCAAACAAAAGCAGATCTGATTGGGGTCTGCAATCGAGTTAGTTCCCCTTGTTGGCATAGTGAACATTCGCCGCATCAACAAATTGGCACTAGAAGGAGGGCCTGAACTACCGTCCATAGCTTTTTATGATTTCGTCTATAAATATCGCGCATGGATTCGAAAGGATTAATGCATGGATCCTAAAGGTCGAAAAGATCCTTCCTCCCATTTGGAAAAGCATCATTTCGAAGAAACAAATATCCCTCTAAGTCCCATGCATGGGTCACTCAAAGAAGAGACACTGTGGGAGTATCCTGTCACTCAGGAACAACCAGTCAGAGTACTTACTCGGGCTTACACTCGTTCCCTCTCTCAGCTCCCCATCTTTCACTCTTTACCTCCGACAACTAAAAGAAATCCAAGGATTTGTTCCATAAACGAAGAGACATCTGTAGCCCCATCTCTTGAAGATATTGTGCTAGAGTCCTTGCAAAGTATCAACACTCCTTGGGAAGAAATTCCTGAGGATCCACTCTCTGAAGGTAATCCCTGGCCCAATTTGGGAAATCCTAATAAAGAATGCCTCGAAGAAACCTTCAACCAGAACCTCCCTATCCATAATATGGCTAACGTTCCTCTTCCAGGTGGGAATCAGCTTCAACCGGGTGGGAACCAACTCCCACCTCCTCCAGGAGCACTCCCTCCCTGGCTCGCTCAGGATGCTGTAGCGGTACCTGGGCAACAACATCCCTTACCCAAGAATGCAGAAAGAGTACTGCCTAAATTCGACCCCAAGTGGGGAGACACCGCTGATGACTGTGTTTTGATGACAGGGTTTCAGTGATTAAGTTGTTGCGTGATTCAGAGAGTAATGATTGAGTATTCAATGAATGGGTAATGCAATAGTTGTATTACAGTGGTGATTGATTTTGAGCGTCAATGTTGTTGATGGGTCCAGTATGAAAATTGGATGAAACGTGGCCTCCAGATTATGGTGTTTTGTTCCAAGAGTATCCAATCTGAAAATTTATGAAACGTGGTACCTGGAGGAAGAAAGAAGGTTGTAACCTTCTGTAGGTTAGCACCTATGTACTAGTAAATATATTGGCTAGTAAAAGAGCTAGGGGGTTGTAGCTCCCTTCCAGTAGTGTTGTGGGGAAAAGTGTCTATTCAGAACGACCCTATCCCACTAAGGTGTGACAGTGCCTTAGCAACAAACAGAGAAAACTACTTTTGTATTCTTCTTTATGAACTATAAACGAAGAGGAATAGGATGAACCAACCTGTGTCTTGCGCTAGTCCTTTGATCCAATCTCTCTTCTCTTTGACAGCTTCCAGCTATCTGCTCCCTTACTTGCCCAGCTTCACCAAGTTCCTGTAAGATCACAGAAGAAGAAAACTACACAAAGACATGGATTTATATTCATAAATAGCTTAGGATCAGATTTAAGCTAAACATACAAATGTAACAAACATCAATGATACACAAGCATGTAGGAGAAACTCAAATAGTTTTATTGATATAACAAGAAGATCCAGGAGGAGATACAACCAATGATTCCCGATCCAGCATCAACCTCCCAGCAAAGGAATCCCTTCTTCACCTCCAACAAAGCATAAATCACCCAATACTCTGATATCAATCTCAAAACCAACAGCAATTCTCTGCAAAATACCAAATTCCAGCCTCTGGATCTCTGGGATGAGGGATCCATATATAGATGTATGCAAAGAAGATGAATCAGCTTGTCATCTGACTAGTGTCTTCTCTCTGTCAGTTCTTGCTTCCACTTGGAGACTGAGAGCCTCTTACTCATCCTTGGTCGAACTCAGTGAGGCAAGTGTCATTGGGGAAGATTCTGGAAGCTTCCATTGTCTGTCCACCTCGCGGAATGACACTGCCATTTGTCATTTCCCGCTCAGCGCACCCTGGTAGTGCATTTAGGTGCGTAGTAACGCACCTAGCTAGTGTACTGGGGTGCTATGCAACGCAGGTAGCTAGTGGAGCAGCTGAAATGATCCTGATTTGACTGATTCTGAGCAGTTTCTGGTGGAGAACTTCTGGGAGAAGCTGTAATTTGTTGACCTTGTTCCTTTAGGGGCAGGAACAACACTTTTAGGGACTTTGGATCCCTTGGTTTATGGACATTTCATGCTTAGAGTTGTAAGGCACAAAAATGTCTATAACAGTTGCCCCCTAAAGTATGAGGTCGTTTATCGGGTGAAATGCTTTATTAGGAGGATCCGAAGTTCTTTCAATGCTGGGAGGAGACCTGTAATAAGATACAATACAATACATTATCTTCATACTGTTTTCATGATCTAGCTGAGGCGGGCATTCCCATGCTCAGCTTTATAAATTCATTTTTATGTACACAGGACAGACAATCGTTTGATGGTAGACTGATGATTTTGATGAAGTCATCATCCTTTTGGTAGGATGATTATCTGTGCTGCAATGCTGTACATGTCAATGTCTTTATTTTTCCTGAATATATATCGCAGCCCGGATGGATGAAACTAGATCCGGGGTCTTCAATCTCGTCCGATCTTCACTCGAAGTACAAGTCGATCCATGTGAGAAATGTTTTGAAGTCGAACATGGAAAGACATCGCTTGATTACCAGTCGATGATGTAAACTGTTAACAAGCGCGAGAGGAATCACCGATAATGATGATGACCCTCAAGGTACTGCAGTACAATTCACGTGGTGTGAATAAAGGACTTGGCGTCGAACACCACGCAAAATCTTTCGGTCGAAGGTCATTGATGTATACCTGTCACCGAAAGTGAGAAACTTGCCATTGAGGCATGCAAGCTTCAAAGTACTGAATGGGGTGTTCCTAGATCAACTTCTTGGATAATGAGCTGATGTCGACAAGAAGCGATCCGTCAAAGGAGGGCCTTGATGAATCCCACATCAATGACATGGAACGGAGCAAATGATTTTGATGGAGGTGAAAACGATCTGATGATATATGGTTCAGGATGGCGGTCATGAAGGAATGAAGTATAATGTATGGTAGTGGATGGGACACGAGTGACTTCTCTGGATGACTTCTCTTGAACATGTCGGTGACACTTATGTGATGGATTGGTAGCATTTACCCCAAATGTGGATGGTATGGCGCGACCATGGTGATGTGACCGGTGAATGAAACAACCCAACCCGACTCAGGCACGGAGTGGAAGTGTCATGTTCAAGAGCGACTTGCTACCAATAAAGATTCTTTGAGTTTTTCCCAATTTTTCCCCAGTCATTGCTGACCAGTACCTCTTTATTTTTGTCAAGCTTGAGGAGGATAACATATGCTTGTTCTATAATTTGCCCTTCGGGCAAACCCATCGCTATGTTTTAACGAGCCTAGCGATAGTGAAACTCGTTCTCGTCTAAAGACAAGTTTGTCGCTATTAATGTTTTTAACGAGTCTAACGACAAAGATAACTCGGTCCTTTTCATTTTTAGAGAGTCTGAAAAGGTACGTAAAGTTAACTCCGGAATTCCTTTTTCGTCATCTAATCCCTTAAGCCCGAAAAAGTATAAAACAATACAGAAGGGATGAATTTTCGATAGTTTTAACGAGCCGAACAAAACAAGCGCTCGATCTTTTTGTGCAATAATCCCTCAGGTCCAAAAAGATTAAAATCTAGAGGAGGGATAGCACTTCCGGTCGCTTTAACGAGCTGGAAGGCCAAAACTCGGCAATCTTTTCATATTTTACGAGTCAGATGAAAAGAGCTTAAAGAAGACTCGTCTTTTGAGGAACGAGTGATAAAATGGGTAGCAGCTAATTCCAGGTAAGGGTTGGAATTTTCCAATCACGGCAGTGTCACAAGGATGGCTAGTGAAATCACTCTTCGCAGCTGTTCCTCAAAATGGGTAAACAATCAAATGGAGGTGAATGATCGGCCAATGAAAAGTGGAGGTGACTGTGCAAACATGACCAAGGCTTTAATGGCTGATAATGCTACATTCACGGTGGTTATTTACCGGAGGATAGTTCATTTTTTAACGAGCTTAAACGCGGATTGAAACACTTGCTCGGTCTTATGTTTATTTTTTAACGAGCTTGAACTATGTGCTAAAACTGCTCAATTAATGGTCTTGTTTTGATTTTTTACCATAAATAGCTTCGTCTTTCCAAAGATAGTACTGTATTTTCAACTGCTTCATCAAACTAGTTAGAAATGAACAACATTTGCTTGAAAATGAGATTAAAACGCTAATATTTTACTTTGAACTACGTAAAAAGCAATTAAAAAGTGTTTTTACCTCTCATTTTACCATTTCATTTGAACTTGGTTTGTTGGAGCTTTGGAGGTGCCTTTTCCCCCTTGATTTTCATCAGCTGATTTTGGGAGATTCTGTGGACGATTCTCGGCGCCGTCTGGACCAGGTAGGAGCTAAACCCGAGCTCTTTCATTTCATGGTTTCCTTTTTGCATTCTGTGCTTCATTCTCTGCTTTTCTGAGCCCCTGGGGTTTGATGGGTTCGTTCTGCCATCAACGCACCCTGGGTACATCAAAACCTGCGTTGAATGTTGGCCAGTATGAAGGCAGATTGACATTCAACGCAGGTGGAACACTGCTGCAGGTGCGTTGGGCGCAGAAAAGGAATTTGTTGCACAGTTTTTGATGAAAATTTTTGCCTGTTTCTCATCAAAATCAGGATCTAACTCCTCTCTTGTTTGTTTTTCAGAGATCTCGGAGCAAGATGACCCTTACATGGCGAGAACGAGAACATGAAGAAGAGGACATGATTGCCCTACATGATCCGGTTACAGTGAATGCGCTGCGGAACTGTGGCTTGCTGAAGTTCTTCCGCATCTCTAGCATGAGACAGCAGATCAACCTACTGTAGTATTTGCTCGATGCTTGGGATCCTATCAATCAAGTTTTCCAGATTAGGGGCAAATCTATCCCCTTGACTGCAGTAGACATTTACTTCTTGACTGGCTTGTCGAGGCGGGGTGCCCCCATCTCTTTGTCAGGTTCGGCTCGAGGAAGTGACTCTGTGAGAGATTATGTCCACCAGTATTGCAGGGAAGGATCTCAGCCGAGTAAAGACGGCAAGATCATCATCCGTGATGTCACTGACAGGTCCCTTAGGTCTATCCTGTTTACTTTTGGTAGGATGGCCGGTAGTGCGTCTCTTCATGTAGCCAACAGATCCTATATGCAGCATGCCTTGGAATGCCTCCAACCGAAAATATTCAACTGGTGCGATGCAGTACTTCTTGTGATGAAAAATCAGTTGACCAAGATAAAGGACGGGAGGTTGAAGAACTTTGGGTTCGGTTCTATTTTGACCACCTTTGCCTTGGAGAAGATACCACTGATGCAGCCGCAGTACATTGCACTCGACTTACCTTCTCCTACTGAACCACGTATGCAGAGATGGGTTGACCATATGTCTAGGCATGCTGGCCAGTCTCAGATTTCGTTTTCTGATACCTTCTTCAGGTGGTTTGATCATCAGGAGATGGTTTATGCCGAGTATCCATATGCTGGCATGGACTTCCGGGGTGATCCAGATTTAGTACTGCCGGATGGCGAGCAGTGGGGCGCTATTGGTAAAATCTTTGACCATATCACTGTTTACTGTTTTTTATGTATAATGTCCTTGTGCTTTATTCTATCAAGACTTTAATCAAACTCATTTGTACATACATATGTTGGTCCTGTTCGTCCAGTAGTTCGCCTGAGAGTGTCAGCCGTTGCCCCAGCAGGAGAGGCCGCCGGGAGGGTTATTCTTCGTGACCTTGATGTGGCCGAGACTCTCACAACTGTGCAGGAGCAGGTTGAGAGCCTTACTCTCGGTATTCCAGATGTGAGGATCGACGAGCTACCTTTGCAGTTACAGCGGCATACTACTGGTGTGCCTAGACGATGGACTCTTCTCCTACGCATGATCGCACAGGCTGTGACTTGCTATCACGAGCATCATTAGACTAGGGTGCCCCCTAGCATTTTGAGTTTTTAGGTCGTGTGACCGATTTTGTCTTGGTTACAGAACATTATATGCAAACCATAAACAACTATATATATATTTTGATTTTCAGGGTTTTATTCTGGTTGAGCTATATGATCCACATGTAAAACATTGATGATGTGTTTCTTTTTATAAATGTTGCAAATGTCTATCTAACACATAGTTTGCTAATGAGTCGGTTAATGTGTTTAAGTTTCTGGAAATATGTTGGTATTGAATAAGATCAAATCGTCTTTCCAAAATCTTAACCCTTAGGAACATGCGATAAATAGCTGGGTTTCGGATGGAATATATACCATTGAGTTGTAGTATTACGAGTTGTGAGTCTAGCCTGACAATTAGTCGGCGTATACCATGAGTGATGGCATCAGAGAGAAGTTCTATCAACGCGCTATACTCAGCGATGTTATTCGTTGATTGACCAATACATACACCTCTGAAACTTACTAACTCGCCGCTTGGATCAAAAATGGCCTAGGCTGCGGAGGACAGGTTCTGCGAACTACGACTCGCTCCGTCGGCATATCCAACACATGTCTCCAAAAGGTTTGACATCTACAATAAATGTAAAAAGGTGGATTACTCGACCAAAACAAACACTTTAGCGAAAACAAAATACAACAAAAGCATATTGGTTACTATTTAAGCATAGTAACGCTTGAGGTACAACCCATTACGAGGTTGCGCCAGTGGAATTCCGTCATAATCCATTAACTTGTAGGCTCCTTTTGCTAACACCCGTTTAACAATATAGGGGCCCATCCATAAAGACTTAAATTTACCTGCTCCCAATTTATCGGATTCTTGGTCATAAAGCAAGACCAAGTCACCTTCTGAGAAGACACGGGGTTTGACATTTTTGTCGAACTGCGCCTTGACTCGTTTCTTATGGGCTTCGTTAGCCAAAGCGGCGTCACGATGGGTTTCATCCAATTGGATTAATTCCAAAAAACAAGCCTCTTCTTCTGAAGTTCCGGGGAGGAGATCAATTGCGAGTTTGAGAGACGAGATTTCACACTGGATTGGTAAGACTGCTTCCAGGCCATACACTAGTTGGAAGGGTGTGAATCCGGTTGCATTCCTTACCGACGTTCGGTAGGCCCACAAAGCTGAGTACAGGATTAGGTGCCATCTTCTCTTGTGAACTCCAATCATCCTTTGCAACATGCGCTTTAGGACCTTGTTGATCGCTTCAACTTGTCCGTTGGCTTGTGGATAATATGGAGTGGAGCTATCGTGAGACAACCCTAGCTTGGCAGCTAATTCGACCATCATGTGATTTCGAAAATGCGATCCATGATCTGTGACTATAGCCTGTGGTACGCCAAATCTGGCGACTACATGATTGAAAAAGAATAGGGCAGCTGTTTCACCAATATTATCTAATGTAGGCATCGCCTCGGCCCATTTGGTAAAATAGTCAACTGCGACTATGATATACCCATGTCCCTCGGTCGAGGTGGGGTTACATGTCATGAAATCGATGCCCCATTTGGCGAATGGCCCAACAGCTACTATTGGCTGTAGCGGTGCGAGCGGTCTTCTGGTTTTGCTATCGAAAATTTGACAAGCATGGCAACTTCTGACTGCGGTTATGCAATCTTTGAACATTGTTGGCCAGAAGTATCCTGCTCGTAAGATTTTTTGTGCTGTAGCATATCCAGATTGATGCCCCCCACAGGCGCCTGAATGACACTCATTCAGGGCTTTTTCGGCCTCCTCATGGGTGAGGCACCTTCTCAGAACTGTATCGATACCACGACGGTAAAGTGTATCACCGACGATCATGTAGTCTTTCGCTTGGTATCAAATACGTTTTTGTTCGGAGTGGGAGGTGTTTGGCCGAAATTTTTGGGTTTGGAGATAAACGATTATATCCCCATACCACTCATTGCTTGTAGATATCAGAAACAAACTTTCATCCACGATTGATTCTTGGGATGTTTCATCGTTGGACGACGATGGGAAATCGCATAATAATTCTGCGAAAACTAGAGCTTTCTTTGATTTGGATTTTACAAATTCCAGATCAAACTCTTGAAGGATTGCTATCCATTTTGAATATTTTCCCCCCAGCAACTGTCGCGACAATATATAAGTCATGGGGTTGCAATCTGACAGAATGGTAGTTTTCCGAAAGAGGACATAGTGTCGAAATCTCTGTATCGCTTGAACAGCTGCGAGTGCTAGCTTTTCAACGTAAGAATATTTGCTTTTTGTATCATTTAAGTTTTTACTTAAATAATATATAGGATGTTCAATTCCATCGACTTCTTGAACTAAAACCATCGCAATGGTCGTATCTGCTGTTAGCGCTTGAAATTTCACCTTAGGCTGAGAAAGGTAAACCTCAAGGCTACATCAAACCATTTAGCCTCGTAGCTAGCCCTACGGGGCAGGAGAAGGCTCTCTCCGGTCAATCTCGGTAGATCTGCAATGGGATGAGATGACCAACAAGGTAACACTGATATTAGGCTAGTAAACTGATTAAAAAGGTTGATTTGGGGTTTTTTGGGTTTTTTGGTGGCAAATTGAGAAGAGGGCAATTTTGGGTGCGGGGATTGGACACAGTTTTTGCAGGGGGTTCTTTGGGGCGAGGTAGGAGACAGTATTGATGCCTTAAACTGAGGTGAATGGATGAGAAAGACAGGTGAGGAGCTAAGGAGGGAAAACAATAACTTTGAATCCTCCTTAAACAGTAGAAAACATTAAAATTAAACAAACTTAAAAGCAGAGCATGGCAAGCATGAATTCTTACTTTAACACTTCATTTGTTTAATATGCAGAAGTAAAGAAAGGGAATGAATCACATAAAAAAGCTTACAAGAACATTGAGAAACACACCATCAACACATGAGTCCACAAGAATCCCAAAGAGGACTGCAAAACCCTGGTCTTCCTTAGCCAAAAATTGCAGAGATACAGTGAATAATACAATGATAGCTTCTCCCTCAAGAGTCCAACATTGAAAATGAGCAAGAAAGTACATAATATAGATGATCTAACCTCTTTCCCTGCCTCCATGGGTCGAGCTCACTATCCTAGGAGCTGTTTCAACCACTTCTAAACTAAGCACTACAAACTAGGTAGTCAAAACAACTTGCCTCTATAAACTTGGAAACCAATTCATACATTTAATTTTTACCCTTTTCATAAATGAATCTTCTAGAAGAGTTACAAAAGGGTAAAAGTATCTAAAAAGTGTCACAATTACATCCAAGAGGACCATCATTAACCTCAAAAAGTCAAAAAGAGTCAAATCTGCGTTTTCTGGGCTGTACAATGCATTTCTGGACAAAACTGCCTGATGGGTCGCGCCCCCCTGCCTGACGGGTCACGCCCCTTTGGAGCCCTGTTTGAGGCACTTGCAGGTGGCCAAATTGAGCAAACGTGGGCTTGTTGGAAAGGTCGGTGAGTCTACTTTCCAACCCAACTGGAATTTTTGAATTTGGAGTTCATTTGCCCTGTCAAAAATCATTTTTCCCAAGACTGCTTTCTGCAACTCAAAAAAGGGGCAGAAAGTCATTTTTTGCTAGTTTTTTGACCTTTTGGAGGCCCAAAACTCCATAAAATCTCAAGTCCATTCATAGGCATGTGTAACTTTGCATGAAAAATCTAGAAATTCTGAGTTTTCACCAAAAGGAGTTGCCATGATGAAGGGTCGCGCGCGGGGTAAGACCCGTTAATGGGAAAAACCGGCAAATTGCCAAAAATTGCCAAAATTCACCCAAAATTCTCAAAAAATTTTGGGATTTGTGCTGTGGCTGGGCTATTTAGTGCCTTGGTATGAGGCCTCCTCTGTACCTCAATCTCTGAAGCTGATGAATGGTCATCACTCTGCTCATATGTTTCAGTGTCTGACATGTTTGAGGAGCAGAGAGGACAAAATGTACTGTTGTTTCTGCTTGTAAAAGTGCTGAACTCTATGCTGTTTCAAGGGGAAAATGACATGAGGGAAATGTTAGGGGAGGGACCTCTTGCACAAGGAATTGGGAATATATGAATAACAGGGAATTTAGGGAATACATTGCAAACAAATATTTGCATATATACAGGCATACATGTACATAACAAGGATATAGGGAATCATTTACAAAATCACTGCATATAGGAATACATGTATAAATAGTGAACATAAGGGAATACATGTATGTAACAAGGGGACATTTGGAAACTTATTTACAAAACCTTTCACATATTCACCAAGAAATTTTATGTTTATAGCATGCATATGGTGAAGCAAGAGTAGGGTTTGAGTTTTTGATGTTTTGGGAGGGGGTAGGGTTTGTATTTTTTTTTATGAAATAGTATGGGAAAATATATATGAATACACAGGTGAGTGGAAAGGGGAAGGAGGGAAACAATTTACAAAGGGAAATACCTTGAAACAACACAAACCCTAGCACATTTAAACATTAACAATGCAGTCATTTAAAATTTCATCCACTTGCACAATTCAACCTTTAAACACAAGCATGAGGGCCATCAATCATAACCAACCACCAAACTGAAGTGTAGAGGGCCTACCTCGAACAATCTTGAAGATTTGAGGGAGTTTGAGCGATTTTATTTCGAGTTTGCAGGGGAAACCTTGACGGGTCGCGCGCCACGCCCAACGGGTCGCGCGCGCTTGACGGGTCGCGCCCGTTACAAAATGCACTGCGGAAATGGCGCTGACGGGTCGCGCGCCTGTCCTGAGCCCGAATTCGACCAGAATTTGCCCAAAACTCTTAAATGCTTGCTCACTCTCACTCCTCAATGCCTTGGATGCACAATGAGAGTAAAAGGAGGGAGATTGAGTGTTTATAAACTCCATTTGAAAAAATTTCATGCTCAAACCCACTTTCTAAAGTTTCTCTTTGACACTTTTTTAAAACTGACTTTTTGGCTTCCTTTGTCCTGAAATTGACTCTTTTAATGCTTTTGCTTGATTCTTTTTGCAGGTAGATCATCTGAGGGATCTTGGCAAGGGGACCAGGGTTACTGCTGCCCTTTTGAAGTCTTTTTGAAATTTCATCACTTTTTACAAAAATTTAAAATGACCTTGGCTTTAAAAACAGAGTTTTTAAATCCAAGGTGAAAATTAACTCTACAGGATAAAAATATCGAAGAAACATCTTTACAATCCTCCCTCTGGCTTGCTGAGCACTTATGGACTTTCAGAGACATGACCTTGCAGGGATAAATGACCAAAACCCTAGACCTAGGAATTTGACCTCAAGACAAAACAAGACAAGCTTGCAAGAATTTAATGGCTGATATGACCTGATCCAGCAATGCCAAGAGGGGTACAAAGACACTAGCTCCTCCATCAGGGTTATGGCATGCCTAATGGAATGCAAAACATGACACTGATGAGACACCTACTAATGCAAATGCAAAGAGCTTTGATCGTTGATGGAGGGCTACAAGACCGACTCTAACATCTGCTGCAGCCAGATACAGGTTAAAGTCTCTTTGATAATCAGGGGCATACATTAATGATGCTTTTATTAGGGAATCTTTCAAAGCATCAAAGGAAGCTTGCGCAACCTGATCCCATACAAAGGGTACTTCCTTTTTCAAAAGACGTGTATAACCTTTTGCAAGTTTTGCGTAATTTGGAATGAACCTCCTCAGAAAGTTTGCTTTCCCTTGGAGTTTCTGAATCTGAAGCAAATTTGAAGGTGGAGGAAAATTTATGATTGCCTGAACCTTACAGGGGTCGAGACGAATCCCGTCCTTGGAGACTACGAAGCCAAGTAAACGACCAGAACTGACGCAAAATACACATTTGTGTGGATTGAGTCGTATCTTGTAGTGTCGGCAACGTAGAAATATCGCTCTTAAATGCTACGGATGATCAGTCCGCTTTCGCGAATGAGCCGGAAGGTCGTCAAGGTATGGTTGAATGATGTTCTTAATGTCATGGAAGGCATAATTCATTGCCCTCTGAAACGTCGCCCCAGCGTTCTTTAAACCAAAGGGTAATTTTCGATACGCAAATGTGCCCCACGGACAAATAAATGCAGTCTTTGACTGGTCCTGTGGGCGGATATTTATTTGATTATACCCGGAGAATCCATCCATGAATGAAAAGATTTCACATCCGGCGCATTCATCAATTATCTGGTCAATGAAGGGTGTAGGGTAGTTGTCCTTTGGACAAGCTTGATTTACATCCCTATAATCAACGCACACTCTAATTGTCCCTTGTTTTTTCATAACAGGGACAATATTCGATACCCAATCGGTTAGAGGAACCGGGTAGATGAAACCAGCATGGAGAAGTTTTTCGACTTCTGCCTTAATGGCAGCGGCTTTCTTGGGGTGCACCTGCTGTAGTCGTTGTCTTACAGGCTTGACATCTGGATACATCTTAATTTCGTGTTCAACGATACTCGAGTCAATGCCTGGCATTTCATTATATGACCAAGCAAAGACATCTCTGAATTCGCGAAAAAGAGCGTTATATATTTCCAGTTCTGAAGGAGAACAACATTTGCCAACATAAATATTCTCTACAACATCTGTTTTGGTCGAGATATTTATGGCTATAGTCTCTTCAATATTGGATAAGTTTCGCTCGGAATCCACCGTATTTACAGTATTTGAAAGGAATTCAAAAACTGAAGGATGATAAAGGTCATCTTGAGTATCTTCTTCACAATCCGGAAGAAGGGAACGATGGTGGCAGTCACTCCATGGTGCCCCTTCAATCAACATTGATTGGACAATTCCTTCGTCGGTTCCATGCACTCGCGACCAAGGATCTGAAGGGGTACCATATTCTCTAGACCTATCTACCCAAACGCTTGATGAGCGTTGATTCGGGTTTGCCTCCCATGCTAGGAACATTGATTGCTACAATATTTCTGTTGGGCTTGGGGGAAAAACCATTGCATGATCCATGTCGATATCGTTTTCTGAAATCTTTCGTGTCGAAGATATCATATTGCAGGTTCCTACTGACGCTACTTCTCCCATATTGATTGGCGGTGGAAGTGCGAAAGTTCCCATTAATATAGGGTCTTTTAGTAGGCCTACTCCGATATTTTGAAGCGAATGGGTGCTTCCATGGATCATTGGAATGCTTCCCGTAACTTGCGAACCATTGGGGAGGAAGTTCTGTTGATCGACGATTGTAATCCCTCCTTGAAAGGGGAATGCAATCTTTCTGAAATAGGTCGACACGACAGCCGCCATGGCATAGATCCATGGCCTTCCTAGTAGGATGTTGTAATCAAGATTCCCATCAATGACTTCAACATCTATTTCTACCGTTTTCCCTCCTAGTTCAACTTTCAAGTTATTTAGGATACCATATGGGGTATATGTCCTTCCGTCGAATGCTTTCAATGTCGTCGAAGATCGCGACAAGGTTGGAGATCCTAAAGTTTTCCAGCAACTCATTGACATAATGCATGTGGATGCCCCCTCATCAATAATTGTTCGATGAACAGTTTTGTTGAGGGCTTTCACTTGAATAAGGAAAGCTAATTGAGCTGGTAACTGAGGATCGTATCCTTTATGATCGAAGGATACAAGATTGGAATCCTTTGGGTCAACCCCACCAATGGCTGATAACAAAGCCTGCCTTTGGGATGGGCAATTTTGAAGTACTTCAAGAGTCGACATAGCGGACGGCGATTGGGCCAAATCTTCCACTATGTTATAATGCTGTGCCGCTCTAGCACGGGGATTAAATGTCGACTTGTGTACTACTCCCTTTCGCGGTTTTATTGTTAATTCAGGAATGATGGGTGGTACAACTTCTGTCGAAGTTGTTGTCCAACTACTTGGTTGATCTTTATCCTTGTTGTTCGACAGCTGTGGATTCCCATAATCTTTATTCCTTGTCGAAATCAAAGCATCATTTTGCTGTTTTGAAACCGACAACATTAGCACTTGAGACGGGGAAGCATTTCCACTTTCAACCAGATTTGTTCCTGGATTTGGAAATGGATCAGTTAACACTGCTGAGGTTTTCGAACTTTTAAAGAATTTCTTAAGCTCAACTTTGTATGGACATTCTTTCGTCCAATGATCCTCATCACATATCTGACACCCTGAAGGGGGTTTCCTATTTCCAGGAGGGTTTGAAGAAGGTTTTTCAGGAGATGACTCATCATGTTTCTTCTTCTTCCCTTTGCCTTGTTTCTTCTTGCTTCCTGGTTGTTTGGTTTCTTTGCCCTTATCTGTCGATACGGCATTTACTTTCGAAGCAAGAAGTTTGTCTTTTGCATTTTGATCTGAAATCTTACGAGCCTTCTTGGATGTAGCCTTTGTCGATTTCGCGTTTGTTGTGCCAATCACGCCATCGTCGGCGTGAGAGTCATTGTTTGATTTAGGAGGAGGAGGAATTGAGAATTCCGGTCTAGGGGCGTCAGGTATTTTGTCGTAGAGCATGCCAGACTGAGTATAGATCAAGTCCAGATATTGCGCACGAGCGATAACTTGCTCTTCCGTTACGACCCCCCCCTTTGCCACATCTTCCGTGATCGAAGGAAGTAATGACTTGATAAACCATTCAGCTAATAGCTGATCGGGGACGTACGTTTTTACCATCCTACGACGACGTCGCCACTCATGTATATGATCAGATATGTGAGTGGTCGTTGTCTGTTTGAAGTTGGTAAGGAGTTCCGTTCCTGTTTCATACCTTATCGGTAATTGAAAATGGGTTAAAAAGGTTGTGGCTAAGGTACTGAAGTTGTCGAACGAAGCTCTAGGTAATTCAATGTACCATTTTGCCGCTGGACCCGTTAACGTCCTCTGGAAGAGGCGAAGCCTTATCGAATCATCGTTTAGGGTGTTCGATGAACACCATAGATGAAATGTCATCACGTGATTCGATGGGTCTTCACCCGGATTTCCATTAAATTTAGGAATATTTGATGGAAGTTTATGCGGAATTGCTGGCCACCAAGGGGCGTAAGCAATTGGATCGTTTGTTAACCGGTTTAAATCAGGTAACTCTAAAGTTGCCACGAATGGTAACTGCTGATTCAGATTAGGTGAAGCATACCCAGGGTAAGATGGGATTGCCTGAGCAGTTGGTCTTTGCATGCCAGCATAATGCATTTGATGCTGGTATGACTGATAAGGTTGGTGGACATGACCATTGTAAAATGGTTTATTTTGACCGTTTTGAATGTATGGTTGTCCACTGTTCGCAAAGATTTGCTGCTCAGAACCTTGGTATACTTGTTGGAATTGTGGTTGTTGGTATTGCACCAGCCATGGTTGAGAAGCCATGTGCTGTTGCGCTATACTAACCGTTGGACCAAGGTGTGGGGTAATTGTACCCGTCTGGACCTGTGTCGCCCCACTAGTTGGCGATTGTGGTTGAGTCACAGGGTCAAGGGGCTGTTGCATTACAACCTGAGAAAACTGAGGTTGACAAACAACAGGCAGCGTTTGAACTTGTGACACCGTCACGATAGCTGGTGTAGTCGGGATATTCGACATAGGTACACATTGTTGCATCGAATACACAACCCTTGGATGTTGAGGTAGTATAGGTACCCAACCACTTGAGGTAATTCCAGTATAACCTGAATACTGCTGTGAACTCCCGTATGGATATCCTCCCGGAGGGGATAATGATAGGGCATACTGGCCCCCATACGGTGGTAATCCAGAACTCAAGGGGATTGTTTGCCCTTGGGGACCAGACTGCCCAAATTGACCTCCAAATGGATCAATTTGTTGAGACTCAACACAAGAGTTTCCGGATATTATTCCGGATGAACAAACAGGAACGGACCAGACTGTCGAAATAGCCCCTGAGTGGGCTCCTTCTAGCGGTTGAGAGCTAGTTGGGACAGATGGTATGCCAGCGAACATTGTCGGAGTGACGGCAGGGAGTTCTGCTGTCGCTGTGTCAGTCGACACAGTCCTAGATGTTGACGGTTGTTCAGACATTTGGAGTCTATCCAAAAGATTACCTAGCGATTCTACAGGAACTTCCACTGGTGGTAGACCAACTTCTGATGAAGAAGGAAATAGAGTGACCCCGACTCCAAAGTGCGTTGGAGTACTTGTTTGAGGATCTTCTACAATTTCTTCAATCGCAATCAAACCAGGTGGAAGGGGAAGACCGTCAGGTCCGTAAAATATTTCTGGTGCCGAAGAAGGGGTGGAATCGACAGCGACAGATGTTTGAAGAGCAAGACTCTCCGAACCGATTGTAGATGGAACTGGTTCGGTAACACAAGTGTTTACTCTCAGACTAGGATCAGTATCACTGTCCCTCTGTGGCTGTTGAACTTCTTCTGTAGAGGCAGGGTTTCCAGAAATGTTTGGAGTAACCGAAATCTCGAATGTTGTTGGAACACTTGTTCTAACTTTAATAGGAGATTTCGAACCGGTTAAACGAGTTCGCTTTGTCCGTACTGGTTTCGATTCCGGAGACAAAGACAGTTGACTCGTAAGCCTCCGCGAACGACGGGGTTTCAATTGACTTTCTTCCACGATTGCGGATTACTCGATCAACTAAAATAAAAAAGGGGAAGTATGTTTCCGAATTAAATGAATTTTAGACGCTTTAGACACAACTTGTTTTTTCTATTTTAAAGAGTCAAAAAAAAACAAAAGATGACTCTAGTCTCCTTTGATTTTTAATGAGCCTGAAGTGACAAGTGCTTAGATGGACCTTTTCCGTTAAGGAGTCTGAAAAAGAACGAAAGGGACTGCTCTGGAGATCTAGGTAGAGGGAGTACCAAACCAATCACAAAACTGCAGAATACGTTTTACGGTACGGCAGTCAATCTTCCCGAATGCTTTGTTCGGTGCATTGCGATCAGTAGGGCGGCCGACACGGCTTCCTATGGATAAAAGGTTTTAAGCCTATAGGGGTCTCCCAATATATACTCGACGGTACGTGGGAGCACAAGTCCGTGCTGGCACTTATCGTCTCACAGTGGAGGAATCACCCAACCATCAATGAGGACAACAGTTACCAGGTTTTACGACGCCGGAACACGTCTCTAGCCTAGACCTCTATGTTGTGCGTTAAGTTCCAATGCGTTGTTAGATTCATTCAATTTATTTTAAGTTGATCTTTCTTAGAAGTTTGCCTTTTGGGATCACCACGAGATGTAGATGTAATTCCTAAAATGCAATCTAAAGATGATAAGCAAGCTTTTATCTCTTTTCAGCAATGAAAATCCTAGCTACAAGGGGAAAAGAAAGACACAATCTTTTCTCAAAGAGCAAAGAGCACACCGTAAATGCACTTTTCTTAAATCAAGCCATACAAACTATCAATATGCAAATGCACAAGTGCATGTATTTGTTTTCCACTTTCTTAATATTGATGCCTAAAAAGAAAGTTGATGTACAAATATGAATTCGCTTTCAAATGACAAACACAAACAAGCTTCTTTTCGAAATCAAAAGGTAGAGATGATTACGACACTTTATGATTTTCGAAATAAATACTCGTTTCGACACTAGAAAGTCACAAATTCAAACCAAAGGCAAAAGTAAAAGCATAATCGACTGTCAACAGCAAATAAACTTTTTCCTAAGACCAAAATCGATAGTCACGACAGATCTAAATCCAAGGACGACAGTATGACTATTCTACTTTTTCAATGGAAAACTGTAAATGATGTAACAAACACACAAAGAACATCTACAGTCTTTTTGTACAAAGGAGGCGGAATTAAGGCAAAGAAAAGGAGTTTTCAGACAGGTACACACACTGATCACAGGCTGCAAAAATCAGAGACAAAACTGGACAAAATGAAGCAAAGAACCTCAGCTGCACAGGGCAAGGCTGATCAGCGCACCTGTTGCACAGAGAAACTGAATTGCAGCGCAGGTAGCCCTCTCGGGACCTGCGTTGAAATGCAGAACCTCTTCACAGAGCCTGCGCTGGGGCAGAAACGAGACTTCTATCCGGGTTCTAGGTCATGGTTTGCAGTTTAATCTATGGTTTTTGGCCGAGTAAAAGCAATCAGTAAGGTACAATCAGAGGGATGATTTAAAGGAGGACTAAGAGCTATCACAAAGGGCAATCAGATCATTTGTGAATCCACTGTTCAAATCATAAACAGATCCAGTGAATGGATTGAAGTAGCAGGTGTCTACTTTGCATTTGTAAATGGCAAATGCAGTTCGATTGCTACTTCTAAGTCTATGAAACAAACAGCAAGAGAAACACAAATAAACTAATTAGACAATCGTCCCCAGCGGAGTCACCATTTTGTTGTGGGGAAAAGTGTCTATTCAGAACGACCCTATCCCACTAAGGTGTGACAGTGCCTTAGCAACAAACAGAGAAAACTACTTTTGTATTCTTCTTTATGAACTATAAACGAAGAGGAATAGGATGAACCAACCTGTGTCTTGCGCTAGTCCTTTGATCCAATCTCTCTTCTCTTTGATAGCTTCCAGCTATTTGCTCCCTTACTTGCCCAGCTTCACCAAGTTCCTGTAAGATCACAGAAGAAGAAAACTACACAAAGACATGGATTTATATTCATAAATAGCTTAGGATCAGATTTAAGCTAAACATACAAATGTAACAAACATCAATGATACACAAGCATGTAGGAGAAACTCAAATAGTTTTATTGATATAACAAGAAGATCCAGGAGGAGATACAACCAATGATTCCCGATCCAGCATCAACCTCCCAGCAAAGGAATCCCTTCTTCACCTCCAACAAAGCATAAATCACCCAATACTTTGATATCAATCTCAAAACCAACAACAATTCTCCGCAAAATACCAAATTCCAGCCTCTGGATCTCTTGGATGAGGGATCCATATATAGATGTATGCAAAGAAGATGAGTCAGCTTGTCATCTGACTAGTGTCTTCTCTCTGTCAGTTCTTGCTTCCACTTGGAGACTGAGAGCCTCTTACTCATCCTTGGTCGAACTCAGTGAGGCAAGTGTCATTGGGGAAGATTCTGGAAGCTTCCATTGTCTGTCCACCTCGCGGAATGACACTGCCATTTGTCATTTCCCGCTCAGCGCACCCTGGTAGTGCATTTAGGTGCGTTGCAACGCACCTAGCTAGTGTACTGGGGTGCTATGCAATGTAGGTAGCTAGTGGAGCAGCTGAAATGATCCTGATTTGACTGATTCTGAGCAGTTTCTGGTGGAGAACTTCTGGGAGAAGCTGTAATTTGTTGACCTTGTTCCTTTAGGGGCAGGAACAACACTTTTAGGGACTTTGGATCCCTTGGTTTATGGACATTTCATGCTTAGAGTTGTAAGGCACAAAAATGTCTATAACAACTAGAAGCTGGAGAATGAAAGAAGGTTGTAGCCTTCTGCAAGTAGAAGCCTGTGTACTGGTATGAGCCTACACCAGTACATTGTTGTAAATAGATTTTTTTATTATTAAAAGAAGACAGAGACGACAGTAGCAGGTGGTTTTTACCCACATTAGGTTTCCACCTTACATCTTGGTGTTCATGTGTGATGCTTATGTGTGATGGTTCTTTCTGTTATTAACTGCACATGGTTACTATTGAATGTTTAATAAAGTACTGATACTTAGATTAAAGATCAACATATGATGAATTAACATAATCATTAGTTTGCTGGATATACGCTTGTTTCCTTAAACACAGTTGCGTACACACGCGGGTTGCCTTCATTGAAGTAGCATATACCATATGAAATTGAGTAAGAAATTGTAAAAAGATTATTTACTTGACTAATACTGATTCACCCCCCCCCCCCCCTTCTCAGTATTATTTCCAACAATTGGTATTAGAGCAAGTCCTTTGGTAGAAGCTTGATCACTTGAAGGAGATCTGTAGAACAATGGGAAAGAAGCTAAAGAAGAAAGCACCTAAGAAGAAGAAGACATCTCAAAGGAACTATGACAGTGGGAGAATCGATTTGGGAATATGTGAAAGCAACACTTAATCATCTTAGAATGAATTTGAACAAGCAAAAGAACTATCAGGTATGAATTTGTTATCCTCTGGTGATACATTTCTCCATCCATTTAAAGATGATGAAAGTGATAGCGAAACAACTGAATTTGCTCTTATGGGTGAGGAAGAAAGATATCAAATAGAGGTAGAATTTAAAAGGCTTATGGACAAAATTAGAGATCAACAAGATCTATTGGACAAAAGGGAATGTGCCTCCAAAGAAGAAGCTACCAAACTAAAAGCTCAACTAGAGGAAGGAAACAAGGTAAGGAAGCAATTCAAGGAAAAGGAAGATCAATGTCAAAAGCTACAGGATGAAGTGACATCATTAAGAAATGAAGTAAATGAAAGGAGCACAACAATCAAGAAACTCAGAGATAGATCCAGTTACTATGAAAGTCTTGAAGCTAAGATCCTCTCGCTAAAAGAAGATCTTGAAGAATCAAATAAGAAGAATAAAGAACTACTCCAAGCTCTTGAAAAACAAGAAAACGAAGTTCTTGAATTAAGACATTAGTTGGAAGAAGGAAGAAAAGTTGAAGGAATCATGAAGAAGCAGTATCTTGAAAAGGAAGAGCAACATCAGGTTGAGGTAAATATTCTAAAAGATAAATTAGAAGAAAAGGATAAGCTCTTATGATTTCAAGATAGTACTAAGATCTTGGATGATATTCTTAGTAGTCAAAGGTCTCCTACCATCAAAACTGGTCTTGGCTTTCATGAATTTGTTGAAGGTGAATCTAGTTCACAAAGTAAGACAAGGAACTCTAATGCGAAATCTGAAATGCTCAACAAGGAGATGAGAGGTCAATCCCATCAACAACCAAGGAAAGAAATTCTTCAAAGAAAATCTTTTACTCCTAACTATGGAAGTGATAGTTGGTTATTTCCTCAAATGAATAATGTTGAATGTTATGTATGTCATAATTTTGGACATGTTGCAGCCAGATGCAGAAGTAGAATGGTTCAAGACCGTCACACAGAAATATCATCACATTCCAGGTACTTTAAGGGATATTGTTTTGCTTGCAATATGTTTGGTCACAAAGCCATTGACTGCTATAGAAGGAATATGAAACATATGAGATGTTATGCATGTAACAAGCTTGGACATATAGCTAAGGAATGCAGGAACAAAGTACAGGCACCATACCGAAAGGAGAAAACATCATCACACTCGAAGATATGGAAGAAGAAGGAAGTACAGTCAGAAAGATGTGGCACAGCACAATGTATAGACATTACAGACTCAGAGGGAGATGAAAGTGTGAAACTTCAGTGTTCTAAATCTCATATGCAAGTTTCATGAAGAGAAGTCACGTATATACGTGAGTTAGACACTGCATAGTCGCATATATGTTAGTTTGAGGAAAAGTTGTGGGACAGACTTAGGAAAAAGGATCTGATATGGTTCAGTCAATTATTTCTCTATTTGATGATGGTTACAATCTGTTGATAATGTGTGGAAATATATTGATACTCATAAGATGTTGTTTTTGATCCTCACAAGGTAACTTGATGTATTTTTTATTGTTGATGATGCCTTAATACTTCTTGCTGATCAGATCTGACGGTGAATAGATGGAACAGGTTCAGGGGGAGAACATGCTATGATTCTAATAAAGCATTGTAGGCATTATGTTTAGAAGTCTTTGGTACCTAATCAATGATGATGATGTTTATATGGCTAAATGATACATCTTGCTATGTTATGGTTATGATTTGCCCATGACAAGATCTCATATGATACTTGGGGGTCACATAGTTTGGTTTCAGATCAGATTCATGGATGGTTGTGGATGATTCTTTGATGATGAATATAGTCATATATAGTGCTTACATGATCATATTCATAAGGACAAGGAGAAGTACAAATCTTGAGTACACAACTTCATTATTTAATGATGAGCCACTCATTTCTTTCATGATGCTGTCATCATGCCTTCTAAAGATCATGATGCAAGATTCCTATGGTTCTTGGTTCTCACATGGTTGAGGATTGCTGTTGTTGATGATATCAAGAAATCTTGACAAATGACCATAAGATCATGACTTGCCAGATACATATTGATATCTCTTTTATGGATATACAATATGATGGATACATGGATGATTACTTAAGTTGCATATTGTTGGTTGGCCAAGAGAATGGTGTTATTGCAGGTTGCATGGAGACATAGCTATTTGAAGACATGGATATTCGAAGACATGGCTTACTTAATCACTTTGAGTTCTTACCTTATGATGATAGGTTGATACTCACATATGTTGATTATCATGGTTGATGCTTATCAGATGTGGGATGTTCCCTAGTGATGATACATGGTTGATATATTGAAGGCTCTTGTGGAAAGATCATATTGTTATTAATGACAATGTTATGATCATAGATGATGACTATGGTGTTTTTCACATACAGATGATATGATGTGAATGATTGAGATATGACATATGCTAAGGTTATGATAAGTCTCTTTCTACTAAGGAAACGAAGCAAGTTGATCTTGATGAAATCAAGAGGATGAGTTGATATCTATATGCAGACATACTTTGTCACAAGTTGATGAGATTTACACTGTCATATCTTGGGGACTAATGATGGACATATACAGGTTGCTGGTCTGGATGTTGTTGATGATAGTTGCTAATAACTATCATAATCTTGTTTTAGATATTTGGTCTCTATGTCATGTATATCATTTGATGTAAAGGTCATATCAAGACCCATGACGTAATAGTTTGTCTCTATCTATTGTAGTCTTTTGATGAATCCCTCTTGGTCATATGATGTAATTTGTACCCCCACTATGCATGGGAAGGATGATGTAATATTTCAGTCATGTATAAACAATTGGTATCTGGTATATCCCCACTTGGTTGGGTGGATGAGTCAAGTTTATCCCCACTTGGTTGGGAGAATGAATGTATGTATGAGTCATTGATGATAGGAAGGTCAAACTCACATAGTTGAGTTATAGAGTCATGTTATTTTCTTGAAAATATTTGCAGACTCTGCATGTGCTTAGGGGGAGCATGGATGATATAGTACATCTTAGCATGAACAAAGGGGGATTTCAATCAAAGAATTCAGCATGTGCCTAGGGGGAGCATGATTAATATTCAGCTATTCAGATATGAAAGTCTTCTGCTCTTAGGGGGAGAAGATATTGGTCCACCCTTTGCCCTTGATGTCAAAGGGAGAGAGTGACTTGGTGTTGTTGTTGCCATCAAGTCCAAAGGGGGAGATTGTTGGCATTATGATGCATGTGTTGTACTTGATGGCAACCCACTTGTAGCAGAACAACTCACTTGTACATGGTAACTAGATGAATCTACAGAAGAGATATCAGATGTGATAGAATGCATGACAAGTAGTATTTATAGATGTGATGAAATGCAGGGCAGCTTCAAGGAATCAGTTCAGAAGGCAACTCTCTCAGATGAAAGATCACAATATAGCAGGTAAACAGCAAGAATGAAGAAAGAAAGGTATATGCAGGTTCACTATATACCAAGTCGCATATACACGTAGGTTCACTATATACCAAGTCGCGTATACGAAATGTTATACGCAGGTTCACTATATACCAAGTCGTGTATACACGCAGGTTCACTTTATACAAAGATGCATATAACGTACACACGCACTTTCACAGAAGGAAAGGCGCGTACATGTCGGAAACTAAGTTTTGGTCCGTGGTATTTGGACCATGGTATTTTGGTATTGGTCCATGGTATTTGGTCTGAGGTATTGACCCCAGGTATTGGGTCCAAGGTATTGGTCCTACATGGTTTTGGACCATGGTATTGAGAAAGGCCTAAGACTATAAAAGGAGGAGAAGATCATTAGGCCAAGATGCAAGTCTCGAATATCTGATGAAGTGTGAGATCTAGTATGCAGGTTATGGGTTTATGATGCTTTGCTTGATCTGAGCCAAGGAGGAATCTCAGCGGTTGATGGAGGACAAGATCTAATGATGGATCAGGATCTTATGGCTTGGAATGAATCATCTCTATATGGTTTGATCATGCTTTTTCTAGATTTGTATACTGATGCTTGTGATGTTCTGTAAATATTATGATCTGGGGATAACTGAAGTCTGGAATAGCTGCAAAATTATGAATGAATATTTACAAATGTATATGCAGGTTAATTTTGATAAAAGCGCATATACACACAGGTTAGACACATCTAAGTAGCATATACCATATGAACTATGATGTTTGAAGTTACAGGTGGTTTTGGTTGTTGATGCAAAGTTCTGAGTTCTGGTGACTATTTACTGGTGACAGTATTCTGCATATTTAGATTGGTTGATTGTGATTAGCTTCAGTGTTGATGGATGAGATCTAATAATGGATCAGGATCATAATGACTTATCTTTATGTGATCTGATGGACTAGATCTGGTTGCTAACACACGTATTATCCTTTTGTATGTAATGATCTGGGTATGTCTGAAGTCGAGAAGTGCAACGAAGTTATAAGTAAGTATTTGATGACATATACACTGGTTTGCTTTGGTGAAGTTGCGTATACATGCTGGTTCGGCTCTTCCAAGTAGCTTATGCACTCTGATGCATGGTTTTTAATGACACAGTTGTCTCTGAATATTGTTGCAGAGTTTTGGGTTCTACTCTGTGTTCTGGTGACTGTGTTTTAATGACAGGGTTTCAGTGATTAAGTTGTTGGGTGATTCAGAGAGTAATGATTGAGTATTCAATGAATGGGTAATGCAATAGTTGTATTACATTTGTGATGGATTTTGAGCTTCAATGTTGCTTATGGGTCCAATATGAAAATTGGATGAAACGTGGCCTTCACATTATGTTGTTGTGTTCCAAGAGTATCCAGTCTGAAAATTTATGAAACGTGGTACCTGGAGGTAGAAAGAACGTCGTAGCCTTCTATAGGTCAGCACCTACGTACTAGTAAATATATAGGCTAGCACAAGAGCTAGGGGGTTGTAGCTCCCTTCTAGTAGAAGCTGGAGAACGAAAGAAGGTTGTAGCCTTCTGTAGGTAGAAGCCTGCGTACTAGTATGAGTCTACACCAGTACATTGTTGTAAACATATTTTCTTATTATTAAAAGAAGATAGAGACGACAGCAGCAGGTGGTTTTTACCCACATTGGGTTTCCACCTTACATCTTGGTTTTCATGTGTGATGCTTATGTGTGATGGTTCTTTCTGTTATTAACTACACATGGTTACTGTTGAATGTTTAATAAAGTACTAATACTCAGATTAAAGATCAACATATAACAGAATCATTAGTTTGTTGGATATATGCTTGTTTCCTTAAACACAGTTGTTAACGGGAAAAGTGTCTATTCAAAACGACCCTATCCCACTAAGGTGTGACAGTGACCTTAGAAACAAACAGAGAAAACTACTTTCGTATTCTTCTTTATGAACTATAAACGAAGAGGAATAGGATGAACCAACCTGTGTCTTGCGCTAGTCCTTTGATCCAATCTCTCTCCTCTTTGACAGCTTCCAGCTACCTGCTTCCTTACTTGCCCAGCTTCACCAAGTTCCTGTAAGATCACAGAAGAAGAAAACTACACAAAGACATGGATTTATATTCATAAATAGCTTAGGATCAGATTTAAGCTAAACATACAAATGTAACAAACATCAATGATACACAAGCATGTAGGAGAAACTCAAATAGTTTTATTGATATAACAAGAAGATCCAGGAGGAGTTACAACCGATGATTCCTGATCCAGCATCAACCTCCCAGCAAAGGAATCCCCTCCTCACCTCCAACAAAGCATAAATCACCCAATACTCTGATATCTATCTCAAAACCAACAGTAATTCTTTGCAATGTACAAAATTCCAGCCTCTGGATCTCTGGGATGAGGGATCCATATATAGATGTATGCAAAGAGGATGAGTCAGCTTATGATTTGACTAGTGGCTTCTCTCTGTCAGTTCTTGTTTCCACTTGGAGACTGAGAGCCTCTTACTCATCCTTGGTCGAACTCAGTGAGGCAAGTGTCATTGGGGAAGATTCTGGAAGCTTCCATTGTCTGTCCACCTCGCGGAATGACACTGCCATTTGTCATTTCCCGCTCAAAGCACCCTGGTAGTGCATTTAGGTGCATTGCAACGCACTTAGCTAGTGTATTTGGGTGCTATGCAACGCAGCTAGCCAGTGGAGCAGCTGAAATGATCCTGATTTGACTGATTCTGAGCAGTTTCTAGTGGAGAACTTCTGGGAGAAGCTGTAATTTGTTGACCTTGTTCCTTTAGGGGCCGGAACAACACTTTTAGGGACTTAGGATCCCTTGGTTTATGGACATTTCATGCTTAGAGCTGTAAGGCACAAAAATGTCTATAACAGTTGCCCCCTAAAGTATGAGGCCGTTTATCGGGTGAAATGCTTTATTAGGAGGATCCGAAGTTCTTTCAATGCTAGGAGGAGACCTGTAATAAGATACAATACAATACATTATCTTCATACTGTTTTCATGATCTAGCTGAGGCGGGCATTCCCATGCTCAGCTTTATAAATTCATTTTCATGTACATAGGACAGACAATCGTCTGATGGTAGACTGATGATTCTGATAGAGCCATTATCCTTTTGGTAGGATGATTATCTGTGCTGCAATGCTGTACATTTCAATGTCTTTATTTTCCTGAATATATATCGCAGCCCGGATGGATGAAACTAGATCCGGGGTCTTCAATCTCGTCCGATCTTCACTCGAAGTACAAGTCGATCCATGTGAGGAATGTTTTGAAGTCGAACATGGAAATACATCGCTTGATTACCAGTCAATGATGTAAACTGTTAACAAGCGCGAGAGGAATCACCAATAATGATAATGACCCTCAAGGTACTGCAGTGCAATTCACGTGGTGTGAATAAAGGACTTGGCGTCGAACACCACGTAAAATATTTCGGTCGAAGGTCATTGATGTATACCTGTCACCGGAAGTGAGAAACTTTCCATTGAGGCATGCAAGCTTCAAAGTACTGAATGGGGTGTTCCTAGATCAACTTCTTGGATAATGAGCTGATGTCGACAAGAAGCGATCCGTCAAAGGAGGGCCTTAATGAATCCCACATCAATGACACGGAACGGAGCAAATGATTTTGATGGAGTTGAAAACGATCTGATGATATATGGTTCAGGATGGCGGTCATGAAAGAATGAAGTATAATGTATGGTAGTGGATGGGACACAGGTGACTTCTCTGGATGACTTCTCTTGAACATGTCGGCGACACTTATGTGATGGATTGGTAGCATTTACCCCAAATTTGGATGGTATGGCGTGACCATGGTGATGTGACCGGTGAATGAAACAACCCAACCCGACTCGGGCACGGAGTGGAAGTGTCATGTTCAAGAGCGACTTGCTACCAATAAAGATTCTTTGAGTTTTCTTCCCAATTTTTCCCCAGTCATTGCTGACCAGTACCTCTTTATTTTTTTCAAGCTTGAGGAGGATAACATATGCTTGTTCTATAATTTGCCCTTCGGGCAAAGCCATCGCTATGTTTTAACGAGCCTAGCGATAGTGAAACTCGTTCTCGCCTAAAGACAAGTTTGTCGCTATTAATCTTTTTAACGAGTTTAACGACAAAGATAACTCGGTCCTTTTCATTTTTAGAGAGTTTGAAAAGGTACGTAAAGTTAACTCCAAAATTCCTTTTTCGTCATCTAATCCTTTAAGTCCGAAAAAGTATAAAACAATACAAAAGGGATGAATTTTCGATAGTTTTAACGAGCCGAACAAAACAAGCGCTCGATCTTTTTATGCAATAATCCCTCAGGTCCAAAAAGATTAAAATCTAGAGGAGGGATAGCACTTCCTGTCGCTTTAATGAGCTGGAAGGCCAAAACTCGGCAATCTTTTCATATTTTACGAGTCAGTTGAAAAGAGCTTAAAGTAGACTCGTCTTTTGAGGAACGAGTGATAAAATGGGTAGCAGCTGATTCTAGGTAAGGTTTGGAATTTTCCAATCACGGCAGTGTCACAAGGATGGCTAGTGAAATCACTCTTCGCAACTGTTCCTCAAAATGGGTAAACAATCAAATGGAGGTGAATGATCGGCCAATGGAAAAGTGGAGGTGACGGTGCAAACACGACCAAGGCTTTAATGGCTGAAATGCTTCATTCACGGTGGTTATTTACCGGGGAATAGTTCATTTTTTAAAGAGCTTAAACGCGGGTGGAAACATTTGCTCGGTCTTATGTTTGTTTTTTAACGAGCTTGAACTATGTGCTAAAACTGCTCGATTAATCCAATCATATGATAAGAATGTCTCATATAAAATTGGCAATTTTTAGAGTTTTGCCCCACATCCTTTCTTTATGCAAGTTAGGTGACGACTAATCCTACGAGTTTAAAGGGAGGACCTAAAAATTTAAAAAATAAATAGTCGCCCTTTGCTTGCACTCCAAAAGGTTTGCATGCCCCCAGGTATAAAATATGGTTTCAAGGTTACCCCTCAATTTGCAGACAAAACATTTGTTCTATCAGGAGAGGCCTACCTCTTACAGGTCACCCAAAGATTGCTCTATTCGCGGTGCAAACAAAACACTTCTTCGGCGATGTCTACCGAGATAAACAAAGGTGAGTGACGACGTCCGCCAACTCACATAACTTTGACAAGAGAATCTTATTCTAGAATAACCCCTCTTCCACCGACGGACGGGGTACAGACTAGTCATATTCTCCCGCGGAAACCTACCCTATACCCGAAGTTTTCCTGCCGAAGCAGACCAGGACGCATGCCCCCTGGGTTTCAGTCATATCCCTCCGAATTACTCGCACTCATCGGGAGGACGGACTGGGGATTGAGACATTTCTTGCGTGAAGAGACCATTTAGGGATGGTATATGACTATTTGCTATGCGTGATCCAGGAAATGAAAGCTGGTCCACGAGCTTGACCACTCTTCCTTCGTGCGGAAAACACATTACTCTAAAGAGTGAGGAGACGATGGCTCCCATGCAATAAATATAGTCTCGTCCAAGGAGTAGGTTATAATCCAAGGGTCCTTGAATGACCATTACGTTCATTTGAACTGTCTTCCTTCTCAATGTTATGGGCACATTGGGAAGGATCCCTAAAGGTCGACTGGTTCCTTTATCAAAGCCTGTCAGATTTCTCATCTCAGGCAACAGCGATGGCGAACCAAGTGCTTTCCAAGCAATAGAGGAAAGGATACTCATAGAAGCCCCCTCATCTATGATGGTACCAGCCATGACCATTCTATATATTTGAACGATAATTCGGAATGGTACACTTGCTGGTAAACGGGGTCTGCCTAGTTGATTCCAGTCGAAGGAGACAACTAGGTTGCTTGGAGGTGGGACCGAGTAGACGGCCGGGTATGGCTCTGACGAACTTCCCTCCTGCAGTAAGGGAATGGGTAGATTGCCCCCATGTTCGTCGGAGTCTGTGTTGATGAAGAGAATTTGGACGGTGTCATCCTTGTTCTCTTCAGTGACTGTATCATCCGAAGATAAAACCTCTGAAGGCAAGACCGGGTCAACTGCCGCCTCGACCTTTTGACTTTCGTCTGGTATGGATTCAGTTGGTTTATCTTCAATGATAGGCGCTTCAGCCGACCACCTGAGCGGGCCAGCTGGATTCTCAACTAGTGATGGACTCGGCAAGAGTTTTTTATATCCAGGAGGAAGTCGTAACGGTGAAACCGGACGATCATCCAAAACTCTTTTAGCTTCGTCTAAGAAGGGACAACGGTGGAGGGCATGGTCGCCTTCGCACAGTTTACAAGGAAATCTAGCTTTCCCTTTTTGTCCTGGGGCTTCACTTTCACTAGTTGACGGTGTGCTTTCAACATGATCACCAGAGGTTGATGACACCAGATTGTGCAAACGAGGAGACCAGTCCCTTAGTATCCGGGGGATGCAAGGACAATCTCTGTGAAAGTGGTCTCCTTTGCAAATGACGCATGGCGATTTAGGCCTGGTCGGTGCTGTGTGTGGATTTTCGTTAGACGCCACTCGTTTTCCCACATTCGCCTTTGGCTCCTTCTTCTTCTTCTCTTTCTTCTTCTTTTCCTTCTTCTCCTTAGGAACTTGGTTTTTAGTTTTACCAGCTCCATCAAGCGAAGAGGAAGGAGGAGAGGAAGAATTAGAGGAAGTAGAAGGTTGGTGGGTAACTCTGGACTCGTCTAATTGCTGATTCGATTGTTCAGGAATAGTGGTGTTCTGAACGACATTGGTTGAGAAGAGCCATACTGGCAAGCCAATTGTCAGTCCTGGAAGCGACAATGTGGCCATATGGGGCGCACCAACATCTCCCCAAGAGGAGAAGGGACTAGGATTTCCACCAAGGGGAATTCCTTGGTTGGTAGGCTCCATTTTCTCAACCCAAGATCAACGTAGGAAAAGGGTATGAATATTCCGTTTAAAATAAATTTTAACACGCTTTGACACAACTTGTTTTTTCAGTTTTTAAGAGTCGAGAAAAAACAAAAGATGACTCTAGTCTCCTTCGATTTTTAATGAGCCTGAAGTGACAAGTGCTCAGATGGACCTTTTCTGTTAAGGAGTCTGAAAAGGAACGAAAGGGACTGCTCTGGAGATCTAGGTAGAGGGAGTACCAAAACAATCGCAAAACTGCAGAATACTTTTTACGGTACGGCAGTCAATCTTCCCGAATGTTGTGTTCGGTGCATTGCGATCAGTAGGGCGGCTGACACGGCTTCCTATGGATAAAAGGTTTTAAGCCTATAGGGGTCTCCCAATATATACTCGACGGTACGTGGGAGCACAAGTCCGTACTGGCACTTATCGTCTCAAAGTGGAGGAATCACCCAACCATCAGTGAGGACAACAGTTACCAGGCTTTACGACGCCGGAATACGTCTCTTGCCTAGACCTCTAAATGTTGTGCGTTAAGTTCCAAAGCGTTGTTAGATTCATTCAATTTATTTTAAGTTGATCTTTCTTATGAAGTTTTCCTTTTGGGTTCACCACGAGATGTAGATGTAATTCCTAAAATTCAATCTAAAGATGATAAGCAAACTTTTATCTCTTTTCAGCAATGAAAATCGTAGCTACAAGGGGAAAAGAAAGACACAATCTTTTCACAAAGAGCAAAGAGCACACTATAAATGCACTTTTCCTAAATCAAGCCAAACAGACTGTCAATATGCAAATGCACATGTGCATGTATTTGTTTTTCACTTTCTTAATATTGATGCCTAAAAAGAAAGTTGATGTACAAATCTGAATTTGCTTTCAAGTGACAAACAAAAACAAGCTTCTTTTCGAAATCAAAAGGTAGAGATGATTACGACACTTTATGATTTTGAAATAAATACTCGTTTCGACACTAGAAAGTCACAAATTCAAACCAAAGGAAAAAGTAAAAGCATAATCGACTGTCAACAGCAAATAAACTTTCTCCCAAGATCAAAATCGACAGTTACGACAGATCTAAATCAGAGGACGACAGTATGACTATTCTACTTTTTCAATGGAAAACTGTAAATGATGTAACAAACACACAAAAACATCTACAGTCTTTTTGTACAAAGGAGGCAGAATTAAGGCAAAGAAAAGGGGTTTTTAAACAGACACATACACTGATCACAGGCTGCAAAAATCAGAGACAAAACTGAAAAAATGAAGCAAAGAACCTCAGTTGCACAAGGCTAGGCTGATCAGCGCACCTGTTACACAGAGAAACTGGATTGCAGTGCAGGTAGCCCTCTCGAGAACTGCGTTGAAATGCAGAACCTCTTCACAGAGCCTGCACTGGGGCAGAAACGAGAATTCTATCCGGGTTCTGGGTCATGGTTTGCAGTTTAATCTATGGTTTTTGGCCGAATAAAAGCAATCAGTAATGCATAATCAGAGGGTAGATTTAAAGGAGGTCTAAGAGCTATCACAAAGGGCAATCAGATCATTTGTGAATCAGCTGTTCAAATCATAAACAGATCCAGTGAATGGATTGAAGTAGCAGATGTCTACTTTGCATTTGTTAATGGCAAATGCAGTTCGATTGCTACTTCTATGTTTATGAAACAAACAACAAGAGAAACACAAACAAACTAATTAGACACGATCCCCAGTGGAGTCGCCATTTTGTTAACGGGAAAAGTGTCTATTCAGAACGACCCTATCCCACTAAGGTGTGACAGTGACCTTAGAAACAAACAGAGAAAACTACTTTCGTATTCTTCTTTATGAACTATAAACGAAGAGGAATAGGATGAACCAACCTGTGTCTTGCGCTAGTCCTTTGATCCAATCTCTCTCCTCTTTGACAGCTTCCAGCTACCTGCTCCCTTACTTGCCCAGCTTCACCAAGTTCCTGTAAGATCACAGAAGAAGAAAACTACACAAAGACATGGATTTATATTCATAACTAGCTTACGATCAGATTTAAGCTAAACATACAAATGTAACAAACATCAATGATACACAAGCATGTAGGAGAAACTCAAATAGTTTTATTGATATAACAAGAAGATCCAGGAGGAGTTACAACCGATGATTCCTGATCCAGCATCAACCTCCCAGCAAAGGAATCCCCTCCTCACCTCCAACAAAGCATAAATCACCCAATACTCTGATATCTATCTCAAAACCAACAACAATTCTCTGCAATGTACAAAATTCCAGCCTCTGGATCTCTGGGATGAGGGATCCATATATAGATGTATGCAAAGAGGATGAGTCAGCTTATGATTTGACTAGTGGCTTCTCTCTGTCAGTTCTTGTTTCCACTTGGAGACTGAGAGCCTCTTACTCATCCTTGGTCGAACTCAGTGAGGCAAGTGTCATTGAGGAAGATTCTGGAAGCTTCCATTGTCTGTCCACCTCGCGAAATGACACTGCCATTTGTCATTTCCCGCTCAACGCACCCTGGTAGTGCATTTAGGTGCGTTGCAACGCACTTAGCTAGTGTATTTGGGTGCTATGCAACGCAGCTAGCCAGTGGAGCAGCTGAAATGATCCTGATTTGACTGATTCTAAGCAGTTTCTAGTGGAGAACTTTTGGGAGAAGCTGTAATTTGTTGACCTTGTTCCTTTAGGGGCCGGAACAACACTTTTAGGGACTTAGGATCCCTTGGTTTATGGACATTTCATGCTTAGAGATGTAAGGCACAAAAATGTCTATAACAACAGTTGCATACACACGCGGGTTGCCTTCATTGAAGTAGCGTATACCATATGAAATTGAGTAAGAAATTGTAAAAATATTATTGACTTGACTAATACTGATTCACCCCCCCCCCTTCTCAGTATTATTTCCAACAAGGTTTGCATCGAATCATTAAGAAGTTGACAAACACAATCATTGATATGAAAAGGAATTCTGGAGAGAGTACAAGCGAGAATGGAGGAGATTATAACAACATAAAATCTTTCAAACCTCATAAGAAGACAGAAGGTGGTCATGGTCCACTTGCACTGCTTGCTCCACCCAATGAAGGGAATTTAAATATGGGAGAGCTCGCTCTTATTGGATCGCTCCTTAACAACGAAGAACCTATAGTGGAGTTGGAGCCAGAACAAGAAAATGAGGAAGAATACCAAGTAGAAGAGCCCTTGGACGAAGAATCTCAAATCAATGTACTGTGGGATTTCTATACAAATGAGAACGATGACGACGAAGGAGATAGTATGATAGAAATCCACACACGAAGTAAAGGGCCACTTGCAGACGTGATGAAGCCTATAGACCAGACAAAGAAAGATGTTCACCCTTTGAAGGCATCTGCTCCTAAAGTTCCTGTTGAGAAGGGTAGACCTAGTGGTGATTCCAAGAATACTCCAGTTGTGAACTGTCCACAGAAAGATAATACATCTCCGACTGCAACGAAGGCGACTCAAAATGGTAAATTCCCACCTAAGAATGGAAAAATAGGTATGTTTACTCTACCCTACCCTGTTTATAACATTGATTACAATATTGTGGATGATCTTAAGAAATCCCGAGCTAATATCACATACTTTGATTTGCTAAAATTAACGCAGCAAAGAGATCTACTCTTGAAAGCTATGAATGAATGAAATTGCAAATCTCCCACTAATCCAAGTAGTCAAACCAAAACCTCGGTGTCCAAACCCGTCAGTACCTCCAATACATCCCAAAAGCCACCAGCCATGGAAGCCACTCTGTCAAAATTAAATCGAACGCCCCAAGATGTCATTGCAGCCATGATAGGAAGGAAATCAAAATCCATGACTCCACCTTTCCTTGTCACATTTGAAATCTTCAACATGAATGTACACAATTGCTTGGTAGATTCCGGTGCCTCGTCCACTATTATGCCTTACGCTGTTGATAAAAGACTTCATTCGATACTCGAGAAAATTGGAACTCGAATTATGCAATTAGACAGAACGAATGTGAAAGTAATTGGGGAATTGAAAGATGTGTTGGTTCGGATGGCTACCAAGCCACAGTACACACAAGTCATTGACATAGTGGTAGTCGATATACCCGAGGCTTATGGAATGCTGCTTAGTAGAGACTAGTCAACAAAAATGAATGGATATTTCTCAACTGATTGGTCCCATCTCTTGCTGCCTCAGAAGGGAAAAGGTGATATGCTGAGGGTTGATCGAGAAAGATACATGAAGTATGTGGTGACGAAACTAAATGGCCCCAATGAACCTATAATGTTTACCAACTCTATCCTTGGGAATTATAGTTTCAACGTTTGTGCCACAGAAACCTGTTTTGGAGAATTCCATGCAGAGATAGTTGAAGAAACTGTGACAAACACATAGTTGGAAGCTCTCCCCTACAATCCAACTGATGAATTATCTTGTATTATAGTAGATGATAGAACTAATTTCGTAGAAAGCAGTTCAATTGATGTAACATTAGATTCTATATTTTGGACACTCTATTTTGATGGTGCCAACTGCCTTGAAGGTGCAAGTGTTGGGAGCATTCTCATTGACCTGCAAGGGAACCAACATCTAATGCACAGCCGGTTGGAGTTCGTGTGCACCAACAACATGGCAGAATATGAAGGCTTGCTGCAGGGCCTGAAAAAATCCATTAATATGAAGGTGAAAAATCTCAAAGTTTTTGGTGACTCACAGATAATTGTTGACCAGGTAAGGAAAAGGATACATTGCAATTTGCCACACCTAGTAAGATATCAGCATGAGGTATGGAGCTTAATTGAAAATTTTAATTCTTTTAATATCACATACATACCTCGAGGGCAAAACCAAGATGTCAATATGATGGTTAGTATGGCTTCAAAAATTTTCCCTGATCTTAGATTAAACAAGAATAAATATTATGTTGAATTGATTTTCAGACCATCTGTGCCTGATAACATCTCAAATTGGTAGGTGTTCGAAGATGACGAGCAAATCCTTGAGTTCCTGCACTGCGAGAAGACATTCAAAAATGTAGTCATTCATGAAAAAGAGCATGACAGGGTTATGAATGAGAGGGAAGATGAGGAAAAGGATCAATCCAATATAATTCCCAAGCCAGTTGTCAATATGGAGCACTTGTATGACCTACATGATAAATTCAAGAAGCCGACTAACTGAAAAATGCATAGCTCATCCATGAAGTATGAATCGGTCAACCTTGGAACCAAAGAAGACCCAAAAATTGTTAATTTGGGCTTAGGATGCTCTCCACAAGAAAGGGTTGCATTTGTTAAGCTATTTAAAGAGTAAAAGGACGTCTTTGCATGGACATATGGCGACTTAAAAACCTTTGATACCAGCGTTATGCAACATGTAATTCCTCTGAAAAAGGAGACTAAGCCCTACCAACAAAAGCTTCGCAAGATGCATCCAGCCTAGAACCGTTGGTGAAGAAAGAATTGAACAAAATGCTGGATGCTAAAATCATTTTTCCAGTCAAACAGACCCGCTGAGTAGCCAATATCATGCAAGTAAGAAAGAAAATGGAGACATCAGGCTGTGTATCGATTTCAGAAACCTGAACAAAGCATCGCAAAAGGATAACTATCCTGTCCCTTCTATGGAACACATTCTTCAGCACGTTTTTGGGTCTGAAATTTTGTCCCTATTAGATGGGTTTTCAAGATATAACCAAGTGTTGGTGTCTAGTGGGGATCAGCTTAAGACAACCTTCAACACTAAATGGGGCACTTACACATATCGTAAAATGCCTTTTGGACTTATTAATGCAGGTGCCACATTCCAGAGAGCTATGGACATAGCTTTCCGAGGGTTGATTAACAAATCAGTAGTGGTTTACATGGATGACATCACTGTGTATTCATATCACAAAAGGGATCATATTTATCACCTGAAACAAATTTTCGAAAGATGTCAAAGATATGGAATATCATTGAATCCCAAGAAGAGCATCTTCGTAGTTACAGAAGGGAAACTACTAGGTCATATCCTATCTAAAGAAGGGATTGTTATTGATCCTAAAAGAATAGAGACCATCATGAGAATACAACCCCCTGCAAATAAAAGGGCAATGCAATCTTTCTTCGAGAAGATCAATTTCATTAGGAAATTTGTCTCAGGTTTCGCAGAAATAGTGCGTCCCATGTAGCTAATGATGAAGAAAGACGTTGTGTATAAGTGGAGCGATGAAGCTAAGAAATCGTTTCAACGAATTAAGGAGGCCATCACGGAAGCTCCTATGTTGGTCAGTCCCAATTTTGACAAGGAATTCTTCTTGTACACGTTTGCTTCTAATGTTTCATATGTTGCAATCCTCACTCAAAAAAATGATGACAACCATGAAGTCCCTATTTCTTATATGAGCTCTAATCTTCAGGGAGTAGAACTGAACTACCCAGATGTGGAGAAACAAGGCTTTGTGGTCTTTAAAGCTGTAAAACATTTCCGCCCTTATTTATTCAAGGCTAAGGCTAAAGTGATTGTTCCCCATCCTGCTGTAAAATCCCTCTTCATGCAGAAAGAAATGGGTTAACGGGGAGGAAATTGGATAACCGCACTCCAAGAATTCGACCTCGAGATTAAGCCAGCAAAGATAATTCAAGGGCAGGGATTGTGTAGGCTAGCTACAGAAGCCTTGGTGGGTAAAGAAGGGGCGTTCGAGAAACCAAAAGCGCAGAGCATGCAAAACGCACAAGTAAAATTCAGGGAGGAGCCCCTATGGATTAATGAGATGCTGATGTATGAGTGCGAAACATTGGAAGCCCTTTTGGATCCTGAGTCATGGTATTACGACATACGCTTTTATCTCACACGGGGATCATGTCCTGAACACATGGATGCATCACAACAGAGAGCGCTCATATTGAAATCTAATCAATATCACTTGGCCAATGACACATTATACAGAAAAAATTACGATGGAATCTGGCTGAGGTGTTTGGAAAAGGATGATGTCGATCATGTCTTGAAAGAAATGCACGATGGCCCAGCAGGTGGTCACTATGGTGGAGAGACCACTTCTCACAAAATATTAAGAGCTGGATATTATTGGCCCACAGTGTTCAGAGACTCGCATGCCTACGCTCGGAAATGCAAGGTATGTCAAATTGCTGCAGGACGAGAAAGAAAGCCAGCCGTTCCCCTCAGGCCCGTTATGATTTATCGCCCGTTCCAACAATGGGGCCTAGATGTCATAGGCAAGATCACTCCAAACTCTTCACAGTAGCATAAGTATATACTCACGGCAACCGACTACTTCACTAGATGGACCGAAGCCATCCTGCTTCGGAAGGTAAACAAAGACGAGGTAATATCATTTATTGAGAAATTCATTATCAACAAGTTTGGCATCCCTGACGCTCTCATATTTGACAATGCTTCTTATTTTTCATCACTAAAATTGACTGAATTTTCTATTTATAAATAAATTCACATAAGGTATGCATCTAACTATTACCCCCAGGGAAATGGAGTTGCATTGTCCTCAAATAAAACCTCATCCGCATAATCCAAAAATCTGTCACTGACAACTAGAGGAATTGGCACAACGCTCTAACAAACGCCCTTTGGGCTGATAGGGTCACCCCAAAAGTGGCCTTGGGAAATTCCCCATACTTCCTCGTCTATGGACAGGAAGCCATCTTGCCTCCCAACGTTACCCTTCCCTCTCTACAGCTCTCCCGAGCCTTAAGAGGGACCCCTTCAGCCTTACTTCAAGAAAGGATCAACCAATTAGTGAGGTTGGAGGAATTGAGAAATAAAGCCAGAAATAAATTCAGAAATCACCAAATGATTGTGAAAAGATGGTTTGATCGCCATCTAGTAGGAGATAAGGATTACCAGGTAGGAGAACTAGTCTTGAAATGGGACAAGTTGAATGATACAAAAGGTAAACACATGAAATTCCAACACTTATGGCTGGGCCCGTTCCAAATTGAGGAGAAAAGTGGTTAGGGGACTTACAAATTGAAAACTTTATAGGGAGAAACTGAAAAACTCCCTATTAATAGCCAACATCTTAAAAGATACTTCCTGTAACCACCACATGGTGGTTACCTCCTGAGTAGGTTAGGATTCATTTTATTTTTTTTTGTTAGCTTAGTTATATTTCTGTCCCTTCCATTCTTGTTATTTCCGCAGAGTTTATTTTCCCTCTGTTTTGAATTTCAGTCCTTTTCAGCCAGCGGATTTCGGTCCTCCACTCTCGTTTTCACTTTTATAAACTCTCTTCAGATTTCCCTCATTCGCCACCTTCAGCTTTTTCCTCCCTCATTAACCTGTTGATGAGTCTGCTGATCCTAGATTCATCGTTACCTTGCAAATCAAACAAACTTTCAATGAGCCTATGAGAACTTGAAAATCAGCTGTGGAATTCAAATTGAAGCCACTCATTAGCAATCTGTTGGGAACTAGGTAAGATCTGTGGATAACCTGGATACCTGGAGCATGTAGGGGCATCTTTATAAAATGAAAAAATATGTAACCACAGCTGGACTAGCATGGCAGAACGCTGCATTTTAAAATCCCACTCAGACCTAGCCTCTACTTTCCTGTAAGGTTTACAGTTATTCTCCATTGGTCCCATCCACCACACTAAGTTTTCCAATACCTGTCATCTACAAGTAAACCTCCTTTCATGGGCTAAGCTCATTGTCATATACCCTGTGGCAAATCCAATTGTGCTCTAGTCCTTGTGCCTGAACCTAGAAGGACTTATTTAAAAGAAAATGAAATGTCAAGTCCTTATGCCAATCTGGAAGGACAAGTTGTTTTGGAAGCCGATTAGAGTAGGGATTGTTGCTGGGCTCAGAATACCAGTTGACACAACAAGCCCAACCTTGCTTAAGCGGTTTAAAAATATGGCATGATCAATGACTGTGCCCCAATCAATCATACGAAAATATAACACTGAAATTCTTACATAAAGTGTAGATAAACATATCTACATCAAGTTTGATGATGCAATAAAGAGCTGAGGTACACACCTAAATAGGAATTGGCAGACCAGTGATGGCCCTGAAAGGATTTTGAAAGTAGAAAACAGGTAAAGGAAGGTCAATAAATCCCATAATACTACCATTGGAGAATGCCTGTCAAAACCCTATCAGTAAGTTGAAGCTATTTGTCTTTATCCCACCTGAAGTAATTAATGTTGAAGTGGAACCCATGCCTGTCCATCTATACAGTTTGCATTTCAAGTTTATCTTAACACCCCAATGTTCTATTGATCCAAGGTTTATTTGGAAACAGAGATAATTGGTTCGCCCAGTGGTTCGCCATTTGTTGTGGCATAACCACCACCCTACTAAAACCTGCTCTAGCAGAAAATTTGAATGGGTCCCCTAGAAGTTTGCTCTTTCATTTCCCCAAATGATTACTCTCCGAATGATCTGTTTCTATCCCAGGGGTTTCAACTTTGTGCCGAGTCAAATCTTCAATTCTTAATGGTCAAGGCCCCCTAATAAATCTCTGTTGCATGATTCATCTATAACCCTTTCCAACCCTTCATTCATATCATTCATCGAGACTTTTCAACCCTCAAATCCTCCCATCGCGTCCTTATTTCCATATCAATGCCTTGATAATAGAAATACTATACAACATGCACATGAATCTTACCTTTTCCACCTTGCCTCGATCTTCACACATTTTTGCATGCTTTTATCACTTATCGCAATTGCACCTCGCCAAGACCCAAAGCCCAAGCTTCAACGTTCCGCGAATCGTGGACCCGCCAGCATCATTAACCATAACGCATATGTATTTCAGGTCCAGATCCCATCGCAAGTCGCAATCGGCGGAGCCCGGGGCTTATACATAAAGCACTGCAATATACTGGACCCGCCGGGACTATTAAATGTGGCACATATATTTTTCGGGTTCATTCCCCAATCGCAAGTCGCAATTGGCAGAACCCGAGGCCCATACACAAGGTGTTCCACGATATGGCAGACCCATCAATATTATTAAGCGCATCATTTATATTTTCAGGTCTGGAGCCTATCGCTAATCGCAATTGACAGTCAGCGAAGGTGAAGCCCATGCAAGATGCGAAGGGGCGATGAGCAGACCTGGCAATAATTATATGCCCGGATGCATAATTTTTGAAGTCCGACCTTATGGTTTGGATGTGGGTTTTCCTGTGTTTTCCCTTTGTTTTCGATAAAGTGTTCCAGTTCGGGTTTTCAAAGGAAATTCTTATATGGCGGACCTGAGGGGATTATGAAACACGACACATATATATTTTGGGTCTAGCCAATCACAAGTCACAATCGGCATGAGCCCAAAGCTTAAACATAAGGCGCAATATGATTAGCATACCCGATAGGGTATGGGTTCCCATCTATAATATTTCAAGTCCGTATTTTGGATCCGGTTCTGTGTTACGCAACAATTTTCAATGTAAATCGGATTTACACTTGCGGGACTTATCCAATTCATGAGTTAAAAACCAAGGGTTGTTTCTTTCACATTTATTCCTTTTGATGTTATAAACGTTTTAATGAAGGCAATATTTGTGTTTTTAAGCATTTCTATCATATTTTCATAAGCATCGCTGATGTTGGTTATCTCTGCAGGTGAGTTTCGAGAGAGGCATGAGTAGATTCGAAGAGCTTATATATGCGGGTGTGTTCTATTTAAAGATCTGGCTTTAGGCATTGGCAATCATGTTTCCATGTGTTACTTGTGTGTTCTGAAGGTTATGCGGTCTTGGGCCTCATCATGAATAAATGACACACATTACCTCCTCCTTTCAGTCGGCATCCATTCATTTCCCCAGAAAACGAAACGCTCCAGCAGATGTGGCCTTCATGTATCAGTCGTTTCACCAATCAATTCGATGCATGTATATTTTGATTTGTATATTGAAAAGAGGAGGGAGGTGAAAAGTCAGGGGAGACCGAGGGTCAGTGGCTTGTGCATAAGTATTACCTCGAAGATGAGAGGAGGAATTTTTTGGGCAGAACAACTTTGATTTATTATGAATAAAGAAGACTATTTGGTCGAGAAAGAGCCTTTTTCAAATTCATTTTCCTCTCCTTTCATGTGTTTTAGAATCAGGATGTTGTTGCTGGCATAAATATAAATGTGATTTGTTTTGTGCATATTGATAACAGACAACTCGTGAGTAGTCTTGGGTATTCAAATATGATTTGTTATCATGGTTAATTCATGAGTGATTGCTGATTCGAGACCTCGTTAAACATCAGTTGCAAGTTTTATTTGTATGGAAAGGAATTTGTGTTCCTGTATAAGTAATTAGATTGCGATTAAGATTTAATACAACCTTGTTCATTTGTGAACCAGTAATTGATTCATTATAACTTGGAATTTATATATGATGTTTAACTTCCTTTTGTTATGCTCCTGCAAGATAAACTAGAATAGTTAACACTAGCATAAGTAGTTAGAATTAGTGTAGATAGGATTTGATACATATAGGTTAGCTGTTTTGTTTGTTGATTTAGTTGAAGTCTTCCTCCAAGAAGCAATCTTTCAACATATATAACAGTTTACGGGATCCTCTAAAACCCGTCGGAACTAGCCATTCCAAACGAAAGCAGATTTGATTGGGGTCTGTAATCAGGGTAGTTCCCCTTGTTGGCATAGCGAACATTCGCCGCGTCAACAGATACAAATAAATATCACTATTTAATATATTCATCTCCATATCTCTCAACCATGTTTGACATTTTTATTATCTCCTGTTTTGGTTGGCTTGCTAGATTATGACCACTTTTGTGCTTGTTTACTACAATATATTGTTCATATTTCTTGCAAACAATATCATATTAATCACCTTGGGCCTAGAGCATACAAATTTACAGGAGAATGAATTCATGGAATTATTTTATTTATGTATTATAGCTACGGATGGGAGCATACACAATGGAATAAAAGAAGAAAAATGGAAATATAATGAATAGAGGGAATGTGTTGAATGTTGGAAAATATCACCAGTAAGTATCTTCACTAAGAAGCATTACTAATCTAAATTCACACCTTGTTACATAATAAAAATAAGAGTTAAGAACATTCATCATGGCTATTTGTAAAGAAAAATGAATAAATTAGTAGGTCCAATTTTGGACGTTGACCAGTCCTAGCTTCATTCTCTTAGGGCCTTCCCAAAGATCTCTAGACAGCAACCAAATTCCCATATAAGCTATAGCATTGATCGATAGACATGTATAATCATTAATCCCCTTCAGATTGTTGGGTATGTGTTATATTAATCATTAATCCCCTTCAGATTGTTGGGTATATGTTATATTATTTGTACCAGTAGCCTCATGCGTAGGTCATATATGTTAGGGGCAATGAGATCATACACAATTGAGATGCAACAAAAAGGATTATTTGCCAAGATGCTAAAAAATAAGTTGGAAATGGTAAAATCTAATGGTAAGTATAAGTCATCACTCTAAGAAAATTCAATAGCCCTTGTCGCACACAAAGAGAAATTTATCCACACAAAGGAACAAGTTCATGTAGAAGAACTTCAAATGTCCACCAGGTTGGTTTTCTTCCAACAATAAAGAAATATGGGTTGGCATCATATAATTAGTCATTGTTTTGCATGATGAATGTTTTCTTTTCACGCCTATTTTTTTCTTATCTAAAACTCCACTAAGGAAAACTCAAATAATGCACATGCGTGAAAACAGAAATCGAGAAAATGAAAGTTGACAACTCATCCGATGTAGCAACTAATTCCTTCAATACTTGTTGCGATTGTTCATGGAAAAGAATGTGTGGAATATGAGAATGCAACATATACTCTTGCTAAAACAGCCTTGCAAGATGCATGCAAGTTAGCCTCCACGTCCAATAAAGATATGGGGAAGAAAGCTGAAAATGAAAACTTGTATGTATCTAATTGGCTTCACTTAGAATAAACAATCAATTGTATTACAATTAGGATTTTGTTAGTTCTACCTATAGTTTTATGTCCACTCTATTATTTTGTAATATTGACCATCTCTATTAAGATTCTTTTTCTATCTGAAATATGAAAGTCTTCCTTTTAACACGAAGCCTTCTAAGAAATATTGTACAAATTTTTTTCAGTACAAGGAGCAGTTTATGAAAATCAATGAAATTCACAGCTTCATTTGGCAAGGCCTTTGGGAAGTTTCTGAAACCTAAAATATTGAATGCGAATTTTGTTTTGATGATATTAGAAAGCTTCATGGATAGAGAAAATAATTTGGAAGATGAGCTCTCCAGGTAGTATTGCTCTTTGAATAAGACCACTAGTTGCAATGGATTGTCAATATAATTTATAGTTGTTTATCAAGCTTCAACAAAAACCTTATCCTTTTTTGATTGATTATTAATTGATAGATTTGTTATTTCCACTTGTTTCTTTCTCTTGAAGTTTTTGTGCTAACTAGTTTGAACTAATTGAGGATCAAACGTTGGTGGTATTGTTGTAATATGTTAAATTCTTTTTTGTATTGAATCAAGTATTTGCTGTAAAAGATCAATTGATGTGTTATATCTTGGAAATTACAAGTATGGTAAACACGGGAAAACTATTGGTGCTTTGCATGTAAATATGCAAAATAGATCAAAACTACTCTTATTTTATCTTCATTATAATGATCACTGATGTTTTGAGTTTGAGTGATTGAGGATGGCCACAGATGTTCCCTCAAATTGGAAGTTTGGTGTTGGAATTCAGTGTGGATTTTCCATTCAAGAATCATATAGCAACTGGAATCTAAAAATTACATTCCAAAATAATCCTATTTGGGGGATTACTATTGGTGATTGCTACATATTTTCGATGTTGGAAATTTTCTCTAAATCATAGCTAATATATTGTACCATAGGTCAGGAACACAATGGGAATGGAATTGTATTTGAAATTTATCCACTTATATTGTAGTGATCCATAAATATAAGCAAAACATTAATAATTTGATATAGACTAGTTGGCTTATTCATATGTGACAATGGACCCAAATAGTAGTTCTTATCTGAAGAAATGCTCATCAGACTTGGGAATCCTTGATATCATCGACCTCGAGTCTTGGACTTATTCACTTATCCCTCTACATTATCCAGTTATATACATGTATATAAGGCTATCCTATTATTATATCCTTTTTACTTCATTTATTTTATTCTAGACTTAGCTTTGGAACTTTCTAGGAGTTTTGTTTGCACTCCCACACTATGTAAGTAATCTACATCTTGAGATTTTTAGCATGTAACTTAGTTTGCATGATTGTGTCAAACATTCCTTGAAGGTTGAATAACTTAGTTTGCATGATTGTGTCTAACATTCCTTGAAGGTTGAATACTAATTTTACTAAGGTGTTCTTTTCTATGGTGATGTTTTATTTTCTTTGTTTATACAAGTCATCTCGCCACATAATGACCACTATTTCCCAACTGAAGAAAACTTGTTCGAGTTTCTTACTTTTATGGGGAAAAATGGCATTGACAATATTGCTAATGTTAAGGTATATATCATATAAATCCTTTATAGTCTTCTTTGTTTTATATTCCAGTGTTAATTGTCTTTCACGTCGTATAATGTACATTGTATCTTCTTTATTTTTTAGAAAATGAACTCAGTATTGATGGTAAGAAGCAAGAATTGAAGAAAGAGGAGAACAATAACACTGGAGCGACAAAATGAAAATTAAAGAGAGAGAGAGAAGAGAATTGGTCTAGTGGTACTTGTAGAGCCAATATCCCACATAAGACACACACAGAGACTGATGGTCAAGTCCTCATAGTTGGTGAATTCACTTGCAATGCCTTGACAACACAATGATAATGTTTTGAAGTGATGAAACAATATTTCATGTGTAAATTTTACTCCAACCAATATTAAGTTGGAAACTCATATTGTAATACTTGACATTTTATATAATATAATTTTCATGGTTGAAATTATTTATAGTTGCACTTGATATTATTTAGTATTATAATTAAAATTTGTAACTTTGCGTTTTCATATTAGATGAACATGTACATTGTATGACATTTTTTTTTAATTTAGTTGCAAAATCATACTAATTAATTTATGTTGATTAATAATGAACACATAAAATCAATCTAAAACTACTAAATTAGTATTTTATGTTGATTAATGATGATCACAAATAAAATGAATATACGACTAAATTAGTTTCTTGTAATGGTTGTTAATGAAAGTAAATGAAACAACTATAAACTACTAAAGTAGTCATTTATATAATGAATATGAAACTACCAAAAAAAGATAAATGACTACTACAAATGATAAATTTGTGATTACAAATGACGACTAAATTTTGCATATATACGACTATTAGTAGCTAATTTACAGTATCTTATGACACGACCAAAATTTAGTCATATTTGTTTGACCATTAATTGGTTTTCAAACGATGACTAAAATTTACATATATATGACTATTAGTAGCTAATTTGCAATATCTTATAACACTACCAACATTTTGGTAATATTTCTTTAGTCATTAATTGTTTTTCTTGGGTAACCATTTAGTAATATATTTTTTGTATATTTGGTCATTAATTGTGGCAATTAATGACTAAATCAATGACTAAATTAATGACCAAATTTATGACTAAATATACTACTAGATAATAAAATTGAGACAACCAATTAATGACTAAGCTAAAAATGACTAAAAGTTGGTTTCTTTATAAGATATTATAAATTAGCTACTATTGGTCACCGACCAAAAAATAGTCGTTTATATGCAAATTTTAGTTGTTTTTTTAGTAACTAATTAGCTATTTTGTACTAGTAATCACATAGGTCCCAAGTGATGAATATAAAACATGTAGGGCGAAATTGAGCTTGGGGCTAGGATCAAGGGTGAAAAAATTGGACCAAATCAATCCACTAAGACCACTATTTGTGCACTAAATGAGTTCACATCAATGGAGGACCTTTTCAACTAATTCTAGAATCCTATGGGAATTTCTATGCTAATTTCCTTCTGATTTGCACGAGGAATGTAGAGAAAATCTCGAGAAAATCCTCAGTCACACGCGTAACACTAGTTGAACGCAACTAGAACTTTTAGTCACTCCCATAAGCTTGTCTACCAATGACTGGAGTCTTTCAGTCGCTCCCACAAGCTTGGCTCCATGCGACTGGGGCAAAGAATGAAGAAAAACATCAAGCCTTCAACTCAGAACCTCTGCCACTTGTTGGATCACCTTCTATAGAATTTGCACAAGCCTCCAAACCTCTGACATAGCCTCTGAAACATATGCAAGTGGATCAAACATGTATCCCAAGTGTCATTGACAATTTGACCTAAAAAGCCAACAAACAAGGTTGGCAAGAGTGCTAACAAGTCTTACACTCTTCAACAATCATCTCCATAAGTTGCAACACTTTTGAGAAAGCTCCAATGCTCTATAGTACATATCCATCATCATCATAAAAGGCCAACACATTACATAAGTCATATCCATGAGTATAAGCATGAAGGCCTAGTTCCCAACTCAACTAGTGTGCCAACAAACCATAAACTATACCAATGCAAACATCTCACCATCATGACTGCGACATCATACAGTTGACATCAATGCTAACACAACCATCTTAATGTCAACACAATGAGCTACAACCATGCTACAATGAACGACATCCATACAACATCTATGCTACAAGGGTTGATATCAATGCCAACATGAGTTAGATGTCATCGTGAACCAATGCCAACATCAGCTAGTTGGATCCATGCACACCATAATGCCAATAATTTCCCCCTTTGGCATTGATGGCAACCATACACAAAATCTAGACCAGTCTCCTCTATCACTCCCCCTTTGACATCAATGGAAAAGGGTCAACACCATCTCATAAGGCAGCAAGAACTGAAGCAGAAATACTGGAGAAACTAACATGATTGAAAATTAATGCATATCAACCAATAACCATGCTCTCTACATTAGTAGCAGCAAGCAGAAAATATACCAATCATCATCCAGAGTACCATACTAGCCAACAACCTCTAGCAGCAAACAACAATATGCCAACATGAGGCAACCATACAAGCATCAATGAGCATCATTATATAATATGCAACAACACACAAATATCCTCCATAACTACATAGCAACAACTACCAAATATCTCTGAACATAACATGAGGCCAAGAACCCCAACTATCATAGCATAGCATGAGGCACATCATGACACCTCCAAGTGAATCATAATGCCAACGATGTATGGCTAAAGTGAATAGGAACAAATAATGCTCCCCCTGAACATATGTCATCTCCAAGGTCAACTCTAACCTACAATGAAACGTTTTTGCTGCAAACAATGTTTCATTCCCACAAGTAGAAGCCCCATATGGACATAGACTCCACACAACCATAACTCAAATGACATATACATTGATACATCCATGGTTGTAGAAATCACATAAGAACCTCATACATGACCCCATGACTCATGACTAGATGACACAAACATAACACAATACAAGTACATAGTGTTATGAGCATTTTACAATGAAATACATAACTGTTATGATCATCTCATATGGACCAATGACTCAAAAACATAACATATCATGACTATTACATCATCATTATCCCATATATATGGCTGCAAAATAGACTCATGATACTCCTGCATAACAAGCCTATCGCCATGATGACTCATCATACTAAAGACTTGACTCTCAAACAATACATAATGGTGATACAATAACAAATACATGGTTGTAGTAATCATCATACAAAAACTAAACTGTTGGATGAGGGGCGGGAGCGCTTAGGGTTTGACACTGCTCTGCAACTGGCAAACCTTTACAAACTACGTCATTTTGCCACTATCCTCCAGCCATAAGACATCTACAGCACAATAAGGCACAGCTACCACGCGATGGAACCCCCCCAGGGGGAGGACATAGTGCCTCCCCCCGCTGATACGGAAAACGCCCTGCGACAAACTGAAAATGTCAGGAAGGACCATCAAGAAGATATAGCAACAGAGAATGAAAATGCGACAAGGAATAACAACAAAAATGAAGAACCAAGAGTGAAGTCAACCACCTGCAAGCCTGTAGCAGTTGACAGACCCAAAATCGAGCTCCCAAGTCAGTGGATCAACACTCAGATCCAGTTTATGAAGGATCATGCTTTGATAGGAAAGTTCATAGGCCTTTGGCCAACGGAGAAAGCACTGCATGGCTGGATCGTAGCCAAATGGAAGCCAAAAGGGCACATAACACTGCAGTTAGGGCCTAAGGGCTTCTTTACTGCCATTTTCAATTGTCTGAAGGATCAAAATAGGATACTGGATGGCGGACCTTATTTCTTCAATGCAATAGGACTATACCTAAGAGGATGGATCGAGCACTTTAACCCGGACAAAGAAGATCTGAGCTGGGCCCCGGTGTGGTTGTGCCTTTATTCTCTCCCTCTGGAGTATTGGGATGAAGACTCTTTGCAAGACATTGGGAATGGCTTAGGCGAATTCATCAAAGTGGCAGAGGAGACAAAACTGAAGCGGTACACCTCCTATGCATGGATCTGTGTATACATGCACCTCAGCAAAGCTCTCCCAGATGCGGTAAGCCTTTACCATGATGATTACGAATGGTTACAAACAATAGATTACGAGCATGTACCATTCCACTGTCGAAAATGCCATGCCCTGGGCCATTTATTCCGAGACTGTCCCTCCAATAAGAAATCCACGACCACCCCCTCAATGGACAAACCAGACTCGGATGGGTTCATAAAAGTTCCCAATCGCAAAAAGACCCATAAAAAGCCCTCTTCCTCAGTCAAAAAACCTGTCACCAACACCTCCTTGCCATCAACAAGCAACAACTTTGAAACCCTGCTCCAGCCGGAGGTTCAAATAGTAGATAACCAGGAACAACCTGAAGCCATTCCTAAGACTACCGCCCATTTTGTTCCCTCAAGCTCAAAGAAAGCCCTCATTTCTCAGCAACCTGCAAATACCAAATCACCCTCTCCCAGTAACCCGCAAAAAAGGACTGCTCAAGGAATGGAGATAGATGGCACTCAGATGCAGCTCACACTTGTAGATGATACAGAGGCAGAGCAGGAAGCAGTTCAGCACATGGAAGAGGAACCGAAGAGCTTTGACATCGGAGACCTAGATATACTGGGACTTGAACAGGCATGTAAGAAAAAGGAATATGACAAAATTCCTGAGTGACAGCTAGAGAACTTAGAAGTAATCCTCTCAAGGGCATAGAAGCAAAGATCATTAGGTGTCCAAACTGGCAGTCAGTGGGATGGAAGAAATCTCTTCAAAGACAATAAGAAACGAGGAAGGAAAACAGATCTTCAGAGAACCATCCACATAGGGGAGATGCTGGTGGAATCTGGAAGATACTCCAAGATTACCAAATATTATAATCCCCTTCCCAATCATGAATCATGAAGCTCATCTCATGGAACATTAGAGGGCTCAACAGCCCTGGAAAGGGTCGACTAATAAGAAACATGCTACAACAGGAAAAGCCTCAAATTCTCTTCTTGCAGGAGACCAAGTGTAATTCTACAACGCTGGATCAGATCCTCGCCAAAGCATGGATAGGAAGCAAAGAAGTGGTTGTGGAAGCCACATGAGCCTCAGGAGGGCTAGCCATAGTTTGGGATGATAGAGCTATAACACTCACTAACATACATGCTAGTAAGCACTTCATTCAAGCCATGTTTCATTTAACAGGGACAAACATTCATGGACACTTAACCAATGTCTACTTTCCCCAGGAGGCAACAAACAAGGTAGACACACTGAATACTTTAACTCAGATCAACTCAGAAAGATCTCACCCACTTTGGATCACAGGAGGAGACTTCAACATGATTACAAGATTGGAGGAAAAAAGAGGAGGACAGGTCAAGCTGGACTATGAAAGCACTCACTTCAAAAACTACATTCATAACAACAGGCTCATAGATATGGAATTCAACAATGGTGTATATACATGGAACAAAAAATGTGCAGATGCACACCAAATATCATCTTGGTTAGACAGATTCCTGCTCTCTGACAACGCAATACATCTTGGCGGGGATCTTTTGGCCTCTATATTGCCACTCTCTGGCTCAGACCACTGGCCTATTAAGCTTCACTGGCAAAGACCGGGAGACAATGTTCGCAAGCCCTTTCGCATTGAAGCTTTCTAGCTGAATAACCCAGACTTTCACAACCTGATAATAGAGACATGGAAAAATTTCAATCCACTCGAAGACACAAAAATGTACAAGTTCCAACAAAAGCTAAAAAATCTCAAGGAAAAAATAAAACAGTGGAATCGCTTTACCTTCGGCAATATCTTTCAGGCGCAAGACGCTCTAGAACAAGAAATGCAAAAATTACAGCAGAGAATCATAGCTGAAGGCAGATCCGAAACCATAGAAGAACAGGAATGTCAACTACAAACGCAAATCTCAGAAAGAGAAAAACAGGCCGAGATTCTTTGGAGACAAAAGTTGAGGATTAGATGGCTTAAAGAGGGCGAACGCAACACAAAGTTCTTCCACCATACCACTATCCAAAGGAGAATGCACAACAACATTACTCTCCTCCAAAATCGACAAGGGGAATATCTAGAAAAGCATGAAGATATAGAACAGGAACTCCTCACCCACTTTCGGAGGGTGCATCAGGAAACAGAGATTGATCAGCTTCTGGCTATAGAGAAAATCACTAAGAATATTCCTAAGATTGTAACTGAGGAACACAATCAAATCCTCCTCAGGCCCATATCTTTACAGGAAGTGGAGACAGTTATGCGACTGCGCAAAGTTGGGAAAGCACTTGGACCAGACGGCTTCACTTCTAACTTCTTTCACAACTTCTGGGATCTAATCAAGGAGGAAGTCTGGCAAGTAGTTGAGGAGTCCAGAGTTAGCAGATGGATGCTTCCGTCCTTGAACGCCACCTTCATCGCCCTCATCCCTAAGGAGAAGCACAGCCAAACTCCGAACAAATTCCGACCTATTGCACTATGCAATGTCATTTATAAAATTGTCTCCAAAGTGATCGCCATACGCCTCAAGCCCTTGCTTCCCTTACTTATATCACCGGAGCAATCAGGATATGTGGAAGGAAGGCAGATCACCGATGGCATTATTCTCACTCATGAAATCATTCACTCCCTAAAGCAGTCCAAAAAGGCAGGTATGCTCCTAAAAATCGACCTCTCAAAAGCTTTCGATACTTTAAGCTGGAAATATATTCAAAAAATGTTGCTAGCCTTTGGCTTTACCCCCCCTTGGGTTAGATGGATTATGAGTCTCATCACCTCTACCTTCTTTTCAATTCTTGTCAATGGGATCCCTTCCACCCCCTTCCACCGTCCAGAGGCATCCGACAAGGGGACCCTCTCCCACCCTTTCTATTTGTTATTATGGCGGAAGGTCTTGGGCGTTACATCAAAGATCCCCTACATCACCAACAACTTCGTGGCCTTTCTTTCCAGAATACCCCTGCTTTCACCCACCAGCAATTTGTGGATTATAATATGTTATTTGGTCATCCTTCGGTCCAGGAAGCTCGTAAACTGAAGTCCATTCTATCTGACTTTTTGGATGCCTTTGGCACATGCATTAACAAAGCAAAATCCCAAGTCTTTTTCTTTCATACACCCCCCATCACTCAATCCTCCATAGCCAGAATTTTGGGCTTCTCGATTGCAACTCTGCCCTCCAAATACCTGGGAGCTCCAATGACAGCCTCTGCCTTAAAACACTCATCCTGGAAAATACTCTTAGAAAAATTGGAAGCCCGTATCTCTTCATGGACCTTCAGAGCTCTAAATATGGCGAGCCGCCTAGTTTTGATCAAAGCAGTGCTACAATCTATGCCACTCTACCTTTTCTCAGTCCTGGCAACACCCAAATGGGTTCTTAAAGCAATCAAAAATCTTCAATGGGATTTTTTATGTGGGAATACGAAACAAAAAAGAAAATGGGCTTTGGTAAAGTGGGAAACAGTTTGCCACCCAAAATCTTCTAGAGGCACTGGCTTACGGGATCCTCAGCATAGAGTGCGCATCTAGTGGAAATGGATCTCGAACCCTCATACTCCTTGGGCAATCCTATGGATAGCTAAGTATGCTAATAACAGACTAGTGGATGATTTAATTCAGCTCAAAGAAGTTGGAACAGGCTCTCTAATTTGGAATGTTGCCAAACAACATAAAGATCTAATCCAACAACACAGCTTTTGGGAAATCAGAAATGGAGACAATGCAAGGTTTTGGGAGGACTCCTGGCAGCAACGACCCAAATTGAAGGATCTACTCACACCCCACCAGCTTCAGGATTGGGTAGAGCAACCGATGATTAAAGTAAATCAACTTTGGAAGGAAGTTCACAACCACGGTTACAGACAATGGTTAAGCTCGAACCTCATTCTTGGGCAAGCCACGCAGTCCATCAAAGATAGCCTGGATATAAAACTCTCAAACAGGAAAATATGCCAATCAGATAAGAAAGACATCATTAGATGGGGTTATGAAACGAAAGGTACCTTCACATCCCAAGAAGCATATCATATAATACTAAGGGGCCATACCGTCAAGGATAGCCTCTGGCACAAAGTTTGGGATCCACCAATTTGGCCAAAAATCTCCACCTTCCTCTGGTTGCTGTGCCAAAATAGAATCCTTACTTGGGATAATCTAAGGAAATGGAGTTTTCACGGACCTTCCATCTGCCCAAATTGTAAACAGGCAGAAGAAACTAAGGAACATCTCCTAAACTCATGTCTGTTAGCAACCCAACTTTGGGAGAAAGTTAGCTTCAGATGTCAAAGAGATGGATGAAATAAGGAGAATTCAACCAGCACTATTCGCTCTTGGGCACCTCACCCTTATAAAAGCAAAATTTTAAACACCTTATGGAAGCTAATACCAGGTTTCCTCATGTGGACAATCTAGAAAGAGAGAAATAGCTGCATCTTCAATGACCATTCCTCTCCCATAGAAGTTCTATGGAACAACATATGTCAAAACATACAAGAAACCTTGATGCTCCAAACTTGGCTTGATGATGATTTCCCCTCCATTCCATAGGAACAAATTATATGGGTGAACTCGGACCTTCAGTGGAACCATGAGCAGGTACACCAAAGGAAAATCCCTTCATCTGGAGCTACACCTGACAAATGGACTCCACCCCCACCACCCATGGTACAGCTCAACTTTGATGGAGCGTCAAAAGGAAATCCAGGTCAAGCAGGATTTGGAGGAATATTCAGAAATCACAAAGGCAATGTTCTCCAAACATTTATGGGGTCTACCAGTTGGATACTAACAACTCCGCTAAATTAGAAGGAGTATGGCAAGGACTTCTCCTTGCTAAGAGCAATAGATTCTTCCCACTCAGAATAGAAGGGGACTCTCAGATTTTAATTAACATGATCAATCAGATCTTACAGGGAACTCCAGCACAAAAAGTGGGTAGCACTTGGCGATTGGTGGAGAGGATGGAACAGATTGAACAGTGGCTACTCATTCATCGAGCAGTTACCATCAGGCACACTCGTCGGAATGGTAACAAAGTTGCAGACTACTTAGCCAACATTGGCGTTGATAGTGGTAAGACTCTTCATGTGGGAGCTCTTAGCACTATAGCCAACACACATCAATTGCAGGATTTCAATGATCTAGTGCAAAAGGAAAGTGTAAATGCAGAGGAAACGCACCCGAATGCGGGTGTCAACAATAGCATTTAAATGATAAGACGAATCGCCAACGGGTTGGGAAGCCATCTGTCTACTTGCTTCATCCTGAGAGCCCACCGTAGAGGAATTAACAACACCTTGCAGGCAACATTTATTGACTCCGAAAGCTGTGACGAGCTCACCTCCTTCAATATCATGGCCCCTGCAAATCATTCTGTCAATCCTCCTCTTCTCCATGGCATTTGTTCTCCGCAAGCGGCTAAACTGTGTATCAGAACTACAACAGGCAGTCGCTACCTGATTCTCCCTTGTTAGGATTTTGGTAATGGTTTCCATTACTTACATCCCGTCATTGCCTCCTAGATGGTGGCTCGCCCACCCCTGCTCACGCTTAACGTCGCCTTTCTTCTAATTCCTCCGTTGCCAATTTAGCTTACATCTATGCCATGGCTCGCCTCAGGCACCGCATGCGCAGTAGACGTGGAGGAACGCGTGGAGGTTTTATCCGCTCGCAAGCTTCAACCAGCTCCGCCTCTGATTCCCCGGACTCAACTACTGAAATGCCCAGCCCGCTCATTTACCCCACTCATCGCTACCCGAATACTAGAAGTGGTAGAGGTAGGAGGGACAATGTTGTCCACACTGTGGATCTCCCACTTCCTCCGTTTTCTGCCCCTTACAGCACCCAATTTCGATTCTGCAGTGCCTTAAATAGGCCTACAATCATTGCAACCATCACAATTTCCTTCGAGGAAAAGTCTGCGACATAAGCTCCTCTGTCAAGTCGCGGGAACAAGCAGAGCAAGGAAATGCCTGGTAGTTATGGGCTCAGCAACAAGCAGCAAGGTGAAAGCAGCACGGTTCTACATGGAAAAGCCAATGCTGGTGACACTTCTGGTGAGGAGGACAAGCACAACGGAACGAAAATTTCAGGGAGTAGGCAGAACGACTTTGGTAGGCGATAGATGGATGCAGAAGGCATTGTGGAAGCTCCACCTGCTCAGGGTCGAGGCGCATCTGAAGCGGATTACGATTGGTATTAGTTTACCTGCCCAATTGAGGAGGAGCCAGCTCCAGAGGAACCACCGGCCTAACACGTGGCCTCATGCAAAGGTCTCTGGCTCCCAGGTGGATACGTCTCACTGTTTTGTGGTTTCTTGTCTTATGCAAAGGTGTCCGGCCTCCAGGTGGATATGTTTCACTGTTTCGTGGTTTGTGGTCTGGGTGTGTTCTGTTTCTACGCCATGTGTCTTGGATCCTCTGGTTGAATCTCCACCAGGTGGACATGTCTCACTGTTTCTTGGTTAGGTCCCTGTTTTTTGGTTCTAGAATTGCACTCCTTTTTGTTCATTTTGGAAAACCAAGGTCTACTTTGAAATAGTTTTTCTAGTGCATTGGCTGGTTTCCCCCATAATAGGGGCAGTCTTTAAAACTTCTTGGACTGGTTTCCCCTCTGTTGGGGCAGTCCATTTCAAGCAGTTTCATTTTGTGATGATGACTGATGTTTAACATCTCTGACTTCAGGTCTCTTTGTATTTTTTTTTGTATCATATTAATAGATCAATACTACTTAGAAAAAAAAATAAAAAATCATCATACAACAACTCATACATGTTTGTTCCATGTCTCAAGTCATATATATACATGGTTGAAGCAATGATGACATTCTATGCATGGATGCACATCTTTTCAACCAACTATTAGTGGAAACCAAAAAACATATATGTGGCTGGAAAATGTGTTACTTTCACTCATAAAACATACATATAGCAGCTACAAAAATATGAGTGAAAATGATGAAGAAAATGCTAAATAATCTAGGCAAATATCATACCATGTATAGCTCCCCCTAAGGTCAATATACCTCTAATAGACAGGTTGATCCTGTGAACCTGAATGTGCATGAGATTGAAAAGAACTCATCATATGATGTTGCAATATTCTATCATATGCTCCCCCTAAGGTTATGCATCTTTCATGAACTCTGCAATCCTTTATAAATATGTAGAAAATAATCATGAAATGTGGGAGGGGATGCTCTTCATTGCTTGAAGAGTTGTTGCTCCTTCCTTCTCCACACCGTCTTTGGCTACTTCTTTTCTTCCTTCACTTGCTTCTTTTCTTCCTTCACTAGTTTTGTGCTACGTCCTCTTTGTTTTTGCTGCTTCTGTTGATTTTGACTTGAGTAACGAGGAAACAAACGATCTCTTGCCATATGGCCAAATTTATGACATGTGTAGCACTCCACATAGCCAAGATACATAGAAAGAGGATTAGATCTCATGTTGCTCATGCTAAATCTAAGCCTTGCATGAAATATGTTTCTCCTCCATTAGTTAGATCTGCAATCAGATGCCTTATGGTCAAACAGGTGCCACGAGTAACAATAACCATAAAACCATGATTATACATGTTGAACAATCTCCTTGCGTGTTAAAGTTGCTACAATCTCCACTAATTTGATCTATACATTCTTCTCCACCACTTTGTTGCAACATGTCCATACTTGTGACAGCTATAGCATTGTATCTCATGCATCAAAGGAATAAAAGGACTTTGATTCCTTTGAAATCTAATGGAACTGCCACTATCATCTTTAGGAGAAAAAGATCTTCTGAATGTAGGTGTTCCTGGAGATTTTCTTCTCTTCTGTTGGTTATACTTGTTTTTCTATTGCTGGTTCTTTTGTTTGCTACTCAACTTAGATCTGCTTCTTGTTTCCTTGGTTCTCACTTTTGTTGCTGGTATTGTTTGCTACAAGTTCTTTTGGTTCAACTTTAATGTTCTTTCCTACATGCAAACTAGATTCACCATTTTGAAATCCAAGACTAGATTTATCCAACAGTGATCTTTGGATCTCAAGAAAATTATCCAAGGTCACAGTGCTCTTCTCCATATTTCATTACTTTCTCAAGGAAGTCACTTTAGCATCTAATATCTCAACCTATTCTTCCTTCTCTTGGTACTGCTTCCTCATACCTTCCTCAACTCTTTTTTATTCATCAAACTTAATCTTTAACCTGACAATATCTTCCTTGAGCTTGGCCTCCTTATCATCATGAATCTGCAATAATTTATCTTGTTCCTTGCATGTAGTTGTTAGTCTAGAAATATTAGCTCTAAGACTCTTAAAATTATTCTCATCTTCACTATCAGCTTCAGCATGATCTAAATTTGAATAATCAAATTTATAACTCAAAAGAAAATCATTAATGTTTATACCTTTGGGTTCATGATTTTATTATCTCTTCTCATCATCTGTTGAATCATGTGCACTAGATGAACAAGACTTTTGTGGTGGAGCTTCTTGTTTTTGAAGGCCCTTATTTTTATTCTTCTTCTTTTTTTCTCTTCTTCTCATTTTCTTTACTATTGTTAGTGCCATCACCAAATATAGACTCTAGCTTGTCCCACATTTCTTTGGCACGTTTTAAACAAACTAGTCTCTTCATATCATCATCACGAAGATTCTTGTAGATTATGCATCCTGCTTGCGCATACTATTGCAAAAACTTATCTGCAATTGGATCTTTGCCACAACCTTCACATAATACTCTCCAAATGTTAGATCCACAAAACAAAAATTGAGATTTAACATTTTTGTGTCATACTTAGTAATTTTTAATTTGCAGTAGTGAGGACAGTCATTCTAAATTTCCACCAATAGACCCCATATCTACTTTCTAGTGATCAAATTGCAACCAAGAGCCCCGCTCTGATACCAATTGTTCAAAACCTTTGAGCACTACTTGGGGGGGTGAATCAATAGTGTGACTTATTTATTGATTTTACCAATTATTACTTCACTTATTGAATCATGCAAATAGCCAATCACATGAATATAATAATGTAAGCAGCTAAATCAAATAACCATGAGAACAACAAAACCATGAAACATAACCATAAAAATCATCACACAAGATACATAAGCTATCTGGTGGAAAAACCTTCACTCAGAAAAAAACCACCCTTGTTGTTGTTGAGCTGCTCTGTATCTTCTATTAAGAAAAATGTGTCTTTTACATAGATGACTAACTCCCATTAGTGAGAAGACTTGACCTCATATACAATCAGCTGACTTAAATCAGCTAAGATACTTGATTCTACCGATCAACTTGGAAGGCTATGTTCTCCACGGATCCACGAACTACCATATGTTGAAATCCACCATGATCAATCGATCCTCACCCAACTTTGATTGGACTATCCAACTACCATTGGATTGAGAAATTATTCCTTTGGCTAAAAATTCATAATCATTGCTCCACATCCATGAAGTCATTGCTCCTCTACTATATGTGGAACTCTTTGCATCTATTTTCAAACTAGATCCCAAGATTGTGTTCAAACTGATTCAGCTCTACAAGACGAATGAACTCTAGCAACAAGACAATCTCATCAAAACAAAATAACACCACAAATATGCCCTTCACTCCACCAAAGTAGTGGCCACAATCTATCCAATAAAAACTGAATACTACATCAACCATCAAGCCCTCGCTGCAAAATAATTACTACATAATACAATCAACAACATAAGACACTATGGCTATGTGTCAAATGCATTAGCATTTCCTACAAAAACAAATGTGAGAGTCACCAACAAAATATACTCCAGTAACATGCAAAAACTCTCCAAACAATCTTTGCTACAACATCCTCAAATCTGATCTGAATACTAATGCATTGCTTCAAAAATCTTCTCCATTAACTGCCATTACACTCACTCACTGAAGCATCTATGCTCTCCAATAATTATGAAGCATACTCTCACAATGCAACATTCTCTTACACATTATCACTCGCCATCAACCATCAGACAGCTCCCAAGTGATGAAAATAAAACATGTAGGGCGAAATTGAGCTTGGGGCTAGGATCAAGGGTGCACAAATTGGACCAAATCAATCCACTAAGACCACTTCTTGTGCACTAAATGAGCTCACATGATTAAATGACATTTTCAAACAATTCCAGACCTTTTCAACTAATTCTAGATGCCTCTTGGAATTTCTATGCTAATTTCCTTCCAATTTGCGTGAGGAATGCGGAAAAAATCTCATGAAAATCCTCAGTGGCACACATAATACTCGTTAAACTCAACTGAAACTTTCAATCGCTCCCATAGGCCTGTATGCCAGCAACTGGAGCCTTTTAGTGGTTCCCACAGGGTTGGCTCCATGCGACTGGGGAAAGGATGAAGAAAAACATCAAGCCTTCAATGCAGAACCTCTGCTACCTGTTGGATCACCTTCTCCAACATTTGTACAAGCCTCCAAACCTTTGACATAGCCTCTAAGACATTTTCAAGTGGATCAAACATGTCTCTCAAGTTTCATTTCCAAGTTGACCTAAAAGGCCAACAAACAAGGTTGGCAAGAGTGCCAACAAGTCCTCCACTCTCCAACAATCATCTCCAAAAGCTGCAACACCTTTGACAGACATGCAATGCTCTGTAGAACATTTCCATCATCATCATAAAGCCAACACACTACACAAGTCATCTCCATTAGTATAAGCATGAAGACCTAGTTTCCAACTCAACTAGTGTGCCAACAAACCATCAACTCTACCAATACCAACATCTGACCATCATGAGTGTGACATCATACAATTGATATCAATGCCAACCCAACTATAAAATCTAGTTCCATACTGTATCTATATATATATATATATATATATCATAGCAAAATACAACCAGAAGAGAAACACATTGGAATTTCAAATTTATTCAACACTATCTAACACATTCCTGAAACTCATTTCAGGAAACATATCATAACATTTACATCCTCCTAACTAAGATCAAATAGTATTGAAACACATGTGTACCATTCACCAGAAGGCGAGACTCCGCTTGCTCTACTGTTACTGGTATTCCCTTGTTGTCAGTCACCTCCGCGAGTGAATGACAACGTACTTGATCCGAATGCGAAGACCCACCAATTAATCTCCCAGCCTACTCCTTGGGTACTCTTCTTCCCCGCGGACCCCCGAGCTGCAATGGGGCTGTACAATGGAGGAATGCACTAGCCGGTAGAGGAGAGCACTCCTTGGCTCAAGAGTCCCCTCTCTAAAATCCTCTACCTCACCAAACTCACTATAGTTTCGTAATCACTGCTCTGACATCATCTCCTCCATCCAACAATAGGGTTACCAAAAGTGCCTTCTCCCATCACTTGCCCCTTCTTTTATAGGAGTCCTCATAGGTGACACTTGGCATGTCATGCATAATTAATTATTTTTTATAACTCAATACCTTAATTATTCACCCACCCATGTGTCACTCTCTTATCAATGGTCTCCCAAAATTATTTACTTAATTTTTTAAAACTAGTATTTTCCTCACCTCAACAAGATTCCTATTTCTTCTCCTAGTTGTCTCTTTATCCCCCCTTTTTATTCCTTAATTTGTGTTCATTACTTAAAGTCAATTAATGATTCAATATTTGATCCCCTATCTACTCCCTAATTTAACTCAGGTTATCTCTTAGATGGATATTCTTATGTTGGTTGTTGCCACATGGAGGTTCTCTACATTTCTCTAAATTTAACTTATTATTCTTATTTTAATTCACCTTCTTCTTTTATTAATTAGGTTTAATTAGTTTAGGATTAATCTTTATCCTTACAATTATGTCCCTCTTTCCCCTTTTACCTAATTAAACCACATAATCTACCTAGTATTTTCCAACATGGGACGGGTAGAGTTTTTAAGGTAATCTATTTTATTTCTTCCTATGATCCTCTTAACCCAAGTTTTATTTTCGATTTAATTTCCTCGGTTTCTAACATCATTTACCCCTGATGTAAATTTATCTAGTTTTCATTCCTTGATTATATCTATTATTTAATTTATTTTTAATGATTCCAAGGGTGCCAAGTTTGGTCGTGCCCTTCAAGAACTTCCCTTGAAGTTCCAAGGGTGCCATGCCTAATAGTTTATTTGTGATGCCAAGGGTGCCAAGTTGGTCATGCCCTTCAAGAAATTCCCTTGAAGTTCCAAGGGTGCCACACCACTTTCCCTTTAAGCATTCAGTGACTACGAGGGGAAAATATAGGTGCAACGTCATAGACCACTATCATCTCTTATGTTGCCTGCTATAGTGAGACTAATGGTGTCAGGGATCAAGGAATCCGCCTTGATGCGCGCCCCCCAGTAAAATCCTCATGAGCGACCCAAATTTGGGACCTGCCCTCATGGCATCGTGATCTTCAAGGCGAAGGTGTTTCAACCCTTCCATCCCAAGTCACGGCGGGAGTGCTAGTGGGTGAGATCAGGGACACTGTCCCACCCCTCCCATGTAGTTCCATCCACCTGTACAACCCCATCACCCATATGTGAGTCATTCTTACCAGTGCCAACCACACTGATACACAGGATTCTCAGATCTCTAAGACTCTAACACTCTTCGAATGTGAATGCCTCAAGAATGAGCCTTACCCTCAATTTATAACAAATGAGAGGGGACAAACATTCCTGTAGAGTATCAAACAACTGGATGGAATCATTGCTTTCGGGTAACACTGAGGTGACATCCGCACAAAGATTCCAGTCTGGAAAAGTAAATCCTACGAGAAAATATGATGTCTGTATTGTTTACATAGTGGATGCTTTTGTACAGCAAAGCCCACGAGAAAAGTTGGCCACAATTAATTCCTTGTGACTGGACAACATTATTACAATAATGGATGCTTTTGTCGATCAATCCTGTGAGAACTGTCATAATACAGTGATTTCAGGGAATCTACGCTTTTTGTACAATAATTCATCCTAAGCTTTGGTAAAAATTCTCCGAACAATCATGGGTTTCCCCAAAATGATTTGATTCTTAACCTTGGCTAAAACTAACCATTCATAATGAAGGGTCATATATTCTCTTAGAGTTTTATTGTCATCATGAAAAGGTGACCATTCTCCTGCTGTCATTTCTTTGACAATTTTGTATGGGATGTGGAAGCAATCTGGGATGTTATGTTTGAAACATATGTCACAATGGAATCTACAGTGTGACTCATGATAGAGTGGATCCATTGCTGTCCTGTTAATGCCGAAATCAGTCCACCAATTTTGCAGCCATTCACATTGTTGATTTCTTTGCATTATTCCCGTTGTACTAAATTTTAATTTAGTATAATGGGTTTCTTCCTTGTCATCTACAGTCAAAAAATCCCACCATAGCTTTTTATATGCTGCAAAATCATACATTGTGTCTGGAAATATTAGCTTAGGATCTCCTCCTGGCCATAATGCAGAAGTCTGAGTAGGCATAGGCCATGCCAAATTCCTGGTTCGGTTGATGCAGAAATATTTTTCATAAATTCCTTGGCAAATACCTCCATGACACCAAATTCCTGAAATATCATGAAAGTCTCTTTGAAGAGCATCTTCTACATATAATGCATCCCTTTTGGCTTTTGTGTAAATCATGTCATGTATCCATTTACTCCCTTTTGGATACACCCTTCTTTCTAGTACAAGATGTTGAATGTCAGTATGTGCTTGCAGATTAGCATCTAACACCTTGGTATTTCTCAACTGCCATGTTGGCTTCCACTTGTCCCTGTATTCTTCCAGTCCTAATTGTCTGGTATGGTGCGCAAGACTTCTTGTTTCTGATTTTGGTCCCATTCTGTGACTATGACCATGATATGTTCTTGTGGCTGGATAAACTCCCTGCTAAGAAAGTCTGGGAGACAGTTCTTTGTGCCCTTTATATGTTCGACTTGAAAGTCAAAGTTAGCAAAGAGTGCTTGCCATCTAGCAAATTTGGCCTCTCCTAGCTTCTTGATGACCTTAGTTAAGACTTTCTGCAAGGCTGAAGCATCAGTTCGAAGCAAGAACTGTTTGTTTATTAAATGAATATCAAATTTGCTGATACAGTTCCATGCAGCTTTTACTTCTTTCTCAATTGTGGAATAGTTCTGCTCAGCAAGATTCCAGGTACCTGAAGCAAACTGGACGACTTGTTCAGTGCCATCTTTTCTTTGTTTTAGGATATCTCCCCATCCTATATTACTAGCATCTGTTTCAACAATCTTGAATGCACTATCATCATAGACATATAAAATGGGAAGAGACTTTACCTTAGCTTTGATATTCTGAACAGCCTTGGTGTGTTCTCCTGTCCACTGAGGTGGCTCCTTTCTGAGTCTTTGATTTAGCACACTTCTATCTGTGGCACAATATTTGTAAAAATTACTGACATAATTAAAACACCCCAAGAATCTTTGAAGCTGATTCTTGTCTATAATAACATCTGGGAATTTGTCAGCGAACTCAAGCGCATGCTTATGCAGAGAGATTTGGCCATTGAATATGGTATGTCCAAGAAATTTTATTGTAGTCTGAAAGACTTCTATCTTTTTCTTACTCAAAAGTAGACCATTATGTTTTACCAGCTGTTTAAATGTATGAACATGCTTAAAATGGTCTTGGATGTTCTTGGAGAAGATTAGAACATCATCAATGTAAACTATAAGCCAATCAAAATATGGCTTAAAAATTTTATCCATTACCTTCTGGAATTTTGATGGAGCATTCTTTAAACCAAAAGGCATGACATTCCACTCATAGTGGCCTGCTGGAATACTGAAAGGAGATTTGAACTTATCTTTTTCTGAAATGGAAACTTGCCAAAATCCTGCCTTCAAATCAAACTTTGAAAATAATTTAGCTCCTACTATCCTACTCATTAGGTCTCCTTTGTGAGGAATCAGATAGGTGTCATCTGCAAGAACAGAATTTAGAGGTTTGAAATTTATTACTAGCCTTGGGATACCTCTGATTTGTTCTGCTCTTTTGTTGACATAGAATCCATAACAGTTCCAAGGACTGTTGGATTCTTTGATGAGCTTTCTGTCTAAGAGCTGTTTGATCTCTTTTTCGTAGAGATCTCTATATTCCTTGTTCATAGGAATAGCTCTACTTTTATAGGGCTTACCTGTGTATCCTTCTTTGTATGGGAGCTCAATAGTATGCTGCTTTCGGTGCCAGAATGCATTTGGTTCTTCTGAGCAGCATTCATCTTCAATTTGTTTCTTCAGTTCCCCAATTTTCCTCTTAACCTGAGGATCCTTCAGTTGTTCTTCTACCTTAAGTGTAGATTTCATATCTTTCAATTTGGCTTCTGCTTTGTCTAAATCTTGGACAGTCTAGACCATTGTAGAGACTCTAGGATTTGAGATATAAGGCAACTCAATCCTTTTTGTTATTCCTTTCAAAGTAGGAACAAAAATAAAATAACTAGCTTTGTTTTCTTTTAATCTGGTTGACCCATGTGGCTCAACAGCTGCTAGGAATATATTTCCTAGAATACAGTCAACTAGGATGTTTGCTACTGCAAATTTCAAATTGATGCAGTGATGTTCAAAACAAATAGAAGCCTTAGGAACTTCATACTTGAGCATTTTATTACCCAATCCTACAACATTTCTTTTTGCAGAAACCCAATATTTTGTTGGTATCACTTTCTTATTTAAAATGTTCACATCAGCTCCTGAGTCAAGGAGTGCTGTGAGTTCAAACATTTCTCCCTTTATGCAGATGTTCACTTTTACATGATGTTGCTGGTAGGAGATAACGAGAATTCTCATTTCTTGAAATCCAAAGACAGGGTCTTTCTTTCCTTCAACAATTTCAAGATTTTTATTAATATTTTTGGCATATTCTGCTGTGTCCCATGAATGAGAATTTTCTTCTACAGCTTGCTTACCTTTCTTTATTTCAGCAATTTGGGATTTCAAAGCAAAGATTTCATATTTAATATTATGGATCTCTCTACTTACTTCTCCCAAGGTGAGTGAACGCACCTTGTCTGGCTTCTCTTGATGTTGCTGGAAGGATCTGGTATTCCTTTCAAAAGAAGCATCAACAAATAATGGCTTTTTACCTGTATTTCTGGAAGAACTGGATTTGAGCTGGTCCATGAATGCCTTTGTTAGCCAATTCTTCATTTCTCCATCTTCCATTGCTCGAATCTGAGAAAGAATTTTTATCTCATCTTCTTCTGTGGCAGCCATTAAGATTTTCTCTTTCTGTGGTCTGAAGGATATTTCTTCAGAGCTAGAATCACTGTATGATTCTGAATCAGAATCATAATGCATCTGACAAGCACATTCTTCCGATTCAAGACAAGAGCAAGATGTTGTTTCAGAATTTGAACAATCTTGCATGTGTGCTTGTAATTCTTCTTGAGACGAAGAACTAAAAGAATCAAAAGATGATTCTTCAAGTTGTTGTTGTTGAATTTGGTCTTTAATTACCACATTTGGGCAGCGTTCTGTTCTGTGAGAGCGGGCACCACACTTCATGCATTGTATCTGTCCCTCTTGCTTGATATTTTTACCTCTCTGAAAAGAGGCTTGGGACTTCTTCCCTCTGTTTTTCTTAGATTCTTCTCCTTCTGGACATCTTGAGGATGTATGTCCAGTTTTGCCACACAACCAACAAGTGAGATTGTTCCATTTCTCTTGTTTGGATGTATGCAGATGAATGTTAGAGGGTCTATAATAATGTGTCCTAGGGACATATCTGTAGTAGCACTTTCTGGCTTTGGAGGAGTGACCTTTAGATCGCTAGGAATGCTTTCTTTTGTCTTTATAGCCTTTAGCATTCTGTTTATACTCCTTTTTAGCCCTTTTCTTTGCTTTTCTTCTGTTAACCAAAGGGTCATCGACTATGAGTCCATATTTGCTACAAATGGACTTCTTGTCTGGGAGCTTTGAAATTTTTTCCAAAGATTTGTTTACTTTGGAACTTGTGCATAAGCTCACTAATGTTTTTGTAATGTGAGAATAAATCTCACCCCAAGTATATGATTCAAATGGCAACTGAAAAATCTTTTGCAACCTGATATAATCAACAAACCTGGATGGAAGAGCAGCAAGATAAACCTGTTTCCATAGCAGATTTTTTGAATCTTTCACTTCATAAATTCTTTGCATCCAATCCCTGTGAAAGTCTTTATATTGTGACATCTTGTGACACTTGAGATTCATGAGAATAACTTCATTCTTATCTACAATCTCTGTTTTATTGCCACACTAGTGCTCCAAGATCATAGATGTTAGAGCTCCTATCATGTTGCTTGTAGTTGAGCCATCTGAATTGTGAATCACATCTCCTGCTTCACCTTTAACCACTTCTGCTTCCATTTTTATCAATAGTGCTGGAGATGATTCAGTCTCCCACCACCTAAGCAGTGTTCCTGTAAAACACTGAATAATAGTCTTGCATGCTTCTATTTCACTTTTTCCTCTAAGACACATGAGTTTATATTTTGTGAACATCATATCAATTAATTGTCTAATCTGACCAACACTCAGATTATCAATATTCCACTCTCTGTGTGATTCAGGGAAAAATGTATGAGCTTCAGGAAGCTTGCCTTTGCCTTCAAGATCAGGTGCAGGATATTTATTGAACCTAATTTCAAGTGGTTCATATATGGGAAAGATCTGAGACTATGATTCTTTCTTTTCATCTTCTTCTTCCTTGAATAAGGAAGCAATGGTGACTTTTTCTGTAGCCTCTGGTTTTTCTGCTGAAGATGTGGCTACTTCTTTGGGAAATAGTGCCGGGAACCTGTTGATTGGTTTAACAGGATCTTGAATCTTTATATTTCTTTTGTAGAGAAAAGAGGTAGGAACTGGTTTATCAATTTTTGACATATTTATTTTTTCAACCTTCTCAGTTAAACCAGATATCAGATTTTTAGTAGTATCCATATGATCTACTATTTTCTCTTCCACTTCCTCTATTTTATTTAAAGATTCTTTGGCATAAGATCTAACAACAGATGAAGTATATTGTACATCGTTGAGGTTTCTGTTAACCTCATTCAGTGAGACTTGAATAGTATCAAATTGTTCCTTTATTTCTACAGCGTTTGTTGTACTTATCTTCAGACCCTTTATTGTTGTATTAGTCCAGTTGATTTGTTCACTGGCCTTTTGAATCCTTCCATCTATCCCCAATGCATTATCATCTTTTTGAACCAAAGGAATTGCCTTTGCTGCATTTTGATTTTCTCCAATGATAATTCCTCTGTAGGGAGGAAAAGTAGATGGAGTCTCTACTATATTGCCATCTAAAGCAATCCAAGCATGTTTGGTGGATGATGAAGAGGATGATCCTGTCAACACAACTTTAGGGGAAACATTTTTCTTCCATTCATAAAAGGAAATCCAAGAATTTATGACTTCCATATAATGTTTCCAGTCTTTAAATAATTTAATATTCTCCTCAATAGTATGACTAAGGCCAAATTGTTCTGCTTCTAGATTGGTAAATAAGTCCCAGTTCAACATGGCTTTCATCCATTTAGAACTTATTTCTGATTTCAAGCAGCCATTCATCAGAGTAAAGAACTTGTGCATTTCCATGACTGTAGGCTTTTTATAGTCATCTGGAACAGGACCAAATCTACATGAAGGAATTAGGCCTTTTGCTTGCTCAATATAGCCTAGTCCATATTTGGGCTTGGCTGGCCTCATTATATTGAACATTTCTGTCAATTTGGGATTTTCCCCTTCTAGAGTGATAATCCCATGCATCATTAGAATATGGTCAGACTCTGGCTCATGGGGAAAAGGGATGTCTGAACATTTTGGGTTCAGGCATGGATTAACTGATGTGGAAGGAGGAGCTTCTCCAGTTCTTGGATGGTGATTCTCATGGATGACAGATTCAGCAAGGGTACATAAATTTACAACAACTTTACATTCAGGACATGTAACTTCTAGGGAATTGAAATTGACTAGCTGGGCAAATTCAAACAAAGAAATATGTTTACAAGAAATTGAGCTAGAACAAGCGGTATCAACAGTGGATGGATCTCTATAAAATCTGGAACTTTTGCAGGCTCTTTCAATTCCTCTGTAATCAATAGTAGATCTTCTAGGGAAAGACAAAACAACAGAGGATTGGTTCTCTTGGATATCAGCAAAGGTTATTCTTTTAAGTGCTGGAGGCTTGGGATTAGAAACTAGCCAGTGTTTAGGGAATGTAAGATCTTTCCATCGAATTGTCTGATGTTCTATCTTCTGATTCTTTGATTCTGTTAGAACAAGGACACTTGCTTTTGAATCCCGACTGGGTGTATGGCGTATGGCTGGCCATGAGGTATTTGTGTGCCCGAAACGTCCTCTGGATTGTATGGCTATGTTATGTCTTTTCTGGTGTATATCAAACCCTGAAGTTTGGATCTGCAACTGCAAGATCTGATCTATTGTTTTGTCAAAGACATAGACTGAAAAATTAGGATAACAGTCAAAGTACACTGGGCCATGCGACAGAGGGGAAACTATACCTCCTATTAAGGAATCAGTATACTTATTATGAGTAAGATCTTGGACTGTGGCTAGCACAAAATTATTTAACCCTTGATGAGTCAAAGGGTTGATCCCGATCCTTATGCATCCCAAGTGCAAATATTTTGTTTTTAACCTTTTAGCTTCGGCCTGTAAAGTTTTTGGATCCAGAAGAGGGATAGACTGAATATTGTCAGAATTCTCCTGAATCTGACTAATAGACTCCTTTATACTAATTCTAGTGGCGGCTTTTAAATGGAATATATACAAATAATCATAAACTTCTAATGCAGAGATACTAGGTAATTTCCATCGAGCATACGGTTGTGGCTCTTCATATTCAAGTTCTGCTTCATTTAAGACTTGACTGGAACTTGATGCAAACATATCCCTAAGGGGATTCTTTGTAGCGGATGACTCTCTGTCTTCTAATTCATGGAAGGATACAGACTTCTTGAATGAATCCATTAATATGAGTGATGATTTAGAATACCAACCTCTTGAACCAAACGTTACTAGCTTTGATACCAATTTCAAGCAGGGGCTTTGGGCTTTCACAAAGCTTGCTATAGTGCTCCTACAGTGCCGCGTGCTCCGCACGCTATGCTGTCATGCTATGCTGTCTTGACCTTGCTGTGTCTCTTCGTTTGTCTTCATTGATCGACCTCTTGTGAACTTAGTGCGAACCTACTTAGATCTTTCACGCTCTGCGACCTTACACACGGCTTCCAACTAATCTATACTTGCAATCATTAACATATCTCAGAATATAGTTAAACATATATGGCAGGTTTCAAGATCGACTTAGAATTTCAAAGATAAAATAATATGAATTTTCATCAAACCAGGTGTAATCAACTCATCATATGCGAGTGCTCAATAATCATTAGTAACAAGGTTTCTCAACGTTAGTCATTGTCATAATAGCATCATTAACAATTCCTAGTCATTCACATCATTGTCCATTGTAAGCCTGAACTAATGAAAGTAGGTAACATAGGGGACACATCCATCATGGCTATCATCATTAAACATCAATGGAAACATACATATTCTTTAAGCTATCAACATCATAATATCAATAGAAATATACCTATCCATCAAATTTATTATCATTATGCTTTTAGTAGAGAGCATACATATTCTTTACTACCCTCATCATCATAAATTCAAATAGAGACCAAACTTAACTATTTAATGTTACAATGTTGGGTCCCTATAATACTAGTAATTACCCCATTACTATTGTAGTTATACCCCTTATTTATATTGTTGTGCCCCTATTACCCCCTGTTGGAGAGGTAAATCCCCTCTACGGATAGAGGCGATCCCTACTAGCCCAATAGGGGTCTAGCAACAATCACACAATGCTGCCACGCATGTTCCTAGTTACAATTAAACAAGAAGTAAAGAGCACCTACTTGGATTCCTGCGCTGTCGTTGGACGAAGAGATGTCTCCTTCGCTCCTTCGCTTCGGCTGGTCACAGTCCTCCGCGATCCCCGCGAACGAACACCTGCACACACGAAGAGAAGGCAAACGCAACCGTGAAATCTAGTAAAAGTAACTATATGCCAGTCAGAAAAGACATAATTCACATTTATCCATTGCATAAACAAACGAGAATGGAACAATAATAGCAGTCATCTATTATTAATCAGAATAGAGAAGAGTACAACCAAATGTTCTGACGTCGATAAACTTCTCAGGAGGGATCAGTCAGCATGTATCTCAAGCATTCACCTTTGAGGATGGTTCTCCCAAGACAAACAACTCTCTCTCTCTCACACAAATGTCACAAACAAACTTCCCCAAGCAATGAATCACTTCCACTCCTAACACACCAAACCTATAGCAGCAATCTGAGCACTACAAGCTCTGTACAATCCAAGCTAAGTCTAGCTAGTTCCCACTAGTTTCTAACTAGCTGCTCATGGTAATGGTGGAAGTTTATATAGGAGAAGGAGTCTCCTAAAAAGGTGGAAGGATGAGCTTATCTTCAAGGGGAGTAGTTGCAAAGGGTCGAACAGACATGCCATAGAAGGGAGTCGATATTCACAAAGCTAACAACCAAGCCTGGAGAGATCTGGAAGGCTGGTTGTTTGAACAAATTCGCCCAAACTGGATCAGCGCGGATTATATGGAGACTGCCGCGCTGTCAGCACATAACAATAACTGAACAAGTCATGTCAGCGCGGAAAATCACGGGAAAGCCGCGCTGTGCGTCATCGCGGAAAAGTGATGTTCTTCCGCGATGGCAGCGCACGAAATACACTGTGAGGCGCTGGTCATCGCGGTTATTTTAGGAACAGACGCGCTGATGCACAAAACTTTGGAAAAATGGGTTTTTAAGCCAGTTCAGGGATCAAACACTTAGTGATTGTGACTTCTGGACACAGCAGGGTGACTGACAGGAAGGCAGTGATAAATTACTGTGTAACAGATGCCCCCTAAAGCATGAAGACCGAGAGAGTGGGAGGGGTGAAATGCTTTACAACACACGCCGAACTGGAATACCGCCAGGAAGTACCGAAAAATCTTTGACAATCATATACATGCAGTCTAGGCATGAGCGCAGCCATCCAAAAGACATGCGAGACTGGTCTATGGTATGGACGCAGCCACCCAGCTAAAGAGACCATAATAATGACAAGGTATGGTCGCAGCCATCCATGAAGACTCAGGTATGGGCGCAGCCATCCATCAATGAGTCATGTAATGATTATCCACAAAATCGCAACCTGGACCACAGTGAGCAAGGATCTAGGGTCTTGCGCTCCATCTCGACCCGAACAGAGTACAAGTCCACACATGTGAATACAGGGGTTGGAGTCGAACATGCATGAACATCGTCTGATTACCGGCCAATGATGAGAACCGTTAACAGACGCGAGAGGTACCACCAATAATGACAATGGCCCTCAAGGTACTATAGGTACAATCCGTGGCGTGTGAATCAATGAGCTGGTGTCGAACACCCACGGAATCATTCGATCGTAGGTCAATGATGTAAACCTTGCGTCGAACACGAGGAACCTGCCATTGAGGCATGCAGGCTCCAAGGCACCTGGAAGGAGTCTCTAAGTCACTTTCTCGGATAATGAGTTGAAGTCGACGAGAAGTGGCCTTGATCGAAGGTGGGCCATGATGATTCCCACATCATCGACATGAGACAGAGGTATAATAATTTGTGATGAGATAGCGAACGAGGTTGCATTGTGGCAGAGGACAACTTCTCTTGAACATATAACGGCACTGTAACGGATTTGGCAGTACTTGACATCAAATGAGCAGCGGATAGGATGATGACGGCAATGAACAGATGAGAGGTCAAATAGGATATCCCAAACCCATGGAGGCTAGTGAAAACGAGATGAGATGACCCCACCCAGACACGAAACAGCGGAGTGCCATGTTCAAGAGTGACGTACTGCCGAGACGACTGTAATCAAAGTTCCATTTTCCCCACCTTTGCAGGCAGGTACCCCGATTATTTTTGGATGACAAGCTTGACGGGGATAACATATGCTTGATGTGTGTCATGTTGACAATATCCGATGTCATTGAGTGTTTAACGAGCCTGACAAAGGAAAAACTCAGCTTCTTTTCTTGTTTCGAGAGTCTGAAAAGAATGCGGAAAAGGAGACTCCAGGGGGGTCCTTTTTCGTACAGTTGTGTCTCTCGAGCCCGAAAAAGTATAAAACTATGCTCGAAAGAACCGCCCGACCATTACGATCGAGGAATACTTTTCGTAAATAGTGTTCTTCGACCCGAAAAAGTAAAAAAGCAGTCAGAAGCACGTCGTTTTGGAGCCAATAACGAGTGCGAAACGACAAACACCCGGCAATCTCTTTAGTTTAAACAGTCGGAAAAAGAGCTTTAAAAGCGACCGCCTCTCGTTCCTTTTAACGAGTCGAGAGGGGGACTCGGCAATCTTTTCATCTTTAAACGGTCGGGAAAGAGCTGAAAGAAGACCTCCATTTTTATTCTCTTTAACGAGTCAAAAAGGGAAAAATACTCGGCAATCTTTTCATATTTTACGAGTCAGAAAAGAGCTTAAAGGCGACTCGTCCTAGAGGAACGAGTGGTATAAAAGGTAGCAACTGGTTCCGGCAATGGTGGAACTGCTCAAAATGTGTAATGGTCAAGAGGCTGGCTAATAAAACCACTCATCGCTGCGGTTCCTCAGGAAAGGATAAAGAACCAAGTGAGAGCATATGATCGGCCAAAGAGATGGTGGCGATGGAATGAAACAACCAAGGCTCATCTAGCAGAATTCAGCGGATAAAAATGGCAATCACGAGATGTAAATCGGGTATGGGTTCATTTTTACACAAGCTTGAACCGTGAAGAACTTTGCTTGGATTCGGTTTCATGTTTACACAAGCTTGAAACGAAAAACTATGCTTGTTATAAGTTCGCATGCCCCCAGCATAATGACGCAAAACGAGGTACATGCCCCCCAAGCTTCATTGCATTCAACAAAGTGGATGGAATGAAGGTTCACTCTCGAGATCTAGGAAAGACTCGATTTGGAAAGGGAGGTGTTTCATTTTTTAATGAGGTTGACACAGCAAAAGAACTATCCTCATAACCCTTGTTTCATTTTTTAACGAGCTTGACACAAGATCAGGAACTATGCTCGGACACCTAGTTGCATTTTTTAAGGAGCTTGACACAGGAAAGCGAACTATGCTCCGACCAAGCCCAATTTCATTTTTTAGGGAGCTTGACATAGGAAAGTGAACTATGCTCCGACCACCTTGTTTCGTTTTTTAACGAGGTCGCCACAAGATCAAAACTATCCTCGGCCAGATCCAGTTTCATTTTTTAAGGAGCTTGACACCGGAAAGGAACTATGCTCCAACCAGACCCAGTTTCATTTTTTAAGGAGCTTGACACCGGAAAAGAACTATGCTCCACCCGAACTTCATCATAATGAATAGGAAGTCGGGGCTTCCAAGAGTGGCGCTCCCGGTGGGAGGTCAATATCTCGGAAGTCAGGATCCAATGCCCCCAGGACACTATGCACGATGGCGACATTGCTGGATACGGGCACAGGGTAGGTGGCCACATAGTTGATTTGCGGCGAGGCAGATGCAACTTGTGGATGAAAGCCAGGAGGGAAGGACGAGTGCGCCGGAGGGGCTTGTGGACGAACGAACGATAATTGATCGAACGTCACGATTCTTCCATCGTGTGGAAAACAAACCACACGGAAAAGTGAAGAAACAAGGGCTCCCATGGCATACACATAATCACGACCAAGGAGAAGACTGAAGTCTAAAGAACCTTGGGTAACTGAGATGTCTATATAGACAGTCTTGCCCCCCAAAGTAATAGGAAACTTCGGGAGGATCCCTAATGGTTGACTCGTTCCTCCGTCAAAGGCGGTGAGATTCGGTGCGACAGGTACAAGCGATGGGGAACCCAAAGCCTGCCAAGTAGTAACGGGCATAAGACTAACCGATGCGCCTTCATCCAATACAGTGCCAGGCAGCGCCATATGGGAGGCATAGGCGGTGACCCAGAAAGGCACATGGGATGGAAGGGGAGGGGTAGTCAAACGACTCCAATCAAAGGAGATGACCGAACTACTTGGTGGGGGAACCATATGGTTGCCCCCCTGCTCAGAAAGAACCGAATCTAAATTCTCCGGAGAGGTTTCAGGAGAACCTTTATCAAGCTCAGGAGAATCCGAGGAGACGAGAAGAACATGAGAACTTTGCTCTTCCGAAACAGAGTGGTTGAGAGGAGGCGAACTCAGGTCAACACCCTTTCCAACCAACGACGGGTCTAGAACAGGCTGGGAACAGCTAGGTTCGGGAAGAGGGGCCTGGACAATAGGAGAATCTGAAGCGATCTCTTTGTGAACAGGGGCGCGATCTACAGCTGTAGAAAGACGTTGATAACCAGCGGGAAATGGATTCGGAGGAGCAGCAAGACTTTCTAACACAGCAGAGGCTTTATCCATGAGGGGACAAAGGTGAAGGGGATGTTTTCCTTCACAAAGTCGACAAGGGATTCGAATCTTCCCTTTTCCCTTACCATTCCCAATTGATAAGGTAGCATCGCCATGATCTTCAGCGGACGATGAAGGGCAGGCCGGATCATGGGACCAAACTTCTAATACCCTGGGAATGCCAGGACAATCACGAAGCAGATGGTCCTCCCTGCATAATCGACAAGGAAACTTAACCTTCCACGGAGGAGTAGAAGGTGACCCGACCTCGGGTGTACTGGAGTGGATAGCTGGACTTGAGAGGGGGACTGTGTGTGTAAACTCTCCCTTATGAGACTTCTTCCTCTTGGTCTTCTTCTTCTTCTTCTTAGCCACCTGGTTACCCACATCGAGAGTTTCACCAGGCGAAGTACAAGAGGAAGACATAGAAGTAGGCGTCGAAGGGGAGAGGTCCACCTTAGGATCAACATGACGTTGTTCAGGTGGAGGGACTGATGGACTAACAGCCGATACGGTAGGGACCAAAGAGGTTGAAAACAACCACACAGGCAACCCGACAGTTAACCCTGGTAGGGACAACGTCGCCATATACGGAGCACCAACATTCCCAAGAGGAGGGAATTGTCCTGGGTTCCCATCAGAGGGGGAACCTGGGTTAGTGAATCCTGGAAAAGTTGCCATAGCAAACGAAAACGAAACCTACTCAAGCTAACGCACACAAGATCTAACCAGGAAATGTTATCGAGGCCAAATAAATTTTTAAGACACAGGAACCAAACTTGACCTTTTCATATTTCAGGAGTCGAGAAAAGGACAAAGATGACTCCAGTCTCCTTCGAATGTTTAATGAGCACGAAGTGACAAGACGCTCACAGGCACCTTTTCGTTTAGGGAGTCCGAAAAGGATCAAAAGCGACTGCTCTGGAACTCTAGGTAGAGGGTGTGCCAAACTCTTCGCAAAACCACAGAATACTTTTTAGGGTACGGGTGGTCAATCTTCGTGAATGCTGTGTTCACTGCATTTCGAATTGTAGGGCGGCCGACTCGGCTTCCTATGGATAAACGATAAAAGCCTAGTGGGGTCTCCCTATATACTCAACGGTACGTGGGAGCACAGTCCGTATTAGACCACTATCGAGTCACAGAAGGAGGAATCACCCAACCTAATGTGAAATAACAGTGACTATGTTTTAAGACGCCGGAACACGTCTCTAACCTAGACCTCTAAATATTTGCGTTTAGTTCCAATGCGTTTTTAGATTCATTTGGTTCATTTTATAGTTGATCTTGAGATTAAGTTTCGATTTCAAGCTCTATCGTATGTTCGCTCTCAATTACTTAGATGCAATCTATATGCAAAAGAATTTCGTTTCGTTCGATGAATTCTAGCTACGAGAGAGCAAAGAATTTTTTAAACAAAACGAATACAAACAAACAAGCAGCTAAATGCAACTAAAGCGAGGAAAGGAAACTTTTCTTTTGAAAATGCAAATCAATGAAATGTTCTTTTCCTTTTCGAATTTTAAAGCAAGCTACTAATTCGTTTTCTTTTCAGTGACATAAAACACCTAAAGGAATTTGGAGGAACTTGAACACCAAGTAAACTACTTAATGAGAGCACACAAAGTTCCCGAAAACACTCAACCAAAGTCTCGAAATCAAAAGGAAACAAGGCAATGCACGAGCTATGTGATCTAAGCTCTGCAAAACAAGCAAGGATCGCAAGCAAGGAGGAAGCGAAAAAGACCACTTGGAAGCACAATCCAATACACTCTGACAATCACTGAAAAAATGCGAAAACGAGTCTAGAACGAGCTGGTCAATCAAGCAAACAGGGATCCTCACGGGAGGCTTGACACACACACGGCCACTAGATGTCCTAGGGTTCAGAGTGCGCAATCAATAGAGAAAAGCAAACATCCGACGGACCAGAGTCGCAACCAGTCAATTAGAGACCCAACACAATCCAGTAATCGCAAAAGTAAGGATGAAAACACGAACCAAGCAGCGAGAAGGGAAGTTGTTTGCAAACTCAAAACCAAGCAAAACGAAACCCTATGGAGTTGAGCTCCGTAATCAAACAGTTCAAAGTTCAGAGAGTGAAAAACAAGTCATCAGACAAGTGGGGAGAAGAAGGGAAAGTCACAGCAAGAGGTTTAGGAGGTCAATTTGGACAAAAATGAGTTTTTCAGGCTCAGCGCGGGTAGCCTTCAGCAACTGGGCGCTGACAGGGGGAGGCCTTTAGCAACTTTGCGACGTCAGCGCGGAAAGTCAGGGAAAAGGCGCGCTGCCCTAGAAGAAACGAGGTCAGCGCGGATATAAGGCACACAGACGCGACGACCAAAATCACAAAGAAGAGTGGGCGCGATGTCAGCGCGGAAGAACGCGAATAAAGCGCGCTGCCCTTGAAAACGAGGTCAGCGCGGCTGTTAGACATACAGGCGCGATGAAGAGAAAACCAAAGAACAGAGTCGCGATGTCAGCGCGACTGTTCCGAAATAAAACGCGCTGAGAGCAAAAAACAAGGAAAACCGAAATAAAACTTCCCAAACCAAAGGCAGGAGCTTTTCAATGATAAAAATGCTTCCCAGAAACGCCCAGAAAGTTCATAAGCAAAAAGACAATCCCAAAAACTCGAAAAGAGATCAATCAAAGCCAAACACAAAAGTGGACTCAAGAGACAAAAAGGCTGATCCCCAGTGGAGTCGCCAAATTGTTGGAGAGGTAAATCCCCTCTACGGATAGAAGCGATCCCTACTAGCCCAATAGGGGTCTAGCAACAATCACACAATGCTGCCACGCATGTTCCTAGTTACAATTAAACAAGAAGTAAAGAGCACCTACTTGGATTCCTGCGCTGTCGTTGGACGAAGAGATGTCTCCTTCGCTCCTTCGCTTCGGCTGGTCACAGTCCTCCGCGATCCCTGCGAACGAACACCTGCACACACGAAGAGAAGGCAAACGCAAGCGTGAAATCTAGTAAAAGTAACTATATGCCAGTCAGAAAAGACATAATTCACATTTATCCATTGCATAAACAAACGAGAATGGAACAATAATAGCAGTCATCTATTATTAATCAGAATAGAGAAGAGTACAACCAAATGTTCTGACGTCGATAAACTTCTCAGGAGGGATCAGTCAGCATGTATCTCAAGCATTCACCTTTGAGGATGGTTCTCCCAAGACAAACAACTCTCTCTCTCTCACACAAATGTCACAAACAAACTTCCCCAAGCAATGAATCACTTCCACTCCTAACACACCAAACCTATAGCAGCAATCTGAGCACTACAAGCTCTGTACAATCCAAGCTAAGTCTAGCTAGTTCCCACTAGTTTCTAACTAGCTGCTCATGGTAATGGTGGAAGTTTATATAGGAGAAGGAGTCTCCTAAAAAGGTGGAAGGATGAGCTTATCTTCAAGGGGAGTAGTTGCAAAGGGTCGAACAGACATGCCATAGAAGGGAGTCGATATTCACAAAGCTAACAACCAAGCCTGGAGAGATCTGGAAGGCTGGTTGTTTGAACAAATTCGCCCAAACTGGATCAGCGCGGATTATATGGAGACTGCCGCGCTGTCAGCACATAACAATAACTGAACAAGTCATGTCAGCGCGGAAAATCACGGGAAAGCCGCGCTGTGCGTCATCGCGGAAAAGTGATGTTCTTCCGCGATGGCAGCGCACGAAATACACTGTGAGGCGCTGGTCATCGCGGTTATTTTAGGAACAGACGCGCTGATGCACAAAACTTTGGAAAAATGGGTTTTTAAGCCAGTTCAGGGATCAAACACTTAGTGATTGTGACTTCTGGACACAGCAGGGTGACTGACAGGAAGGCAGTGATAAATTACTATGTAACACCCCCATATTGTTATTTTTGTGCCCCATAGAATCCCTCTATTGTTATTTTTGTGGCTTTATATTATTATTGTTAGGTCGGCTGGATTATATTGTGACTCCCTAGACTCCTATATATAGAAAGGAGGTTTTGTCATTTGTATCATCCAAGAATTGTTCATTTATGTAATGTAAAAGAGGTTTTCCCCTCGAAGAGGCTGAATTCTAAGGCGTGGATCTCTCTTTTCTATCTTTTTGTGAGCTGGTTTCATAACATTTGGTATCAGAGCTTTGGATTCTAGGGTTTCGCTGCTCCAAACAGGTCATCGTGGCATTTTCGCTATAACCTTTTTTCTGTGACGTTTCAGAAGTCGCAAAAAAAACCCATTTGAGAAGAATTGGCGCTGAACCTTGTGTCCGAATTTCAGAGCTTTTCTCGCGATATTTTCGGAGATATGATCTGAGGAAGTTGGTCTTTTTGCAGACTCCTGAATTACATTCAAAACAGGTGACCTGGGGAAAATCGTCATAACTCTCTCTCTGAGGATCGGATTGAAATTCTGTAAAAAGGAACAGAAAGAGGACGGACTGTAGTTTCTTGTGTGTGTGTTTCAGATTCAAAGGTTGAAACAGTGACTCGTGGCACGTCATACAAGTTCGCTCTACTGAACCAGTCTAAAAGCAAGTCACTGTGGGAGATTTCACATAACTCTTCCTTGGAGAATCCAATTTGGCTCAGACTTGTGGCATTGGAAAGAGGACGCAGAAGGATACTACAGATAGCAATTTCAGAATTGGATGATCCAAAATTACAGAGATACATCAGATTCAATATCAGGCTTCTATAAAGTGAAAAAAGGTGTGTAGTTTTTTTTTTAATTTTTGTGTAAGCTTGGTTTAACGGAATTCAAAGGGCATAGTAAAACATTATTATCGGTAACTGATGCCCCGAGGAAAGAAAATGCAAACACCTAGTAAGGAACCTGAAAGCTCTAGCATGACTCATGAAGAAGAGGAAGAAATGCTACATGATATATCAAAATTACAAGAACAAGTGCAACAAATGTCACGCTCACAAAAGCTAACAGAAGCTAAGATAAGTGGCGTGGAATCTAAGGTAAATGGCGTGGAATCTAAGATAAAGGGAATGGAAGCTAAGATGGATGGCATGGAAGCTAAGATTGACGCTAAATTTGATGGCATGGATGATAAGATGGATGAATTGAAGAAGTTGCTACAAGAAAGGGTCACTAATGGTGAAAAGGTAGTAAAGGAAACTCATGATGAGAACAAAAGAAATGTTAATCATGATTCCATAGACTCTAATGTTGGATCGAAGACTCACCATGTTCCAAAAATCGATATGAGGAAGTTTGATGGCAAGGATCCCGCCACATGGATATTACAGATGGAGCAATTCTTCGATCTCAATAATGTGCAAAACACACAAAAGGTACGTATGGCAACTTTATATTTGGAACCAAATCAGTTTGTATGGTATCAATGGCTTTGTTCTCGTAAACAATTTATCACTTGGGCAATTTTTACGGAAGAATTGATAGCACATTATGAGGATACAAAAAGCAACACTTTTTTTAGCCAATTGATAAGTCTCAAACAAAAGGGTTCAATAATGGAGCACATTGAGGAGTTCCAAAAATTGAACATAAGGGTAAAAGATATTCCAGAGGAGCATAGGATTGATGTGTTCATAGGGTCTTTAAAGGATAATATCCAACATGATGTGCGCCTTTGGGAACCTGATTCATTAGAGAAGGCATTCAGGTTAGCAAGAAAAATGGAAAGCAAAATTATGGCAACTAGGAAGCATACCATTCACAACTATAAAGACGGAAGTGTTGTTGCCCATAGTCTTCCACAACCTACAAGGTTGACACCACAACAATTGGAAGAAAAAAGAGCAAAAGGGCTTTGTTACAATTGTGATAGCAAATACACAAAAGGTCATAAGTGTGCTGAGAAGAAATTATTCTACATAGATTGTGAAGAGGAAGAAGAAAAGGAGCAAGAAAGGTCAAAAGAAGAGGATATATTCCAGGAACAAAGCCTAGATGAAGAACAAATAAATCCGACCATATCTTGTAATGCATTGGCAGGAATTACCACTCCTCAAACCATCAAGATAGAAGGACAAATCAAGAAGAAAAAGGTAATAGTGTTGATTGATTCAGGAAGCACCCACAATTTTATTCATTGTAGGGTAGCAAAAGAATTGAATTGCTTCCTATATCCAGCACCAGAGTGTCAAGTGATGATTGCAAATGGAGGAACAATAAATTGTTCTGGAAAGTGCCATAATATCAAGCTATCCATGGGAGAATATGTATTGACTAGCCCAATGCTTTCCATTCCAATGGGAGGTGCTGATGTTGTACTAGGAGTCCAATGGCTACAATCCTTGGGTACAATAGCTTTTAATTTTCAAGAACTTTTCATGAAATTTTCTGTGGAAGGAAAGGAAGTTGAATTAAGGGGTATTGCAGGGAAACCAGGAAAGATAATCAGCTCTAATGGCATGACAAAGCTTCTAAAAAAGGAGCAAAGAGGTGTAATTGCACAATTATGTTCGCTAGATGTTTCCACATTGGAATCATCTATTTCTCCAGATCTCCAAAAAGTCCTGGACAATCATTCCAAGGTATTTGAGACTCCCAAAGGTCTCCCACCTATGCGTGATCATGATCATGCTATTCATCTGATTCCAGGAAGTGTTCCTCCAAACATCAGGCCGTACAGATATCCCTATGTCCAAAAAAGTGAAATTGAACGTATGGTTGCAGAAATGCTAGAGGCTGGTATAATTCAACCGAGTCAAAGTTCTTTCTCAGCTCCAGTAGTATTGGTGCACAAGAAGGATGGATCATGGCGCATGTGTCCGGATTATAGGGAGCTCAACAAGCTCACTATTAAAGATAAGTTCCCCATTCCTGTTATTGATGAATTACTGGATGAATTGCATGGATCAATTTACTTCACCAAGTTGGATCTTCGTTCGGGATATCATCAAATCAGAATGAAGATTGAAGACATTCCGAAAACGGCATTTAGAACTCATGAGGGTCATTATGAATTTTTGGTCATGCCTTTTGGCCTTACCAATGCACCTTCAACATTTCAAGGTTTGATGAATTCAATTTTCAAACCATTCCTTAGAAAATTTGTGTTAGTATTTTTTGATGATATACTAATCTACAGCAAGTCTTGGAAGGATCATGTTGAACATGTTGACAGGGTGCTACAACTATTGGAGGAGAAACAATTATATGCAAAAAGATCCAAATGTTTCTTTGGAGTCCAGGAGGTGGAATATTTGGGTCATATTGTATCTCATGAAGGAGTTAAGGTAGACCCTAGCAAAATTAAAGCCATTAAGGAATGGAAAATCCCCACATCCATAAAGCATCTGCGAGGATTTCTTGGGTTGACAGGGTATTATCGCAAGTTTGTTAAGAATTATGGGAGAATAGCAGCACCTCTAACAACATTATTGAAGAAAGATTCATTTTCATGGACTCCGGAAGCAACAAAGGCCTTTGAACATCTTAAAGAGGCAATGTGCCAAGCACCGGTCTTAGCTACACCGGACTTCACAAAAACCTTTATTGTGGAATGTGATGCTTCAGGAAATGGAATTGGTGCTGTTCTAATGCAAGATGAAAGACCCATTGCTTTTGAAAGTCGTCCAATCAAGGGAAAGTTTTTAAGCAAAGCTATTTATGAGAAGGAAATGTTGGCAATACTCCATGCACTTAAGAAATGGCGACCCTACCTAATGGGAAGACACTTCAAGGTAAAAACGGATCATGATAGCCTTAAATACTTTTTAGAACAAAGATTATCCTCTGAAGAGCAACAAAAGTGGGTCACAAAGATGTTGGGTTATGACTTTGAAATCATCTACAAAAAAGGGAAGCAAAATGTGGTGGCAGATGCACTCTCAAGAAAGGATGAGGATGTGGAAGCATTGTTGTGTGCCATTTCTATTATCCAACCAGATTGGATAAACGAAGCAAGGGAGGAATGGAAGAATGACGAAGAAGTGTGGCACTTATTCAAAAGTTACAACAAGATTCCAGTACTTCTGATACATTTAGCTGGAAAAATGATTCGTTATGGTACAAAGATCGCTTATACCTCTGTAAGAATTCCCAGCTAAAACAAAAGATTCTTATGGAATTGCACACTTCTCCCTTAGGAGGGCACTCAGGATTTTTAAAAACTTACCACAGGGTTAAGAAGGAATTTTTTTGGGATGGCCTTAAATCAGATATTCAAAAGTTTGTGGCGGAATGTTTGGTTTGCCAGCAAAATAAAGTTGAAACAATTAAGACACCGGGTCTATTACAACCTTTATCCATTCCAAGCCAACGTTGGGAGGAGGTTTCAATGGATTTTATCACAGGTTTACCCAAGTCTGAGGGAAAGAGTGTCATCATGGTGGTAGTTGACAGACTTACCAAGTATGCACACTTTTGTGCATTATCACATCCATTTAAAGCCAGTACAGTTTCTACTGCATTTATGGAAACAGTTCAAAAGCTACATGGAAACCCAAAGATTATTGTAAGTGACAGAGATCCCATTTTCACTGGAAATTTTTGGACAGAATTATTTTCTTGTCTTGGTACTCAGTTAGCTCATAGCTCATCTTATCATCCTCAATCTGATGGGCAAACTGAGATAGTAAACAAATGTTTGGAAGGATATCTTCGTTGCTTTGTATCTGATAAACAGACACAATGGGTCAAATGGTTGCCTCTGGCTGAATGGTGGTATAACACTTCCTTCCATACAGCAACAAAAATGACCCCATTTATGGCACTTTATGGGTATCAACCACCATCCATCACATCATATTTAAGAGAAAATTCTAAGGTTCAGGCAGTGGAACATCACATCGAACATCAACAACAAGTCCTCCAACTCTTAAAGGATAACCTCGTGTTGGCACAAAATAGAATGAAACAACAGGCAGATCAACATCGCAGTGAAAGAAGTTTTGATGTAGGTGATTGGGTATTCCTACGGCTACAACCATATAAGCAAATGTCCCTAAAGCAAGCTAAGAAGGATAATAAATTATCACCAAAGTATTATGGTCCGTACAAGGTGTTGCAAAAGATTGGTACTATGGCATACAAATTGGAGCTTCCTGCAGCTTCTCGATTGCACCCAGTTTTCCATGTTTCATGTTTAAAGAAGGTTATAGGTGACAAGCTCCCAATTCAAACAATATTGCCAGAACTTGACGAGGAAGGAAAAATTATATTGGAACCGGAAGCAGTCACAGAAACAAGAACTCGACAGCTACGAAATCGATCAATTTCAGAGTATCTTATCAAGTGGAAGAACTTATCCGCTGAAGATTCCACATGGGAGGATGAGAATTTTATGCAGAAGTATCCAGAACTACTCAAGCGTTGAGGACAACACTTTTTTGAAGGAGAGGGGCATGTTGGGTCCCTATAATACTAGTAATTACCCCATTACTATTGTAGTTATACCCCTTATTTATATTGTTGTGCCCCTATTACCCCCATATTGTTATTTTTGTGCCCCATAGAATCCCTCTATTGTTATTTTTGTGGCTTTATATTATTATTGTTAGGTCGGCTGGATTATATTGTGACTCCTTAGACTCCTATATATAGAAAGGAGGTTTTGTCATTTGTATCATCCAAGAATTGTTCATTTATGTAATGTAAAGGAGGTTGCCCCCTCGAAGAGGCTGAATTCTAAGGCGTGGATCTCTCTTTTCTATCTTTTTGTGAGCTGGTTTCATAACATACAATCATCAGAATACCGATAGATAAGATACATAACCATTCATGCTATCATAATATCAATGGAAAGAATTCATAACCATCACAACCATGAATATCTCAATCACTAATAATAGTGTCATGTGCCCGGATCCTCAACTTGGGGTCCTCAAAGAATAATGTGTGGGACTTATGGCTAAATAAATGTTAGTGTCATATCACTGTTAGTCACTAGAGCGGGCACTACACCAACCATCTCAATGTCAACACAACTAACTGTAACCATGCTACAATGAATGAAATCCATACATTATCTAAGCTACAAAAGTTGACATCAATGCCAACATCAACTAGCTAGATCCATGGACACCATAATGCCAACCTAACATGCACCCCCAATAGTGGATTTGAACCCCCACTTAATTGAGCCCGCCCTCTATTAAATAAATCTTTGGATCGAGATACCCCAATCGTTGTTCATCATTCATGCCTATTATTGAGCATATTAGCGCAGTGCAGTGAGGAATGGGCATCACAAAACCGGTGGATGACAGTTCAAATATGTGCGCGCCTAAAAAATATTATCCCTGCACTTGCAGAGAAGACTAATCGATCCAATTACTAGTTTCCATAGTGAATTGATATTTGTTATTGGGTAAGCTCAAAAATTAGCAAATCAGGGATCCTCGTAATCTCCTTTTTCTTTCCGCGGGTGCCTGCAACTAATCAAGACTAAAGACACAATTAGTCTGGTAAGATGGAACGAATGCAATTGAATTTGGTTAAATTTGAATCTGCATAGAGCAGCTTGGAAATTTTTAGTGATCCGAACTTGCACTATTGAGAGAAACAATCCTACAACTATGCATTTCCTACGAAGCTACTCATGACACATGATCTCCAGCACACCAGCATAATCCCATATTGATTGTTTGTGTATCGCGGCAACTTAGGATAATTTAAGTCATCACAAGTCACTGAGTTTAGATGCTTGGGAATGGAATGGAACTGCAAAACCGTCGGCAAACAAGCTACATCCCATTGCTACGATGCGTTAGAGGTGATGAGCGATAAAAAATGATCGCAATCATTGCTTGGCCAAATACGATTTAATTAATCGTTGCAACCTTCCAGGTAAAATGCGATGAAAACATCAAAATTTATCTTTCTTTTTCATGAGTGATTGGGTCAGCGATGGAACCACTGTTTGACAAGTCGTAGTAGAGGAAGAAAAGTGATCCCGGATTGCTCTCTCCAAAATTGGGCAGATCCTGAATTCTTGTGTCAAATCGTGTCCAAACACTGCCTTGGGGTACCTGCAAATACCAAGAAAAATGCACCCATTTTGAATAGACTCCAAATATGCGGAATTTACCTTATACAATCAACCATTACTGAATTTATTGTTTGCTGACTAAACAGTGAGTTTGATGAAAGCGTGGAGTTCTATGTGCAGTCACCCTGCATTGGGCAAGTGGTATCTTGTGTTTACAATGGCAAACCTTTCATCAATTCCAGCCATCCGTGGTATATCCGCATTTGTGTGTTTATGAGAGTTGGTTATGGTATGGCATTATAATGAGTCCATATTTTATACATTATAACTCACATGATTGTTTAATACATGTGTTTTGTTTTCTTTTTTAACATGTGAGTTTAAATATTATTATAATATAATATGTTCACAGGTTTTATGTTTTACAAAATCAATGTTTTTTTATATAATTTATTTACACTATATCATAATAGGGTGATATATAGTAGGTGTTTTTATTAATATTAAATATTATTTATTATTATAATATAATTGAGTTGGTTTTTTTTTAAGTTTTCTAATGGGTTTTTCTCGTCTAATTTCCTTAAAATCTGGCAGAAATTTATTGAAATCATGAGTTTGATGGGTAAATCTTGCACAATCCAAGTGCTCTAGGGGTTTTCAAGGTGTTGAATCCATATATACTATCAAAAAACAAGTTTAAATTACAAAAATCAAGATTTCACTTCAATTTTTTTTGTCAAATTCAAGCATCACAAAGTTCAAAAAGTTACATTAAAGACAACTCCTAATATAATATGTTCATAGGTTTTATGTTTTACAATATACTTTCTTTTTTTTTAAGTATATAATTTACTTACACTATATCATATGGTAATATATAAGAGGTTTTTTTTAATTAATATTAAATATTATTTATATTA